>CM065052.1:121884854-122379854 GCA_032883995.1 Coronaproctus castanopsis | reverse complement strand
TGTTAACTGCTCGACAACTTCCAACAGACTGATGAACCAATTCAAAATGTTGACCCTACAGGACTACTGAGATTGCGCAACACTTAAAGTCTCTTTAATATCAGCAGATGAAATGATCAACCAATCAGAGGAACCGCATGATTCGAATAACCTTGACATTCACTCTGGCCACACCCTTATGTATTTATTAAGTTAACGGCCGCGCATTCTATCTTTATATGGTTGAACTATAAGTTTCTATTTTTCCCGAGAGAGTTGCCTCGTTCAGCTTCTTTCAAATTGATGATATTTACTTTATTCTGGTGACAAGAAAAACTGTTACAAAGAAAAGAATCATTTTATAATTAAATTTTACCTTTCATTCCTTTTTGATATTCTATGTCTTTCACTCGGGCCACCCTGTTGGGAATTTACAAACTTTCCATCTTGCTGTCGACACAAATAACCATTACAGATAATTGCAACGCTCTCTATCGTTATATTATTGAACTAGAATATTCTAGTTATTCTGTGTTCTGTTCCTTTTAAATATTTGTAACTTCCGTCAATGAATGTGACAAGAAAACCCATTATGAAGAAAATAATCATTTTATAATTAAACTTTTCTTTATCCACTTTTTTATTAATAATACTTTCCATTAGTATGAGCGACATAATAGATAGTTTCGAAATACGAATATCCCGTATTTACGTTTTGTAGCAAAAATGATAATGAATGAATTATAAGTAAAGAAAAATTAAAAAAATTATAAATAGAGGTATAGTTTAAAAAATATAAGTACCTAAATCCCTCTCTGGTTAAAGTTGTAAAAGATATAATTTGTTACATACTCGTAGTACAGTATGAGCGACATAATAGATAGTTTCGAATATTTCAATTATAGACCGTCTAAAACGGAAAACATAAACGAGTTGGTGACGAAGTTTTCTATAAACGTATATAACGAAGAGATTGTAACTGAACTGTTTAAAAAGATTGATCTTAACTGGAAAAATAACTTTAAAAGATGAAATAGATGTGGAAATAACGGGTGTCAACAAAAAAGTGAATGTAATCAGTGATGGAATGTTACATTTGTTCGATCGCATGGGACTGAATTTACTTGGGGTATTCCGGTATCGGTATTCGAAAACCAAGTATGTACTAATAGGTTTCCAGAAGGAAAAAAATATTTCGACTTTCAATTTATTAAATTTAGAAAACGTTCAAATTTTATTGAATAATAACGTTTACTATCCGAGAGAAAGATTGAATTTGAAATATAGCGAAAATAAATGCGCTAATCTGTATCAAATATTTAAAAACTTTAAAGCTTCTTATTTCGACAAACACGAATACGAGATGAATCATATATTCGACTTATTACACGATACTTTCGCAAATGCATACATAGTATACATCAAAGGAACAGATAGAGTAAACTATATAAGAGAATTGTTGGGGAAATAAAATTGTTGTTTTCGACTTGGTTCCATTAGGATGTCCAAAGACTAAAGATTGGGTAGGTTACTCTATAAATCATTGTAACCGTTGTTTTTATAAAACTGGATCAAGCCAGAGATAGGGGTATATATTGTACATTGACGTATAAAGACGGGTAAATAATTTTTTAAAAATTGAGTTTTCAAATATTGTTAAATCACGCTACATCTCGTCGTGAATATCAGCAAGAGATCAAATTAGATTTTCGGTACGAAGTTGATTTATAAAGTTTTGTAACGTACAACAGCATTCCAAATATTTCGGAAAATTGTAAAAATAACGAGTTAGTAGTAATTGAACCGAAAACTAACGAACATCGTAACAGTACTATACCTATGGGTACGGACGAATTGAACGATATAATAGAATTTATTCAACAAAACGAAGAACTTAGGAACGCGGAAACACTCATTAAGTTAAATCGGAATACATTTAAAATAAAATTATATTCGGAATGAACTATAGATTTCACAACTGCGAACTCGTAGCCTTACTTCAGTTGTAAAATATTTAATGTAATAACTTTGTTCACACTATGTTATAAAATTTATTTACGTTTCGTTAATAATGATTTATTATTAATCAAGAATATATATCGAACGTTTATACAATGACTTATATAATTGATTAATTACACCCGTCAGTAATAATACCGAAACGATATTTGTGAAATTAGATCTTCGTCTTTACTTATTGAACTGGTAGGTTAATTTGATATTTCATAATGTTTACAAGAAGCCAAAGGCTCATTCCTAGCATACTTATACAACTCAGAATCGATTGGGGCTTGGATAAATTGATGTTTTGCTTCCCTAAGTGGGATAAAAGATAGAAAAAAAGGCGGAAAAAATTGTTAATCGTAAATTACAACATTTTAAGTTTTACTTATAAGTATGTTTATAAACATACCTAGGTTAGGTTAGATTCAGTTAGGTTAGAATCTGTCAGGTTTATTTCGGCTAGTTAGAAATGGTTTCCGCGGATTTTAACTTCGTAACTCGTTAAAAATAGTAATTTTTGATATTTAAAAAAAAAAAACGAAAATCGGGAGTGTACAAGTATTCTACGAATCTACCCTAATCTCTAGGTTTTACATTTCTTTATTTCCTTTTTTAATTCTGTATCTTTCTATATAATTATCCGAGCAAATAGTATAACTCGATTAAATAATTACGATTTTTAAATTCGTTTGTTACAGAATTTAAAAGATCAAATATGAAAAACGAATGTTTGGCTAGAACATGTACGTATTTCTGTAGTCGTATTTATAAAAATAGTTATTCGATTTAATGTTATGGAAGTATAACTACTAATATTTTCGTTGGAAATATATCATAAAGTTATTCATAATCTTTCGACATTTGCACATTTTATTTTATTCTTTATTTCTGTTTTGTCCGATAATTTCATTTCTAGAAATAAAAATATTTCTTGTAATTAAAGATTTTCTTCACATGCTTTTTATAATTAATAACTTCGAGAGAAAGTTTAGCTCTTTTGTGCGTAAAATGTAAAAAAAAAACTAAATGGATATTTTTAATTTCGTAGTAATATTTAAATCCATAAGGTGTTATTCAGATATGTTTGAAAAATCCCCGTGTACGCTCTAAATGAGTTTTTAGTCTTATTTATGTAATAATAATCAAATCAAATTAATGTTTATTTCATTATGAAATTATAGATAATTCTAATATGATTTATGGTTACGCATGAACAACACACATAACATTAAACATTTAAAAAAAAAAAGATTAATTTTCAATAGCGCGTAATAAAAACGATAAAACTAATTTTTGCTTTAATAATTATATTAGTAAATCATTATATAATAGCGTAAGATGTAAACGAACTATAACAAATAAAAACTAATATATAACATAATAGTAGGACGTACGAGCTGGTTTGACACGAATAAGAATAAAAATGTAGATAACAATAATAATAACAACGAATAATAATCAATATTCATAATTATTCACATAATTCGACCACCACCGTCAGAATATAAATTATAAAACATTTCCAAGTTTCATCTTCTGGCTCTGATTTTTTCATTAATCATAATCGAAATAGGTGATTTTATAAGACATTTAAAATAAGAACGGTTTAATAAACAAATAGAATTATTTATTTCTTTTTGAATAATAGTGTGTATATATATATACATTTAAAGATTATTAACATGGATTATGTTCATTCCGCGCCAATTTACTTGCATGATATACATTTGTATACAACATACAAACATTTATATTACAAATACACACGTATGCAACGCCTATTAATATACGCTGCCGCGCACGAAATATACAATAAGTTACGTATCGTTAAAATCCAATAAAATGGTAAGCAAACCATTATTACGTTATTTGACAATTACTTAATGCAATAAACTATAATTCAAGTGATACAAGACACCTCTTAGTAATCATAAATTTTGATTTTCAATTTCGGTTTATTTTATCATAGTTCGTTAAAAGGTTTGTATATATATATATACAAAATTATACATAGATCGACATAAACTGTGCGAACGCCAATAAACAAGTTAAAATTACGAAACAAACGTGACACTTGAAACGAAATTTATAAACAAAGTTGTAAAGTATTTCATAACGAATTTTATTTAAATTAAATTAAGATAAGCTTAACCAAAAACACAAAAGCAAATATATCCAATTATAAATAAATACACATACAAAAATGAATAAACATACACGCAAAATATAACAAATTATATTTCATCGGCGTTTGTACCAATTAAAGTAAAATCTGTACAATCTGCGCATAAAGAAGAAATACAAAACAAATTTAACGAATTACAGATATACACATACAAAAATGAATAACAACGTATAAAAAATATTCACATTATTATGTACATAGCGTCTCCTTTCGATACGTGTATACACACAATATGTAAGTACACATTAAAAAATATATAACAAAAATATGTACACATTTAATTCATACACACAAATTTTTTTTATATTAAATTTTGCTATCGCCTGTAAAACGTCCTAAAAAACTGCACCCATATTTGAATACGCGTGTGATATTTGACGAATATGAAAATTGAGCACTTCCGATTCCCACTGATCTGGTTAAAACCTTCTCGAAGTTAAACTTATGTTTTTGAAATCAATTATGTGCACTTCATACAATTCCTTCGCACTTAACATTTTCTTATTAGTCATGCAGGTATAGTAAAAATAATAATAATGATAATACAATCATAAAAATAAGAACAATATAATAATAATCGTAGAAATAATATAATAATATAAATACACTGAAAAAAAAACCTTTTCAATACAACATCGATTTTAAACAGTAAATTTAAATAATTTACTAGTATTTTTGATTATTGTACGAGTAAATAATTATGACGAGAAATAAATTAATAATAATAATTTGTCTATTTCACGTATACGTGCGGAATAAATATTAATAAAAACCAGCACACTAAAACCCAATGTGGTATGATAAAGACTATTTTTTTTACATTCTAGCTGAAATATACATGTACGATTTTTATTCTCACCTTTTAAACAAAAATACTTCGTAGAATATATTTTTTTTCTTAATTTCGTTAAATTTCGGTTTTACATAATTTTTTAACATTTTTTTTTATTTAACTCGTCCTTACATAGCGGTTCACGTTTTTTACTCTATACTAGTTATTTTTCCAGATAGATAGCGCGATTTTGTACATAGTTCTTATATCACGTTTATTCCACCATATCTAATCCTGTTTTAATTTTTTGATTTTAGACCATACGTTATTTTTGATTATTTTATAAATTTTCAGCGAAATTTCAGTTAAAACGAGTTAGTAAGAATAATAGAATAAAAATTTTTCATTCTGAGTTACCTACACCGTCTTTTTAATAAAAATATACCGTACGCATATAATTGAATTTAATGTGTTAGTGTAATATAATATTTTCAATTCAACCGGTAATATTTTTGTACCAATAAAAACGATATAAAACCGAATTTGTTATTTATTTACACATGAATGGAACGATGAAATATTTCATTGGGAACCTCCCAAGTATGGCGGTGTTACCGAGCTTTATGTACATTCGGAACATATTTCTTTACCAGATATTTTGTTATATAATAAGTAGTATTTTAATTATTTATTTATGTAGTTGAAATAAGTGGCGTAGCCATTACTTTTGGGGAGTCATTTTTGTGATGAATGGAGTATCTGTATATGACACATGATGCGAAAGTTATTCAAGTATATTTCTAACTTTTTTTAAAGATATTTTGAAACGTACGCATACATCCGCTACTCATCGACGCGTGCACTGAGATTTCCAATTTTCTATAAATTAATAAACGAATTTGTAATTAGGTGCAAATAGTTTAAATGGAAAAATGTACATAACGCCCTTAATATTTATTTCAATCAAACGCTTACTTTTACATTCACAAAAGGAAACCATTAAAAAAAAATACAAATTAGACAGATTTTTTTTTTACATTGTACTGGTAATAAGAACCATAAACAACGGTAATCACGATAAATTTGGCATATTAATCTAACGTCTCCATTTGGAAAGTATCCCAGCTCCCTATCTGCATATAGGTCAATCTCTTTACTGAACTCCATTGGTAAAGTGTATGAAAAGGGTTATCAATGAAATCCTCTTAAAAGAAGCTGATAGCCTTAATATTTTTCACCAGAACCAGTTTGGCTTCCGGAGGGGATTCTCTACTGAGAATGCCCTCTAGCTCGTATCTGGAGTCAAAACACAACTGACTGCTGGCCATTCTACAGTTGTCATCTCCTTTGATATCAAGGCAGCTTTCGATAGCTGTAGGTGGTCAGCAATCATTGCTATTTTAAAACAATTTAATATTAACCCTTTCATCATTAACGTAATTATTAATTATTTCCAAAACAGATATGCGATTCTTAACATTAATGACTCTGTCGCCGACAGGAGATTACAGTGTGGTGTTCCTCAGGGATCTGTCCTAGGACCCACACTCTGGAATCTTCTCTATTTTCGTGTTCATTTTCAAATAGATAAATTCATTTCTTATACGAACAAATATATTCAGCTTGTCTCCTACGCAGACGACTTATGCATCTCCTTCAGTATTGATTGGCATTATGATTTCAAATTAATTGAAGTTGTATGTCTACAACTGGAATCCATTATTAACAAATTAGGTCTTGCTTTCTCTGCTCCCAAATGTCAATTTATTGTGTTTGGTGACCAGAGAATAGTAAAGAAAGCAGAAGAACTTAGGATAATATCTGGCCAACAAATTCCTCATACTAAACAGTTGAAATATGTAGGTCTCATCTTGGATTATAGACTTACTTTCCTACCACATGTAGAGTATATCCATCGTAAATGTGATGGCGTTTATAATAAACTTAGACGTCTTCAACCTAACACTTTCGGTCTGCGATTAGTGAAAGGGTCATCCTTTATAAGGGGCTTATTGAGTCTCTGTATAGGTATGGCTCTCTCATATCAATAAAAGAACCATTAATCTTGTTAATCGGCAGCAGAGGAAATGTTTTTTAAATGTTTCATCTCTATATCGAACCTGCCCCACGTCTGCTGCCAATGTTATCTCTAACATTCTTCCACTGGATCTGCTTGCCACGGGTTCCTCGATCATCTCTGAATACAGGGTGGTTGGGGATATTTCCTGTGTTGGAAGTTTCCAGTTCTTAAATGTTGAAACCTCTAGCTTAGGGAACAATCCTAATATTAAAATTCTAAAAAAATTCATTGAAAACTCACTTATTGCAGCATGGCAAGAGAGGTGGGATAGATGTAAAACTGGAAGGAAGACCTATGTGTTTTTTCCGAAAATTTCCGATCGAATGAAATTGAAAAATTTAAACATTAATTTTTATAATCAGGGCATGGAAAATTTGGTTCCTATTTACATAGGTTCCATCTTATAAGTGACCCTTGTTGCACCTTGCGTACCTCTGGTGCCGTCGATGACATTGAACATTTATTATATCACTGCCCTTATTTCTCTGAACTTCGGTCTCAATTCAGAATTAATTTCACAGAACCAATGGCCATTAACAAATCTAATTCCAAAAATCTTCTGTTGTATATGGAGGTCTGCCATGTGTAAGAAGTTTAAATCCGGACAATAGTAAATTATTTTTCTTTAACACTTGATTCAAACGTGAAACCGAAACAATAGTGTGGTCTATGCTTCTCAATGACTTCCTACGCATGCACTCCTCACACAATATACACTACACGCCTACACTAGTTTTGTTATATAAATTAAGTTTTTTATTATTTTTTTTTTTTTAACCCGTAAGTAACACACTACAAAAAACTTAACTTTAACACATACTTGGGTCACAGTGACCCACCAACTTTTTTTAGTAATTTCACTAATTCAAAAAATTAAAAAATGAGAGATATTGATGCAGAGCATATTCATAAACATAATAGTTTAAGGAATAACTTTTACTAATTATTAAACTTAATATAAAATTACAAGAATATAAAAATAGTCATGAAAAAATGTTTCTTTTTGAAAAATGCTTTTATTTTAAGCAATTTTAAAATCACATATCAAATTACAAAATTATGAAAATGATGGAAATTAATATTGGCACAATAATAAATAGAAAAACCCAAAAAATAATAGGGGGGAAAATGTCGGACCAAACTTTTTACAAAAAATACAGAAATTTCACCCAAAACTTATTTTCAGTTTTTATAATTACAACAAATCGTCAGCGCATTTTGGACAAATCACTTGGACGCACTCGCCACAAAGAACTGCAGAACATTTACGACATGTTTTGTTTCCTTTTCTGTCTCTTTCAGCCGGGCAAACAGAACATCTTTTTCTCTTTGAAGTTGACGGTGTTGATACTGCAGCCTGAGTGTTGTTCGAATCGAAGTTTGTGTCTTTCGCGTTTAATTTAACACCGATTAATATATTGTGTTCGTGTGTGTTTGTGGGAAGCGGTGTGGTAGGTTTCGCGCTACTATGAACCACACTCTCCCTACCAATTCAAAAGCTGCTTGCTCGTCTCATAGCGAGACAGAACAGCAGCAGGCTCATGCTAGCTGGGTTGATCAAATGGCTATTGAAGATTATGATAATTACGACGACGACGATAATAACGTGGATATGAATGACAGAGAAATGACGGTGTCTTGGCGGCAACAAGGGGCTAGAAAAGGAAAGAGTAATACAGCTCGTAAAGCGCCGGTTACGTCGTTCGTAACAGGAACAAAGAAACTTAAAATAGAAGAAAGCAGTTCTACGATAAACTATGATAACGATAACAGGTACGCTGCACTCCAAATTGACGAAGCTGTTGTACATCATGCTGTGCATCAACAACAGCAATCGATCAAATTTCCACCGATTACAATACTTAATCTTCCGTTGGTCGATTATCGTACGATTGTAGAACAATTCAATTCGAACAAGGAATTCAGCATTAAAATTCGAGGTAATCGTACTTTAATTTTTACGAATGAAGATGGTGATTACGACAAATTGTTAAAATATTTGAGAGAAAAAAGTATACAATATTACACGCACCTGCCCAAACATAGGAAGCCTGTTAAGTTGATATTAAAAGGTCTCCCGTTCGGTATAAACGCAAACGATGTCAAACGAGAACTCGTAAATTTTCCCGACGTAAAGGTTGATAATATTGTGCAATTTAAAAAAAAATAATCATAACGTATCAAATGTTGAACAAATTTCATTACCAATATTTCTTGTTTATTTCCCTAATAATATAAACATTCGAAAAATCTTTGAGATAAAAAAAATTCTTCACTGTATGATTACATGGGAAAAATATAGACCTAAACGAAATATTCTGCAATGTTTTAACTGTCAAAGGTTCAATCACGTGTCATTAAACTGCACCTTAACTCTTAGATGTTTAATTTGCGCTAAGAATCACAGTACTAAAGAATGTAAAAAAAATGATAAAGTCTGTTGCGCTAACTGTGGTCAAGAACATATTGCAAGTTCAAATGACTGTCCTAAAATACAAAGTTTTGTCCAATGTACATCACATCGGGCGAGTGTAATACGTAACGTAGGTAATAATCAGTTACCTAATCGCACCAAATTTTCTGGACCGAGTAGAGGTACTTTTGCTGAGTGGTACAAATAACACGCAGCAAGATAATACTGAAGAATTTAATGAGAATCCCTCTGACATATCGTTAATATTTAGCTTATTTAAGGTCATTAATTTAAGAAAATTTTTGAATGTTGCTAAAATTATAGTAAATCAACTGAGAACATGTAATACTAACGATGTTTTTGGCAAATTAATGTTAGCGATAGAAATATTCGCTCAACATTACTTTTAATTAAATTATTAATGAATGTGTAATGTACCTGGTATTAAACTAGTTGCTTGGAACTGTTGTTCTCTAATCAATAAACATCAGGAACTACATAATTTTATAATTAACAACCAAATTGATATCATAGCCTTGTCGGAAACCAAGCTAGATGGATCTTGTAGACTTAACTTTCCTGGGTACCACATTTATCGAAACGATAAATGTCGCAAGAGTGGAGGAGTTGCCTTATTAGTAAGACGTGGTACACCGCATAATTTGCTTCCTATACCTTCTTTAAACTGTATGCAAGCAATTGGTATATATTTCCATACTAATGATAATAATAATATAATTATATATGCAGTATACAAACCCCCAAGAATGATGTGCAAATTTAGCAATGATATTCGGTTTTTAACTAATTCTAACAACAAAACTATTCTTGTAGGAGATCTGAATGCTAGAAATAAAATATGGAATTGTTTTCGCAATAACTCTGCAGGTAATCTTCTTTATCAAGTTTGTATGCGTAACAATCTTCAGATCGTTGCCCCGCGGGAACCTACTTACATTCCTTGTCCCCAAAATTTCAAACCTAGCGTTTTAGATTTAGCTGTGGTTAAGAATGTGAATATTATGCCTGTTGTGTCACTTAATTGCTTATCTTCTGACCATAATCCAATATATACTGTTATTTATATCAATAATAGTTATCAATTCGTTCAGGATAAGTTATCTTATAATTATCGTAATGCTAATTGGAATGACTTCAAAAGATATGTTTCTGAACATGTAAATTTGAATCAGTCTATTAGAAATCAAAAAGATATTGATGATCACATCTCTGAGTTTACAAATTTAATTTCTGAAGCCACTGATCTATTTGTACCTAAAAATATGCATACTAATTTGTCGCTAACTTCGGCGCCGCATTACATTGTTACCATTATTAAATTTAAAAATTACGTGAGAAGAATTTATATAAATAACCGCAACACTAATCGCCGTGGCAATATTAAGAAATTTCTTAACTTTTTAAATAGATTAGTACGGGCGATGTTAAAATACCACAATAATAACAAGTTTAATAAGTTTCTAACTACACTAAATACTAAAAACAACAGTCTGTGGAAAGTGTGCAAATACTATCATAAACCACACGAAGCTTTTCCTCCACTTTATGACACTGTTACAAATAATTATGCTTACAAAGACTTTGATAAGGTAGAATTACTTGCTAACCATTATTTTAAAGTGCATGCCCAGAACGCACGCATGGGGACTAGTTATCATTCTAAGAAAGTTAAAAGTACAATCTGTAAGTTTATGAAATATAATCAAATTTCATCTGGTATTAATTATATAAAACCTAGGGAGGTTCATGCTAGTATAAAACTGTTAAAAAATAAAACTTCAGTAGGTAACGACAATATTTCCTCTATATTAATTAAAAGATTTCCTGTGAAAGCTATTGTTAAGATTACTAATATTATAAATGCTATGATTAAATATGGATACTATCCACGTACTGGGAAAATTGGTAAAATTATAGCGATTCCAAAACCTGGGAAAGATTCTTCTAACATCAATAATATACGACCTATTACTTTACTCAGTAATCTAAATAAATTGTGCGAAAAAATAATTTTAAAGAGGTTATATGAGTACGCTATTTGCCACGATATTATTCCTAAAGTACAATTTGGATTCAGGCCAGCTCATTCTACTACTCATCAAATCGCGAGAATCGCAGAACACATTACAGATAATTTCAACCGTAATAAGCATACTGGATTGGTTATGTTTGACATCGCTAAAGCATTCGATACTACTTGGCACAATGGCATTATATACAAAATGATTGTCTGTGGTTAAACTTGTACAAAGCTACTTAAGTAACAGGATATTTTATGTTGAAATTAATGAAGCACGTTCTTCCAGCAAGACTTGTTTAGCTGGTGTACCTCAGGGTAGCGTCTTAGGACCGTTTCTATTTTCGCTTTATTTTTACGATTTTCCCAAATTAAACAACATCGAAGTTGCCCTTTATGCTGATGATACAGCTTTATTCTGTAGTTCCTTTATATAACGCGCAATTAGTAATAGATTACAACAAGGATCTTCACGAGTTTTGAAATATTTTACTAAATGGAAAATTGTCATCAATCCTTTAAAAACAGAATCAATACTTTTTACTCGAAGACGACCTTTGTTACCCGAAAAAATTAATATTAATGGCGATCTTATCGAGTGGTCTGATCATGTTCGTTACCTAGGCGTAATTTTCGATAAAAAATTGACATTTACTAAACACATTAATGCTGCTATTACAAAAGCGAATAAAACTATATGTTCAATTTATCCGCTTTTTAAAGGTAAATCTCACCTGAATATTGATAATAAGTTAATTTTATATAAAACTATTATCCGTCCAACAATGACTTATTCTTGTCCGGTTTGGTGCTCTGTATCTAATTCTAATTTTAAGAAACTACAACTTGTACAAAATCAATGTTTAAGATGCATTTTAAATGCATCTCGTTATACGAGAATATCAGATATGCACCACATGTTAAATATTCCATATATTAAAGAACATATATTTAAATTAGCGAACAAATTTTTTCAAAACTGCAGTGTACATAGCAATGAACTAATAACAACTATTGGCAACTATGATTCCAGGCAGCTTATGTTCATGTATACCAGGTACAAACATCGTCGTATTAAACATAATTTGTTGTAAATTAATATGTTTGTAATATGTTCAATCGTTATTATTCGTAATTATATAGTTAAGTTATTTTAACACTTATTTATACCTCTGTACGCTTTATCTTTCATACGCTTCGAAAAGAGTTTATTTTGTTTTGTATTTTTTCTTTTCTCCGCTGTATATATATGTGTATATATGTATATATAATTTTTATTTATTTATTTTTTTTATTTATTATTTTTTTTTTATTTTTTTTTTGTTTTAACTTTTATGTGTGGTGTTACAATTTTTACCTTTGTATCGTTTTAAGTTATATGTGTATATGTGTATGCATGTACGTATATATTTGTATGTATATTTATGTATATATATATGTAATTTTTTTTTATTTGTTTGCGGGTTTTATAAATTTTCCCCCGCTTATCATACTTACGTTTAAACTATAGTGTTGTTATTTTAATTTTAATACTGCGGTCGAGGTGAGGCTCATGCCGGAACTCTACTATGTAAATATTTGTGTGTACACGTTGTAATTTGATAAAATACACTTTTCTTTTCTTTTCTTTTCTGTATAGGCTGAATATTTTTTTTTTCATCTATATTTATAATTTTATAAATAATGTCCCTTATGTTTCGTTGTAAGGTTGGTGCTAATAATCGTCTACGCATATGTGGCTCTGCTAACTCCACACCTAGTCTCATTAAAAAATTTCGACGATCCTGCACTCGATGCTGGCTATTTGAGACATTATAATATGAGCGTTGACTCCTGCTACGTCTAAAATAGCATAAAATAAGGCTAATGGCCAACGTCTTGAGCGTCTACCTGTAGCATAGATGCTACATTTTTCGTCAAGCGCTTCAACACCGCCTTTAGTCTCGTTATAGAACAATATTATTTCCGGTTTACCTGATTCTACGTCTATCGAATTTGTGTGATGCATTGTAGAGACCAAGTTGACAACTTTATTACGTTTTGGAACATATGAAACCAAAGTATGTCGTCCGGCAAAACCGAATAATGATGAACCGACTATTCTATTCTTGCTGCTTGTAAAATGATTTGGCAGTTCCACTTTGTTCCTTTTTATGGTTCCTACATATGTTAAACCCATTTTTATTAACTCGTCTATCAGCTGGATCGAGGTGAACCAATTGTCTCCAGTAATGTTTCGATTAGTATTTTTAATCGGTTCTGCTAGACGCAAAACAACTGAAGTGGGATCAGCAGTTCGTTCCTAGGTCTTGGTTAACTGACCAGCCAGAATATATTTCTGCATTTATACAATAATGCATTTTTGCGTCGTTTAATATAAATATCTTTATTCCATATTTCTTTGGCTTAGATGGTATGCACATTTTAAAAGGATACTTTTCAATCTGTTAAAACAATTCATTATTATGTACATATATACATACATATTCTCGTATATACACACACATATTTCATAAACAACACACATATATATATAAATATATACATAAACTTGCACAACATACAAACGTTTATCGTTCTCTATCTCTCTACAAATATATTGGATATATGTATATAAAGAAAAATAAATATGTAAATGAAATGTATATTATATAATTTATAATAACAAACATCACTTTACAAACTACATATGAGGATAAAGAATAAGATACAATATATAATACACTGTAATTTTTATTGTTATAAACTAAATATATAAAATAATAAGGATAAAACAGGTACACACATATATATATATATATATATATATATGTATATATATATATATATATATATATATATATATATATATATATATATATATATATAAGTTAAAGTTAAAAAATCTTACAAATAAATTAGTAAAAACATTGTTTTATATGTAAAATATGCAATTATTTATGAAACTCATAAAACAATTCCGTTTCCTCATTAGACACAAATGTACTTTACATTTCATACAAAAAATATGTGTTTTATTTTTGCAGTTCTGCATTTTACATCTTGTCTCACTATCCTTGTCATCCCATTGTGGATAGTGTTGTTCACCATCACAACGCATTTGTGGAATCGGTTGTACTTCAAAAGTACTAGAAGGTCCCGATAATGGTACTTCAGTCATGCTTGGTCTTCCTCGTTTTGTAGGTATATGTGGATATATGAAATCTTCAGCTACACGTTGCCTGAAATGTTATCTATATTTTATATCTATATTTTCAATATCTGAAATAAAATAGAAAACAAGAATTAATTTCAATATTCACACATAAGGGCAAATATGTACATATTAATTTTATCCTACAGTATAATTATATTGTATTTTCAGTAAAAACTACAAACAAAAAACGTATATAAGAAATTTATACATTTACCTTCATCAAAAAGCGCCTGTTCATCATTATAATCATCATCAGAACCTGATCCAATTACCGATGTATTGTCATCCATTAATATCCTATAAATTTCATCTTCCTCAAGAGCCATTGTATCTAAAATATTATTTATTATTAGAACAATTGCAACAATTTGTAAAGAAAATTGTGTTTCGGAAATGAAAGTAAATCGGATGTATTGAAAATTCTAACTTCTTTAGATATGACAGTAGTGTCATATTATTTACTCTATCTAGACTAGTTAAAATTACATTAGAACTTCTTTAAATATTTTTTTACATGCAAATTGTACATTTCATCTGTATGCTGAGAAATATTTCAATCAAAATGTGATATGTTTTTCTATTTTCACTCCACGAGTTAGATTTGTGCGAAATTTCGGACACGAGTTTTTAAAAAAATCATATTCCGTTCATAATGAAATATGTATAAAAATAATTTATAAGTAAATAATATAGGACTTTTACTTACCGAATAAATAAATTTCTTTTTCAAATGATAATTAAAACATTAAGTAATCTTTCAGTGAATCTGTCCGAAATATCGTACATGAACTTTAATATTAATAAATAATTTTTTTTAGCTTTGTATAGTATCTAACGCATAATTTATGGTCTATGTGTATTTGTAAAATATGCAAAATATCGTACAAAATCATTTTATGTTAAAAAAACTCGAACATATTATATTTATTAACATTAAAGTTATTTCGGACAGATTCACTGAAAGGGTTAAGCCGGTTTTGTAATACATATAGTAGTATTTTACTGGTATGAAGAATCAATAATATTGTGCAGTAGTTTCCACAATCTTCTGTAGGCTCGTTTTTGTGTAGTTGTACGTATACTAATTTTGTCCACTCTTCTGGGCAGCTGCTAGTTTCCCATATTTTTTGACAAATCATATGCAACCTTTATTCCTGATTCTTCCGTTGCTTTCAGCATTTCTTCAGCTCTACCATCTACTCCTACCGCCTTTCGATCTTTTAGTTTCTTTAATGCGACTTCTAATAATTGGCGGTTCAAGCTCGAAGTCCTACATTAACACTGATATTTCATTGTTGTACATAAGGTTTTGACAATACTGGCGCCATCTTTCTGCTACGTTTGACTTTACAGTTAATTAGGTTCCATTTTGATATTTTATTGTCAACGTTCTTGTTTTGAAAGTATTACTAACCATTTAATTTTCTTATATAGATCATAAGGTTCATTTTTTTGTGAGTGTTGTTCTATTTCTTCACAAATTCCTGTTATGTAATTGTTCCTATCACTTTGTATTTCTTTATTTATTTGTTTATTAAGATCCTCATAATCATTTGAATCTGTTATGTTATTAGTTTTCCCGTTTTTTATTTGATTCCTCTCATTAATTAGTTTGAATGTTGCCTCGGAGATCCACGGCTTCTTTTTTGTCTGTACTTCACTGTGAATTTTCTTCACAGTTTCATGAATCACTGATATTCTCTCCATAATTCATCGGCTGTTATATTATTATTTTCGTACATGCGTGGAGTTTCGTTTAGTTTAGCCTTTAATTGCCGACTGTTTCTTATTTTATTGAAGCCTGAGACATACCTCAATTACTAAAGCCTTATGGTCAATTCCACAATCTAATCCTAGGTATGTCTTCACATCTTTTATCGAAGATCTCCACCTTGTTCGCATAAGTACATAGTTTATTTTTGGTTTCTGATTTGTCCATTTGGTGAAATCCATGTGTAAAGTCGTCGCTCGTGATGGTTGAAATTTGAATTCATTATAAATAGGTTATTTTCTGAATAAAAAATCGATTAGCATTTCCTCCTTTTGTTTCTATCTCCTAAGCCATATTTTCCAATAGTAGATCTTAGGTGATTATCGTTTTTGGTGGTTCCTATTTTTGCGGTAAAGTCACCTATTACTAGTAATATTTCTTTGTTAGGAACTTTTTTTTACCGCCGTGCGTAGCTCATCATAAAACTCTTCCATTTCTTCATCTGACCCTTCAGTTGTTGGTGCATATATTTGAATAATATTTATATTTACTGGCTTCCATTTTATTTTCATTGATATAATACATAATCACTTATTGTTTCATATCCTAGTAATCGCGATGATATCGCTGGATTTATTATTATCTCTACTCCGTTTACTGAATTCGTTTTCATTGCTTGAACATACTATCAAGTTACCGGTGGTTGATACAAAATGTCCACTCTGTTTCTAGTGCATCTCGGCTACGCCAACTATCGCTATTTATTTAGCAATATTCTCTACTATACCAAGTTTTTCTTGATGGTTTAGTCCTCATATATTTCATGTTGCTATTTTTGTTATTATGATTTTACATTTATCCTTCAATTTTCATAGAGAACACGGTTCTTAAATTCTCTATGGCTGGCCGCCTATTTCATACATACGGTCCCGGTACCGTAGCGCCGATCGCCAACAGGTTCGCTATCGCAAAACACTTACTACTACAATAAAATCGTTTGTTTATTATTAGGAGCCATTTTCTCGATCAATAATCGTTATTTATACCGTAGATAATCGTTTAAAAACGCCCGAAACAAATTGAGTCGTTTAAAAAGTCGTTTCCCGAATAAAATTAAGTCGTTTAAAATAGTCGTTTAAAAACGGCCGAAAAATTGATGGTTATGCAAAAGTAATTACCGTAATATCGATAAAGCGTTTAATTCTTCTATCGCTCGACCTATATATACTATTCCTTAATGTTACTTGTATCGTATAAACATTTTAAACATAGATGACCGCATATAACTTGATCCATATTTTGATTTACTTCGTAAAATCCCGCGCAATTAGGGCCCCAATACCTTAGTAATTCGTACGGTGGCATTACCCCGAAAGAATCGTAATAATTTACAACATTTCCTATTTTTCTGTAACATACCCAGTGAGTTCCCGGACCATCGTAGTAATCTAAATTAATTATGGCCGTCTCTACGTCTGACGGGTTTTTCGGTAATTTATCTCTTATAAAAGTACCTCTAAAGTGCGGAATATGTTGGGCGTATTTAGTCAATTCTACATTACTCAACGGTTTAATCGGGATGTTTTTTTTTTATATACTCTTAGTAAAGTCCGTTACCTTCTTTAGGTTTTTTATTGACGTATAGTCCTTCACCTACCATCGCTTTATTATGACGTATTCGTTCTTCTATTAACTTATCGTTTGCTTTCTTATTATTATACGTGTTTAGAGTGTTGGTTATTAACGACCCTACAGCAACTACAGCCGATGCAGTGGCGAGCAAAGCCGGTAAGAAACCACCTACTTTTATATGTTCAAGTTGCTTAACCGATAATTTTACAGGTAAATCTTTTTTAATCCTTTTAATTTTATATTCGGTTAACGGTAAATACATTTCGTCCATTACGGAATCTTTATTTCTCGTTTTATTTATTTTCAAAGTCACGAGTTTATTGGTTTTCGCCATAAGTTTCCCTTGTTCCGTGCTTATGTTAACTAGATGTTTGATGTAACCAGCACCGACAACTCTTTTGGCTTTCATAGCGTTTGTTACAAGCCACGCATTAGCTTTTTCGCCTAAATTGAAATCTTTAGCGAGTACACGTTTCCACGCTTCATTTTCCAGTTGTGAACCGCTTTATGTCTGTCGTTCAAATTTTTAGACTTCGAATACACTATATCGTGATACATGACCGCTTCGTCTAATTTATTTTTAGGTTTGACTTTTTTTCTAATTTCAAATCAAGAATAGTACCAGAACCGGCGTATTGATAACCGCCCGGTAAATGAGCCTCGAAAGGTAATTTGTCGATTATATCGTTAATCAGTCCGCTACCTTTTTTTACGGGTAGAATTTGCACGATTTTTTCTAGTCTTTTGTGTTTGTAATCCATTCTCTTCTTTAAATTCTTGTAAAATGTTTATAATTTCGTTAATTATTAAAGGGTTATTATTACCGGCTTTTAATTCACCATATAATATACACAATCTGTCTAACAATTCGTCGATATTGTTCCAGTATACATATTCTTTGTAATTCTGCACCAGTTTTTTCGACGTTCTTTTAAAATATTATGTTTAATTAAAATCGGCTTAATTATGACGTTATATTTATGTCCTATACTACTTTTCAAGCGCGGATTATTCGGGTCATTTTTTTGTTTATACGAACTAGTTTTTAACAAAAGTTCTTCGTATACTTTCAAGTCTTTTTCGTTGTAATTTTTAGGTTTTTCTAATATTCATAACTCACATAATCCTCGCGAACCTTCGTACCAGTAGTCGGTATTTAGTAACTTTATATTATCGTTCTCTATAATTATCGGTGAATTATCCATATACATAGTCTCAACCTCGATACGTATACCAAAAGTGGAATCTGTTTTTACATTTTTCGACAAATAGTTTTTCATGTATTTGGAGGCTACCGGACCTAATGTTTGTACAAATTCCTGCGGTATTTCGATAGAGGGTTCTATAGCTGACGCTGCTGTTGCGTATATTTTTGGTATTTCACGAGGTTCTATACTTTTTTCGAACGAACCAACAGCTAATGGAGCGATAGATTTATCTGGGGTTATTATGGATGTTAATGTGTTGGTTTGTTGAGTATGTATCGCTCTTAGAGGTTTAACAATGATCTTGTACTCCTCCTCGAGTTTTATTTGTTTCCTGATTTCTCCTGTACGGAGTTGTTCGTATTTCTCTTTTAATTTTTTTCCAACGGTTACGTAATCGTCCATTTTAATAATTTATGTTTATACGGAGTAAATTTATACCAGTATTAGATCGTATTCGATAATAGCGGTTATCAAAGTCGTTTTTATTACTCGTTGTAAATGTTTACTATAGTTTTTGTATTTTTATTTGAGATTCGATGATACTTTATTTACGAGTTTTAAAAATCCCTCGTTGGAAAACATGGTTATACGGGCTTAAATAGTAGTATTATACTTATGCTCTCATCTCTAAAATCGACCAATTTTTCATTTTGATCAACTATCGTAACGGATATGTAATTTATTTCATCCGTATTTACGCGGTAAAATGATAAATAATTAGGTCTTTCGATAATTTTTTCACCAACTTGAACGTTTAGCGGAAATTCGTACACCGTGTTATCGTTTAAATTTACGTCAGTTATATTACATTTTATTAAATTACATCTAATTTTAATGTTATTTGTAGTAAAGATATCTATACGGTCGTTTGAATAATGTGTTTGTCTCGGTATGAGTTTATGTTTACTAAAACCGAGTACACGTCCTATCGAGTTCGCAGTTGTGAAATCCATAATTCATTCCGAATATAATTTTATTTATAACGTATTTGAATTTAACCTAATGACTATTTCCGCGTTCGTAATTTCTTCGTTTTGTTGAATAAATTCTATTATATTGTTCAATTCGTACGTACCCGTAGGTATAGTAATGTTACTATGTTCGTTAGTTTTCGGTTCAATTACTACTAAAGTCGTTATTCTTACAATTTTCCGAAATATTTGGAATGCTATTGTACGTTACAAAACTACCGGAATATCTCAAGTAAATTTAGTCACAGATGAAACCATTGTATCATGGTATAGCCAACTTCTGTATAGTAGTTCATAGTCTGTATTATTTAAAATTTATTTTCTAACTCGCGTTTCTTGCTCGATCGATAACTTTATTTGAGTCATTCTCCATGTTATGTCTCTTAATGTAATGGAATACTTGTCTTTATCGGTCATTGAAATATTCCCTAGCATGTCTACGTTTATCGTCAACTTATTGAACGTTAATTTTTGAGGAATACGATATAGAAAATTCTTGTAATCTTCGAAAAATCCCATTATCGTACTCACGGGTATACATAATGAAAAATGTTTCATTTAGAATATTCGTATCTTCTCGTTGTATATATATGTTTATCCGTCCCCAACTCGTTTATGTTTTCCGTTATAGACGGTCTATAATCGAAATATTCGAAACTCTATTATATCGCATGTAACAAATTCTATGATTTACAACTATAACACTTATATCGTCATTCATTCGTTACCATTTTTGCTACAAAACATAAATATGGGGTATTCGTATTCTCCATTATAACTTACTTCATTACCTGTATATATAAAATAATGTTTGTCTTCGAACCATATTTATTTTTCCTTATTTACTTCTTTCACTATTCGTGGTGGTATATAGATTCTTACAGGATCAATATACATCGATATAATCTAAATTTGCCTACAAATTTAATAAAATTATTCTATGAAATTACTACTATTAAGCTAAAACCATCTAACTGGGGTTAATATAATAAACTATATATTTATTCTCTTAAGACAGATCTTTGCAACCCAATTATAACATATCATAAAAAATTATATATATATACTATACACCAACACACACACACACACACACATATATATATATATATATATATATATATATATATATATATATAAAGTATATGCATTATATAATATATATATATAAAGTATACACACTATATAAAATATATATATATACAAAATGTACGTCCACTATCTTTCTTTATATATATATACTTAATTGTTATATATTTATTCTCTTAAAAGAAATCCTTGCAATTCTAATTATAAAATATCATTAAAAAAGTATATATATGCATGTATATATATAAATATATAATATCTTATATTTTGTTTGTAACGATCTATCTGCATTAAAAGAATAAATTACGGTAAAAAAGAATATATATTAAAAACAAATGATATGAAAAAGGGTACATACCTGCTATACAGAAATCGATCCAATTAAATTTCATACAATGAAAAAAAAAACATTCGCTTCTGTAACATTAACTTGCAAGAGATCTTTTGAACAAACTGAGAACAACTTGATGAGATTGTACAATAGTTTTAATTATCAGGGAATGAACTAAAGGGAGGAACATCTTTGAACTTTGCTGTTGTACACACTGTCATGCATAGTTGCACCATACTAATTACTTAATTGAAAACACTAAAGACCTTTCTATAAAATTGTAATTACTAAAACGATCGAACTATATAATGAAGGTTTGTTATCTACTTATATAATCAAATATCAGAAAAGCTTTATTAGGATATTTTAATGAAATGCACATGAATTTAAAAAATCACGTTAAATTAACCAAAAACCGATCACTTCACATAAATCAATAAACAACAAAAAATCACAGGTTGCATCAGTAACATTACATACAAGATGATTTCCAACAGACTGACTGAATCACTTATTATCAGGTGATGAAATGAACGACCAATCAGAGGAGCCACATGATTCGATGATCCTTATCATTCACTCTGGCCACGCCCTTGTGTATTTATGTAATTTCCATCCTGTCAATGACTCAAACGCATTCTATCGTATTATAGTTGAACTAGAAGTTTCTGCTTTTCCCAAGAGATGCATTGTCATGCCAATGACTCCATAAGCGATTAGAAAGAATGACTGCGCCGTCTATTTTTTTATAGTTGAACTAGAAGTTTCTAGTTTTCCCACAAGAAGCCTTGTTCAGTCCTCTTTCGAATTTATGAAATTTCCTTCATTCCTAGTGAAAAGAAAGACCATTACAAAAATTAAAAACGTCGCAAAGAAAATAATCATTTTTTAAAATAAACTATACTCCATCATTCCATGCATTTCACTCGAGCCGTCTCCTGCAAATTTAGAAAATTTCTGTAATGCCCAGCAACATAAAAAACCCTTATGAAGAAAATAAACAATTATTTCTCGTTTCTCGTTCACTCTTACTAGAAAAAAAATATACATATATCATAATAACCATTAATTGCCGTCTCCATGAAAGAGGTAAGCGACTACTTACCCACACATTTTTAAGACCTTGCGCGTGTGCTTGCCCGAAGGTACCAATCCAACTGTGAATGCGAATCAAAGCAATGGAATGTCTTATATTTTTCATTATTAATTTTAATGCTCGTGATAAATAATCTACATTAGCATACTAATTTTTTAAAACTAGTAAATTGATTCTATAAAATCGTGGTTATTAAACTAAAATGATCGATATAATATATGGTTCATTATCGACTAATATGATAATAATAAATATCTGAGGAACATAATATTTTATAATTAGGTTAAAATGAAAAAATATTTCCTTAATGTCACGCATACTGAAAATTATATTACACAAAAATCGACTAACAATGAAAAACAACCGGTCGCTCCTGTACCATCTGTGAGAAGAGTTCGAACAGGCTGAATAACATCTTAGGGAAGAAATCCCAGAGTTGCATCGCAATATGTAGTTGAATTGTAGAGAAACATTTGATTAATGAAGTTGGCTGTAAAATAAAAGGCTACAACTGAAATTGTCCAGGATCAATATACATCGATATAATCTAAATTTGCCTATAAATTTAATAAAATTATTCTATGAAATTGCTACTATTAAACTAAAGGTTAACTCTTTCATTACCAAATTAAGGTAAATTTGTAAAAAAAATTACCAGTTAGTTTTTTTCACTTCTTGACATTATATGAAATAAAAAATATTTTCAAAAATAATTTTTTTTTGTCGTGTTTTTTTTCCACTATGTTGTTTAAAAACAACGGTGGTAAATAAAGAGATATTTAATAGATAGTTTATTGAAAGTTTATATCATAGATATTTTATACATTTACATATTTTTTCATACGATAATATTTAAAACAGTTTCTTTTATTTACAATACATAAATTTTGTATGGAATTTCCCACATTTAAAATGAGTAAATCCTCGTTTACAAATTTACATCCATTTTGTTTAGTATCAAAAATTGGAATATGATCGACTTGATCAAAACGAATGTTCGGTATTGGTTTTGGGGTCGAAAATACACGTTTTGGGACTGTTGGTTATGTAACATCATTTGAGGGTCTTCCTCTCTTTTTTATAATTGAAGTGCCAGATTTACACAATGCACTGGATATTGCCACTTGAAATTGGAGAAGACTGTATGTTTTACGTTTTCCAAGCTGCTGCTGATGTCTCGTCTATACAAAAGTCAACCGTTTACAATTGCTACTCCCAAACTCCAGTGTACAATCCTTTAATAACATTGTTTTGACCGTCTATCGACTCGATACATTTCTAGGAGCATATATCCATCTTGTCTACTCCGCCCATAAAAGTATTGTACTTTTTTACTACTGCTGGTTCATTCACATCGATCACTATTTGTTCCCTTTGACTCCATCGCTTGCAACTTTTCTCAGGTTGAATCGCAGCATATGTAGATATAAAATTGATTGTTTTAGAATCATACCAACGTACTATACCAATATTGTTTCGAGTTTATACTTGCCAGTCGTACGATCCTCTGCCGCGTTTTTAAAATTCTGATTCATTGAGAAGTATACAGTTTTGCAGTCGGTTAGAACAATATCACCTGAAAATCCTAACTCATATTCGCTACATGTATTTTTTCCTGTATAAATACGAAAGTCATATATTCTGAAGTTCCAGCCCGAACAAACACTTTATAACCCCACTTATGTGGTTTATTTCGGATGAACTATTTGATGCTACTGCGTACCTTGAATGGGAAAATTTGTTCATTGACCGCGTCATATTCTTCAGGTAAACTTTATACATACCTGTAGATAATGAGTTAAAGAGAGGTCAAATTTTAAACAGCCTATCGTGGTTTGGACTCTCTTTTGAAAGCTGTTTGGTATTATCAGCAATGTGGAAATATCGTGATAATTGTTGGATCGATTCCTCGCCATTACATCTGCTATGGGAGCATATCTACATTCTGATGACTAGTACAAGTTTGAATTCGGCATTTCCACAATTCCCATTTGAATCCAAATCCCCAAAAGTTGTTTAATTTCAGTTCCACTACACACTAATGTAACACGATCAATTTGATGTGCATAATTATTGGTCTCCCTAGTTATAATTTTTATTATATCATCACCGATAAACATCTGGAAATATTCCATCGGTGTTAAATCTTCTTCGGGTGGACTTTCAAGACGTCCTAATCATGTGATGTCTGGCACATTGAAGTATAATTTTTTAAACTTCCAGTCATTTTTGCGCTGCTGAATCAAAGAACCAGATACGTTTGTAACATTTGGACTTGAAGTAGGTTTAGGATCTATTGAAATATTTTTTGAACTAGGTAATAGATCAGCCGCAGTATTTTCTCCAATATTCTCAATATCCATCTGACTAACCAACTGTATCCGATCGGTTGAAGAAATTTGTTGTAAATCTATAATATAATCAATCGCAGCAAATAGTTGATCATCTAAATCAAGAAGTTCCCCACGTTTGCTTTGGTTACCATCTTCTGCTAACAGGTACTTTTTTTTTCGTCTGTCATTCTATAATTATCCATCCTCAAAAATATAAATATAAATGCGACTAACGGTTGCTAGTTGATTCTTTCATAACAAATATTTTGATAGAAAAGTAAAGTTGTTTTTTAATATTATATACAACATTGTATACAGAGAAAGAAAAATTTTCTACCACACACATTGTTTTTTTATAAAAAAACTGAATATCATACAAAGAATTTATATATATTTAAAACAATATTGTGTACAGAATTATTTTTTTAAAGTAATAAAATGAAAAAGTATAAATACTGCTAGTTGATCCTTTTACCACAAATATTTCAATAGAAAAGCAAAGACGTTTTTTAATATTATATATAACATTGTACTAGAAAAAGAACAATTTTCTACGACATACATGTTTTTGAATAAAAATGTAAAATAACAAACACAGAATTTAGGTATACTTAATACTTTGTACACAATTATTTATTTTTAAAATTAATAAAATCGAAAACCGGCAGAATGTGTTGAAATGCTATACATCTGATTTACTTACTACTGTAGTTTAAAAACTACATTAACTAATCAATTTAGTGTATTGATTACGATGAAGTAAATTATACAAATTCAGTATATTTAGATAACAGAAAACTAAAGTATTTGGAAAAAAATTTTCCAAATGATTATAACTTCAAATTTTAAATAAAAAACACAGATAAAAATGCTTAAATTACACACAACACCAATAATTTAAAACTGTCTTATATATCTGGCATAACTAGAAAAACACGCTATTTTTACACCTAGTGAGTGTTCGCAGTACTACAATTATGTGTTAGTTACAGACTACAAAGACACGAGGTTATGCCGTGTCTAAAAAATGTGTACTCAAACCTGAAATGACGAATAAAATCGTGACAAATTGCATACAATTCTCAATTTGAAATTAATCTTTGTGTAGCTAATTTCATTAATTTTTTCGCTGTAAACATGGTTTACAGACAAAAAAATCATAGACGTATCCATAAAAGTTTAAAAGTGTATTCATTAATGCACTTTTTTTATCAATAGTGCACACACTTAAAACTTATAAAAACCAAGGATTCTTTATCAAATTACCATCATGGCATGTTATATGATAGAAATATTCGCGAAGGTACATTTAAATATAAGTCAAAATATTTTCACCAATTGTATATTATTCATGGCTGTAAAATCATTTATATATGTATGCTCCCATATGGACGTTCCTGTCCTAAATTAGATTGTCGATGAATATAGATTTAAACATTTGAATGCGAGGAATTATTATGTTAAATTCTGAATTCACAAACATGATTCGAGTTTTGCGATAATGTTGTATGTCGTTCGTCCATGTTATAAACAGGCTAGTGTGTAGCAAGTGGCAGTATACATTTATAATATATCGTATTACGCTTATACATTTGTTTTGTTTTACACAAGCGATTGATTATTATTAATAATAATATTGTATTGTATTGCGCTCATACTACTTATTTCGTTTTACACAGACATTCGTTCAATCTGACCAATAACGGCTGAGTAATAGAGGTGGGAAGTTTGGAAATCGACAACTTTGACAGGGTGTTGCAGAGGTTGTATGAACTTTTAAACGGTCCGGTCTTCTAATATACGTGTAACTATATAAAACCTATCGTATGAAGTAAGAGAAACAATTCCTAAACCCGACCTAAGGTTTTAATCGTAATATGACTTTAGCAAAATCGGGTTTCCCGCTATAGTTTGGTTAGGCTTAGAGATACGAAAAAAATTGTTATTACTTGATTCGATCCCTCATAACACAAACGGACAGATATTACTGACCTAACACGAATTAACAATCATTAAATTTCTAAAACATTAACAAAGTTAGATTTCAAAAAACTTGCGGGTATGGAAACTTTTAAATATTTTCAAATAAACAGTTAAATAAAATCAGTAATCAGTATTTGTAAAAATGAAATCTCAAAAATACCAATAAGAAGTTTTGGGAAAATTGCAGATCACCCGACCATGTTTTTAAAAAAATTATGTTGATGGGAATGACCTAGGGAATTCTTTTTTTTGTGGAAAGTAGAATTTTTCGAGAAAATTAAAATTTAAAAAAATTAGATTTTAACCGGAAATTTCATCGCTACCGCTATCTACGAAAATAATACAAAATTTATACGGCTGCTACTTCCGATAGTAAGCAGTAGCATCGATTCCTATATTTAGAAATGTAATAATTTTACCTTCCGCACAAGAAAATTCATCATCACTAACCAAAAGTCCCAAATGTGATTTTTTAATAATAACTTATTGAATAAATTATTTAATTATAATATAACATACATCGACGAAACGGTATTTATCGTACGAATCAAGAAAAATTGAAGAGTTCACAAAAAGTTTCCTACTTGTAATGGACAAGTTTACATAAAGAAAAAAAAATAAACTTCATCCGAATATGGACGTATTTAATGATATTAGGTAACAATAGAAAGTTAGTTCGAGGGAATAAAAAACTCTCAAGGAAAATCGGAATATCGAACGACATAGAGATTATTCGCTAGGATTTGAAAACCATGGCCTTTAGAATTTTGCGTATAATGCATGAACAATCGTTCACTAACACTATCACATTCTTTAAAAATAATTGCATTTACCACGATTTAATTCAAATAGTCTCTCGTTTATTCGTTTAACATGTTTTCTATTTATACATACATATAAGAAAATAATCTAAAATACCCCGCATTCTTCAGAATTTCCATAAACTTCCTGTATATTATTCGTACCAGCACGGTTTTGCGCACAATATCCACCATGACCATGTATATTGTTCATAATCTGTGCAATAGTCAACATTACACGTAAGATTTCTGACGATTTTTTATCTTCAACATTAAGACTATGTTTAAATATAATTTTAAAATTAAACTTATATTAATTGAACTATATCACATATGTATCAATAATTCGGAAACTTATGACAATATTTTTTTTGTTTTTTTTTTAATAATTGAGTTTACGTTTACTTAATACACTTATATGCACTTTCTTTCGTTTATATATAGTTACATATCCTATCAAATGTATGTTGAAGTGGAATATTTACACCGGCATATTGAACATGAATATATATATATATATATTTAAACCGACAAAAGTAATAAACATTCTATAAATGCGGCATTATATGATGAACGTGGCAACATTATAAACAACGAAGAAGAAATATCGTGCGCATATGAAAATACTATTTTAAAAATTTGTTAAACAATGACACTCGTGTATAGTCTTCAGTCCTGAACGAAATACCGATTTCTAAACAAATAACTGAAATGGATGAATACATATTAGCAGAAGAAATAAAATCTGCGATATAACAAATAGAAAACGGAAAATTTGTTGGTCTAAATAAAATACCACCTGACATACCAAAGCCGCTTATCTATTTCGAAACAGTTCCAAGTTGTAGCCGTAATATCAGTACAAAGGCGAAACTACAGGAATCACCATGTACATATGTATATGTGCGTGTAGTACGTGCGTGCATGTATGTTATATGTATCTCATTTTCCTCTTACTCTACCATTCTATCCATCTTACCGTTCGATCACTTCTATTCTCACCTTTAAGCATTGCTCGACACCATATTTTTGGTTTGATCCATGCCATTCCACGTATCTACATTAGCTCCATTTTTCTCTATATATCACTGCTCCTTACTTCTCCCATTGTTGATGATTAAGATTCTGCAATGGAATGCACGTAGCCTACCTTGCAACAAACGAAACCTAGAAATATTTTTACGAGACAAGAACTTTGACATTTTACTTATCTCTGAAACGTGGTTATCTCCATCCACAGGTTTTTCCATCCCCGGATTTTCAATCTACAGACAGGATAGGGTTGACGGTTATGGCGGTACCACCGTGCTGGTTAAGCAATGCATTCCACATCATCTTCTTCCCGACCATTTCGTTAACTACTCAAATCAGTTGCATAACATCAACTCAATAGGAATCGCCGTTACTATCAATAATACTACAGTAAATATACTGTCCATCTACGTGCCTCCCCTACACAGAATCAATGTGCGAGGTTTCGGAGCAGCTATTGAGTCTTTAGCCTCGACACATCTCATTATTGGGGGCGATTTTAACGTTCACCACGCCAGCTGGGGCTGTAGTTCATTTAATCTTAATTGTACAGCCGTTTTACAAATTGCCGATCAATATTCACTGAATATTCTAAACAACGGGACTCACACCACACTTCCTACTCCTCAATTTTCATCTAGTGACATTGATCTCACCCTCTGTTCTCCCATCTTATCTTTTTCATGCAACTGGTCGGTTATCCCCTTCTATCTGGGTAGTGATCATCTGCCGGTTTGTATTTACCTCCAACTCCCCGGTGGGGATACTACTTCATCTTCTACCCCTTCCTCTATCCCGCACACCAAAAAAATCAATTATGATTTATTCTCTTCCGTTGCTGACAATCTTTTCTTCAGCTTTCCGTCAAATCTCTTCTCTCCCGAAGTATACGATCTCTTTCTATCCATCATCCATGATTTAATTTCCGCCTCCACTTGTAATAATTCCATTTACCTAGGTAAGAAATTTCCCGTGAGATGGTGGACGAAGCAATGTTCCTTCCAGATAAACAAAAGGAATCAGGCATTCCGCATCTTTCGGAAAAATAAAACCGTATCCAATTTAATCGAATTTAGGAAGATCAATGCCCAAACCCGCCGGTTATTAAATCAGACTAAACGGGATTCCTGGAGACGATTCTGCTCATCTTCTAACAGATCCACACCGTTATCCAAAATCTGGGAACAATGTAAAGCGTTTAATCATCGAGCTCTTTCTGCTTCTACTCCCTCTACTGATCACGAACATTGGTTTGACGAATTTGTCAACCGCGTTTCTCCTCCGTATGTACCTTCCCTTCATCAAACCAACCCTTTCCATTTCACATCCGCTTCCCCTCCAAACATGTTGGATATGCCTATCACGATTAGAGAGCTCACACATATATTAGAAAATAAAAGGGATACTGCCCCAGGCCCTGATTTAATATCATATAAAATGCTTCAAGCTTTGCTAAACCGTTCTTTGAATTTCCTTTCCCAAATGTTCTCCAAATTTCTACAAGAAAACTTTATTCCTCAGGACTGGCCAACCTTCAATATTACCCCTGTTCACAAATCTTCAAAACGCAAACATTTGGCTACTTCATACCGCCCCATTGCTCTAGCTTCCTGTGTTCGAAAACTTCTTGAATCCGTCATCCGCTATCGTTTAGAGTGGTGGTTGGAAAATAATAATATTCTCCCTAATTTTATTTATGGCTTCCGCCCCCAATATTCAATTGCTGATTGTCTCTCCTTTCTGACATCTAACATATACAAAACATATATAGATAAAGGTTTCTTGTTAGCCACATTTCTGGATCTCACTGCAGCTTTCGAAAACGTCAACATCAGCTTACTGCACCAACGCCTCTTATCACTTAGTATTCCACATAATCTCGCAGCTTATATTTGTAACCTATTTAAAATCAAACATTTACACTTCCGGCACCCTACACTCCAACATCCGCTGCCTCACACTACTTACACCGATCTCGCACAAGGTTCTGTTCTTAGCCCCATTTTATTTAATATCTATATTATGCACGATTTAAAACCTCCGCTTCCCCATTCATCCCACCTCATCTCCTATGCGGATGATCTGGTCTTCTTTCAACATAGCAATAATCTTGACCTTATTACGCAATATTTAACACATGATATCATAACTTTAAGTAACCGTTTCCAATTTTCCGATCTTTTCATTAATCCTAGTAAATCTGCAGCTATCGTGTTTTCCCTCAATCGGCCTACCTATCCCCCCTCAATATATTCCGTTTTATAATGACCGCATCGCTATAGTAACGCAATTCACCTACTTAGGACTGACTTTAGATCAAAAACTTACTTGGAAACCGCATATAGACTTCCTTATTCCGGTCACCCTACAATCCTCTAATATCCTAAGATCCCTCTCCTCAACTGTCTGGGGGTGGAGATCCCGTTTCTCTCCGCATTCTATATATTTCCTTAATTCGTTCCAAAATTGACTACTGCTCCTTCCTGTATGGTAATGTCTCCCGACACCTCTTAACCAAATTGGATAAAATACAAAACCTCTGTATGCGCTTAATTTTAGTCTCTCTTTGTTCTACTCCTATTTCCTTTCTTTCCTCCGAGTCTCATATTGTTCCTTTCTCCCTCCGACGTAAAAATTTAGCCTTCCGATTTATCTTGAAATCTCTCAATAAACAAGTTAATTTCTTCACTTCCAATTTTTTTTAAATTTTCAGAAAATGGCGTTTCACTCGCTCCCGTATTCCACTACTCTCCACTGCAGCTTATAAATACCGGACGTAAAAGTATCTTATCCTTCCATCTCGTCCCACAATTTACTTTACTAATTCATATAATGTCAATATTTTTAACATCTCCATTGACACCTCCTCCTTCTCCTCCATCATGTCTTCCCATCCTGATCTTAATGCTTTCATACAAAATTACTGGCCTAATCATGTACATGTATTTTCAGATGGATCCAAATTTCCCGGTCGGTCCGTTACGGGAGCATTCTATATACCGCAATATAATATCTCTAAATCATTCATTTTTCCTCAGTTTAATTCAATTTTCACTGCCGGGGGCCTAAGCATCCTTAAAACTCTGCAATTCTTATCACGTTTAGATCACCATTCCTCCTCCCTATACTCAATCTTATCCGACTACTTAAGTTTTCTCCTCGCATTGAAGCATTCCTCCTTTCAACCTAATTCCAATTATCTTCCCTTAGCAGTGCGACAATTGACTTATTTACTATCCAGCCGCGGCATCTTAATATCATACGTCTGGATTCCCGGTCATTCCGGAATTCGTGGCAATGAGGTTGCCGACACTCTGGCCAAGGAAGCTATTTTCTTCGGCTCTCTGGTGCCGGCAATTTCCACCACAGACCTGATATCTCTTGCCAACATGGATATATCCTACGAGTGGTCATCGTGGCTAGTTAGTTCTTCCACCCCTAGATATTATCTGGCCACATCACCTCTGGTACTTTAATTTGTCCAACATACACCTCAACTTCCGAAAATTTATTATAACCATCACCCGTTTACGTTCTGGACACAATCGTCTTCCGGCTCACATGTTTCGTATTGGGATTTCCAGTTCCCCATATTGTTCCCATCCAGCCGATTCACAAATTATCGCCGATGAAAACCACATCCTTTTCAATTGCAGTTTTCACACACCTGACCAACTCGCACTCCTGAATTCCTTAATATCCATCGGTTATCGTCCTCCTTTCTCTATCACTTCCTTAATTTTTTCTAATGACTCCCGTGTTTTCCTCCTTCTTTATAAATTCCTACTCAGCAGTGCCCCCCCCCAAAAAAAAAAAACAGGAATCACGTTGCTTTCATCAAGGAGCAAGTTATTTGCAAGAATAATGCCTAATCTATACAGGTTCTGGAACTCCTCTTCCCCGAAACTTAAAATAGATTTCGCTGAGGTCATGATACAATTGTTAAGACAAGTTCAAGTACGTGTTTTCCTCCTTCTTTATAAATTCCTACTCAGCAGTGCCCCCCCCCCAAAAAAAAAAAACAGGAATCACGTTGCTTTCATCAAGGAGCAAGTTATTTGCAAGAATAATGCCTAATCTATACAGGTTCTGGAACTCCTCTTCCCCGAAACTTAAAATAGATTTCGCTGAGGTCATGATACAATTGTTAAGACAAGTTCAAGTACGAACAAAACAAGGATATATTAGATCGCGTTCATTGATATTAGCAAAGCGTATGATACGTTTCACAGAAAGTTATTAATGGAATGCATGGAGAAAGTCGCCTTTCTACAACAAATTTATTCGATGTGCTTAGTAAAGTAATACTAACGAGTAAATATACAAAAACCATAAAATATGAAGAATCAATCGAATTGCTTGTATCTTTAAAAGTAGATAAATTGTATGTGCGACCTCGATTTTTATCGCTGATGTAAAAGACAATTTCAAACTACAAATGTTTTAAAAAAAATAATTTTATTTACCATTAATGAATAAATATCTTTAAATCGTTTGATTTTGAACTAATTCGTTGCGGTATGTCCGTGAATTATCTTTCGTACGCATTAATATTCCTAATTAATCTGCCTTCAGTAAAAATTCAAATTTCGACCTTTAATGATTTATTATTTAACAATAATACTGTGAAAGCAGGAATTTACTAACCTCGTAATTGCTTAAAACACAGCCATCGATGCTACACGCCCAAACTAAGAATACTGCCTAATATCTTAATCCAATAAAATATTATTATTATTTAATTAAATTAAGGTGCTATATCAGCAACTAACGGCTAGCGGTAAGTGATATAGTCCAGTATCTTGTAGGAACAAGATGAGTCTGGATAGCGTATAAATGTTGTCATCATAACGTAAAATCGATTCTTTCCTATAATTTCGTGTTTAGGTTTTTATAATTCTGCTAGAATGAATGCTTAAAAATGTATATATATATATATATATATATATATATATAAAGGTTTAGAGTCGGTCCTAAAATAGAAACTTGAGGTACTCCACAGGAAAAAAGTACCTCAAGATTCTATTTTTGGGCCGACTTTGTGGAATGTTTTATATTCGTATGTACATAATAATTTAGACATTTTTACTGTTGAAAATGGATACAATGCCGAATTTATGAGTTTTTCGGACGACCTGTGCACCGTAATTAATCCGAAGAGTCCTTTAGAAATTTATAATATCAAAAATATTTGTAAGAAGCTTCAAATTACTTTCGATCAACTTGGCCTCGAATTTTCTGTTGATCAATCGGAAATTATGGTAATTAGTAACAGGCAGGTTTCTAAATTCAAAAGTGAACTTAATAAAATCAATTTAATTTATAATAAAATTACCTGTGGTTAAATCCTTTAAATATCTAGGAATTATTCTAGATGATAAATTAAAATTTGATAAACATGTAAAATTCCTTCTGGATAAAGCAAATAAAAGATTTTATATGCTCTTTAAAATTCAGAGAAATTCAGGTGGAGTTAAATATAAAGGAAGAGTTGTCATTTACAAAGGAGTAATAGAATCAATGTTTAATTATTGCTCAAGCATATATGTACATAAACTAAATTCAAATATTTTTAATAAAATCTTGACTAAGCAAAGGAAACTTTTGCTCAAAGGAAACTTTTTCTTAGGTGTTGGTTCGTTATATAGAACTCTGTGTCCATTATGGCAGCTCCAGTTATTACTGGAATTCTACCTACTGACCTTAGTATTTTTAAATCGGCTTTAATTTTTGAGTTTAAAATGTTTAAAATATATAGCGATAAACTTAATTTAGTTAAAACTAACGTATTAGAATCTTTTATATCTCAATTTAGTATTGAGTTAAATTATAACGTATTTAATAGCGAGAATTCTTTCATTAAGGAAATTAACGTAATTATATTTGATTTATGGCAGAAAAAATGGAGCAATAGTTTGCTTACAACTTTGAAGTTCTTTAATAGCATAGAAAATAGATTTGGCGTCGTAGACAAGCTAGAGATAAATTTTTACTCCAGTCAAGGGACACGGCAATTTCGGTTCGTATTGTAAACGTTTTAATATAAGATCGTCAGATATGTGTTTATTTTGCGATTATCGATTCGATTGAACATTTCATATTTGAATGCGCCTTTAACGAAGGTATTCGCAGAATTATCAGTTTTTGTAGTTCGCTTGTGAATAATCAAATTGTAATAAATAACTCGACAAGTTTAAATATTCATAATGTTAAGTCGTTTAATCGTTATGTCGATATCGCTTTGCATAGACGTGTAAGTTAAATATAAGTTAAATAATGCTGTGACTAAACTAATGTATCGCAGCTAAATAACAAATGTACAATATATATATGTATATATATATATATATATATATATATATATATATATATATATATATATATATATAGCCATCGAGAAATGTTGGTCGATGTTAACTACGTTTTCCATGTAACAATTAATTTAATTTAAAACAGCAATGTATGTAGACGAACAAAGTAAAAACATTGTACGCCCGATAAGTTGCTCCGTATCAATTTTACCGCTTCCCACGTTACACGTTACATAACGTTCGCATAATATATTCGCGACAGGCGCAGAATATACTTTAACCGTTTGTTCTTATTGTCTCTCATTGCGAAGAATTATTTCGTATTTCGAATTTATTTTTTCTCACGGTAAAAAAAAACCGCTAATGCGTTATCGAAATAATTTAAAGAAAAAACGATATATAGGTAAATGTTTGAACGTTCGAAACTGATAGATAACCTAGTCGAAATAATCAACGTAGACTTGTAAACGACTTGATATAGGTGAAATATAGTTTACCCGTTCATTCGATATGTTCCACGATATTTTAATATTTTAAAATTAAAAAGGAAAAAACCCCTTGTAAATTATATCGCGTCTTATTTATTTACATAACATATAGAGATGATTCGTTAAATATATAAAAATACAATGAAGATATGTGTTACCGATAAAAAGTTACAAATTATTACTTTCCGTGTCCGGATACTTTATACTTCAGCCCAATATGTAGCGACGTAGACATATCGTTTGCTGCAGTTAGATCGTCTGCATCGTAGTTCCGATCGACCATTGAACATTGGAGCAGGTGATCAAAAGTTTGTGTTTCCCCGCAGTTGCACTTATCGTTTTTCTTCTATGCCCCATTTTCTGAGATTATGGTACGAGTTCTCATCTGTTGAGTGATCATCAGACTTCCCATGGTAAGTTGTGGCCACAGATGATAAAACTTCTTGTAACTCGGCTGAATTGTTTTGGTGCATCTTCGTTCCGCATCCTAGCTTTTTCTGATATGGGACGAACCAACGGCATTTCAGTTGACTTAAAATGGAATGAAATTAAAAGTAGCGAATTTATCAGCAGACTCCAACAGTGGAATTAACGAGCAAATTCGAACATTTCTCCGAAAATTAGTAATATGTCGCGAAATATATTTAAGAGAAGGAAAAATCCTGTTTCTGGCAGTAATGTCTTCCCCGGTGAAAAATTTTAGAACGTTTCTTTACCTTACTTTAATGTAGTCTACATGCTTGAACGTAAACCATTTATGTATCTAATATCACGTAGTCAACTAGATCGTCATTGTCTTGATGAAATTAGTAATCAAAGTAATTTGCGCCATATAGTTTTTGTACGACATTGCGTGCAAATTGTTTATCAATTTTACTAACATACTCTTTCAGTCGATACATAATATGACCATACGTCCTGTTTTAAACGGGACTGTCCCTTTTTGCGGTACTCCGTCCCGTTATCGCCGATAAAAGCTTCGGGGGGACACAGAATTGTCACGTTTTTAGTTTCAATCACGAACAATGTTTAATTTGGCTGAAGTGAAAAGTATACGAAAAGTCAATACAGCGCCTAAATCTTAACAGGGTCTCTATTTAGCGGAATTGTTTATTCCGGGTGCACGGGCGATAATTATTTACTATTATTATTTACTCCTACCCTTCACCGTCCACGTGATCCGTCATCGACAAAGTGGCAAATTGGAATAATCTAAATGTTTCGACAGAAAATCTTTAAACATTTCCATACTAATAATTTTAAACATAATAACTTTTATATTTTATTAGAATATATTTTATGCCTGCCTGGAACGAATGCACCAGTAGAAAGAGTACGCTCTTTAATGAACAAATTATGCATATCAGAAAAATCTCAGCTTCGAGTGGCTGTTCTCAAAGTCATATTGATAACAAAGGTGAATTCTAAAAAAAAAACACCGAGAATTTCATTCTTATTTGAAATTATCACCAGCTATATTGAAATAAATATACTCGTCCGAAACAATAATTAGCCACTTTTTGGCCGCCGAAATTTTAACAATGCCCCTTTTTGAGTAAAAATAAAAATGACCATTCTAGTCATATATTATAAAATTGTTACACAGAATTATAAATTTTATACAGGTGTTTATTATACAATACCGCTTCTTAGGTGAAATGTGGATAATTTTCTTATGTAAATATTTTTAAAATTGGAGACGTTTCACGTTAACCACGAAGTAAAAAAAAATTGTTAGTATTAAAATTTCGTGTACCATTATAGTGAACATCGTCGTGATTGAAAGAGTTTGAGAAATATTGATAAATTCATTTAATGAGAAAATCAATTCACTTTCAAAATACGATATAGTATAAATATGTTCGAATAAATTCAGTCGATGATCTTTCACTGGTTACGTTGCTAGAGTCATCAACGTTAAATATATCCGTAAGACCATTTCAACATTCGAAAACGATACTGGAACTTCTTTATCCAAAAATTTTTTCAATAGTTTAATTATTTTTGTGGGACCCCCCTGCGACCCAAATAGTAAATTCGGCCTTGAAAATAAAGTAAAAAATAGCCTACCTTGAAAATAATTAATTAGCCAAGTTTTCATCTCATTCGTCATATTATACGCGAATCACTTCTAGCGTAACGACTAACGATGAACGAATATTACGAGTAAATTTTTGATTAACCAACGACCAGATATTTAGTTTTAATTATCCGTCATAACGTTATTTTTCAAGCATTATCTGGAGGTGGCTTCATTTGGTAATGATATATATATATATATATATATATATATATATATATATATATATATATATTTTACATATACACACAAAATATGTATGTATATACAGCAAATGAATGGGCAACATTCGATTTGGTATTTGTTGGTACTAACGATACACGTGTATGCCCCATAATTCGAATAGATAACGTATTAATTAACGTTTATAAGTAACCACGTATGCTCGAAAATGAACTTTATTCTTCGGACGATTCTAAATTGAGAACTCGTTCAAGTTCGTCTAGATACTAGTTCCAAGTTATCTGCCTAAAATTATCATATTTTTTCTTTTTTAAATCATTTGTCTCTTTATTTTTTAGTAGATTCTTTAATTATTTATAATATTCGATAATTCGTTATCTCATTATCATCATTTGGAGAATAATAAAAATATAGAAAAGAATGTGAAAACAATTGTGAGCAAATGTGAGTGTTGAGCAAATTGCGTTTTGAAGTGAAACTTCTATTGCGAGGTATATATGGTGATTTAACCCGTAAAACGAGCGGACGGATATATATATGTTTCTATATATGTGTACATATATACGTACATATATGTATACACACACACACATTATATACCGTTCGCGTGTAACACCCGTGATTCAAACCACGTGTTGTCGCCTAACAGCGCGCCGACTAATACCATACATAGGCTTATTCTTATATATATATATGTGTGTGTGTGCTTATATATATACCCGCGTAAAAATTTAACAAAAAAAAACTGTATCAATTTAGTGAAAACGTCCTTATGTTTCATTTCTTCAGTCACAGTTGTTTTTTTTAACTATAAATAATAAGTACATAGATATTAAGAAATCAATTGTAGTTTTATTTTATAATTAAATCTACCGACAAGTACATGCTTGACAGAACAATTGTAAAACGCTAATCATAAGTGTGTGTGTTTGTTACTATATAAATGTACATGTATTAATACAAGTTTAATCATATAAACCACAAATTATAATGCACACGTATGAATGTTTGCATAATATGAGGCAGGATAATGAATATGTATTTATAAAATGTGAAAACATTTGTTTTGACACGTTCGCATAAATATTTAGAAACATTAATAGACAGGCATTTAAGATGGAGTATGCATATGGAATATATAGAAAATAAAATAAAAACTGTGATATTAATAATGTATACTTTGAGGAATAATGTAGAAAAACATACACTTTCGATTTAATAGAATCTAGACTTGGATATGACATTCAAGCATGTGGATTAATTAAGAAGACCTATTTTAAGAAAATTGAAAGGGTACCAAAGAAATGTTTGTTAATTGCTGGAGAAGAAGGTAAAACAATGAATGAATTAGAAAAATATATGTTCATGTATTAGATGTGAGTTATATTTATTAGTGAAAATATGGAATTATTTTATAAGTGAAAAAGATGAAACCAGTTGAAAACATGTCAACAAAATACTCATTGAGGAAACAAATAAAATATGATACCGGTACCAAGAACTAAGCATGGCGAGCAGAAAGATTTTTCACGCGTATATTTTAGTTTTAAAATTTTATTTCCACCCTATATATTCGTAATTACATTTAATTACGATAACATTAAAATCGGTACATAATTAATTTTAGTTATAGGCATTTATTCTTGTCGCAAATGTAGAAATATAGTCATTTGAATTTTCTAAAAGTGTAATCTCAACTTTAGTTTCTAGTATTAACTGCTAAGATTTCGTACTTAGTTTTTAACCATTTCACTTTTTCAACCACTCCTATCTTGTGCTGCTATTGATTCCTGTCCATTTAACATCATATTGCCACCTAGCATTTTAATATTCGCTTAGACCATCTTTCATCGTCTTGACTTGCCAAATTTCCGGTCCATTTCCATTTCAGCCTGGCGATCTGCTCCACTGCGTCTTTTAAGGCTATTTGGTATTCTCCTATTTCTGAAAACGTTTCCCAGTGTTCCAAATTCCACCCAGGCAAGCGATCATCTTTTAGTTTATAGCTGTATTATACTATTCCTATCCATAGTAATTTCCTGTCCCACCAGTCGACTTACACGTTCAATTTTTTCGTCCTTTATAGTTACAGCCTTATTTTCGGCGGCATTCAACATTATTTTGGTTTTTTATACATTTATTTTAAATCCTATTTTCACAGAATGCGCGTCAAGTTCCTTTACCATTAATTGTATTTCCTCAGTATTATTGTCTATTAGGACTATATCGTCTGAGAAACGTAAGTGATTCAATGTTTCCTCATTTATTGTGATATCCACATAGTTTGTAGACACCTTCCAGAGCAGCATTGAACAGTTTAGGCTATATGGTATCACCTTATCTTAAATTATATATCCTATGCTTTCCCATAACTTTGCGCATGTTCGTATATATTTGTGATGACATTAACATAACGTTCCTTCAACCCAAGTAATATAATGACTTTAACTACAGTATCGAAGTTTTTTTCATAATCCACAAATGCCATACATAAATTTAGTTGTTTTTTTTTTTTATTTTGGCCCCCAATCCGGACATTTCGCAGGTGGGGGAAATGTATTTCTTAAAAGTACAAGGTGCAATAATATAGAATGGCAAATAACTAGATGTACTTAAAAGTAAATGTGCATACAAAGTATAGTGTACCTGTGAACAAAAGAAAAGAATAGTGAAATAAAAGTAATAAAGTGTGTGTGGTAGTGCTCTGCCAAATGTATTTAATATCTAGGGTGGCGACGGGATGAACATGGTCCCGTCACCCACCACCATGTGTGTGTGTGTGTGTTATGGTGAGTTTGTGCGTGAAAAATATTAATGAAACAGTGAACTTAAAATATACTTATTACTAACAAAGATTACATGATATATTTGAAACAAACATAAACAAAATTATAAAAGAAAACTTCTAATAAAGCAAAACAAAATATAAATCTTCATAAACATAAACATCCATTTAAAAAAAAAAAAATGAACTTGAAACAAAATAAGTGTAAATAAAAATTATAAAATATAATTTATAAGTAAAAAATCTGTATTCATAATTATAGATAGATTATAAATAAATTAGTGTAGGTGTGTAGTGTATACTGTTTGTGAAGTTCATGAGTAGGAAGTGAGTTAAAATCAAAAACCATACCATTGTTGCGGTTTCACGGTTGAATTAAGTATTTAGCCAAAGAAGACAAAATTAAAATCGTCCAGATTTAAGGTTCTTACATATGGTAGTCCCCATATACAAGGAGGTTATTGGAATTAGATTTACTGATAACCATTGCTTTGGAATAGTTAATTTTGTATTATGAACGAAATTTAGGTTATATTCTACGCAATTTTGTATGTTCTTATAATTAATACGTGGCGTTTGTGCTAAACCTTGATCGAAATCTTCCTTGGTTGATTATAATTTATAATTTGTGATATCCGTTTCGTAATTACTCGAGTAAAAATTGTGTACATTTGCGATGACATACTGATGGGTCTGTGGTTCTCTTAAGGGAGAATATATCTCCTTTCTTATGAATTAAAGTAACTTCAGCATATTTCCCAGCATCGGGTATTTTGCTTTCTTTTGGATATCTATACACAGATTGTACCAAAATATCTTCTCCATGTCGCATCATCTCTGGAAATATTCTGGCAGGGTCAGGTGCCTTATTATTCTTTAGTGATTTCAGGGCATATCTGACTTCATATTTAGTTATGTCGGGAATGTCTTTATTATTCATTACGTTATGATCGATGTTTTGTGGAATACTTTGGTGCTATATATATCCGTGAAGTATCTTTCAACTTTGCTTTTTATTTCCTTTTGTTTTCTAAAATTTTCCCGTTATAGTTTGTTATCTTTGTTAATTTTCTGGTAGCCTATGAAAATTTCTTAAATACTCATGGACCCCTATTTCTTTCAATTGTTTTCTTTATTAGATGGTTGTAAACCTTCCGAATATTCCTTCTCATTTGTTTTCTTAATAGCTTCTTCAATTCCACACACTCGATTCAGTTTTTGTTCGTTTCCGTTTTCATTACTCACCTCTGCTGCATTAGCGCTGTAGTGTTCAATTTTTCGTCCAGTTCCTTCTGATATTGTAGCATATTTTGTGATAAACATTCAGCGTCAACATCCTTTGTTGTAAGAGTTGTTATACGGTGTTTTTTAGGTTGCCAGTTTAATTCTAATTTAGCTCTTATTAATCTACGATAGCTACCCGTGTTAACGCTATTTATCACAGCTCCATCTTTAACTAAACAACTATTATTACATATTATATAGTCAATTTCGTTCTTATACCGGAAATATGGTCTACTCTATCCATTTCATGTTTAAATTCTTCTTGAACAATGTATGAATTGCAAACAGTTTATTCAATTCAAGAAAATTAACCGATGTTCGCCCTCTTTGATTTCCGATACACATCCGTGTTCACTTTCTGATTTTTCTTGATAATTTTGCCGTGCCCCAATTATTATGTTGGAGTCCCCAATAATCATCGTCAACTTGCACCGATCATTAACTAATGAAACTTGTAGTGTTTCGTAGAATTCATCTGGATACGCCCCTTTTGACGCATAAACTTGTATGACCTCAAGGATTTGGTTCCTAGGTAACTGGATCATTATGCATGTTATTCTATATGTTAGCTATACTTCAATATTTTATTGCTCCATCGTTTATTAATTGAAACCTATTCGATTTACGTGTTCTTTTTCTTGTCCTTTGTAATAAAATATTCTTTATGCCTGCCATCTCATAGTGTTCTCTTCGATTTTGCGGACCTCGCTTAATCCGAATATATCCCAGTTTATTTTATTTATTTCTTCTTCGAGTTACGCGAGTTTCTCCTCACTTATCTACGTCAACATTACATGTGCCGATAAACATTAAACGTTTCTCTTTTTTCATATTTCGATTAGTTTTGTTGCATTCAGGCAATTGTTTTAACCAGTGGTTGCCTCATTTATTTATATTTTTATTAGGCGGTAAGGAGGCATGTGACAATTCCGACTGTCACACTTTTTGGTGTTGGCTGTTATGGCCTTTCTTTTTTTTTACTGTCATGTCCGGGGGATGGTAGCCTAATCACCCATACTGGCTAGGCAATTTAAGTGATGCATTTTTTATCCACACTGCCAGGTTCTATTTTCTGTCAGAGTTTGTTCCTCTAGCCTTTGGGTAAAAACCCTATCCGCAAAGCAGCGGGCTACTACTGGGAATGTAGCGGTGTGAACCAAACCTCGTTGAGGGTGAGACGATCGAGGATTTCACAGACTTTTAACAGGAAATCCCTCAAGCTGCGCTTCTACGTCCTATCGTCTCATTATACTGGAATCATCTGCCTGGAGACTTTCAAGACTGACGTCTTATTCGCAACTGACCTACATATCTGCAGACCGTTCCATCATCCTCTGCCCGTGGACGCTCCCGCGCCGGTTAGAGCTTCGGATTCTTGAGAGTATAAGTATGATGTGCAAGTACTTCCAAGCGTAGTCTTCTATACGTTACGTAAACTTTTAATACAAGCTTTCATAACAGGGTACATTTGGTCGACGTCAAATGTCTTAATTTTATTACGCGAAATACTACTGTCTCGATTTATTTTCTAAAATTCTTTAAACCGAAATACATAGCTTTGTGTAAAAAATTAATAAAAGGTTAACTATTTTTTTGTAGGTGTTATTGAACCTCGTTCTTTATTTAGCTTATCCGAAAACAAGCATTACACCGTAAATAATAACGATATCCGGTATTTGGGATTGTAAAAATTTAAGTTTTATATTTAAATCGATAATTCGAATAAAACATTTTTAAAACGAGAAATATCTATTTCATTATAAAAACTCCTTAACAAGAAAACAGTTATTAAACAAAGAAACTATCAACTTATAAAGTACGAAGGGTTATAATTTTCGGTGTGAGAATGATAACAATTTGTAAGTCATCATTACGATATCTAATACGATAAAAACCCTAAAAAAATTGTAACGTTGTCGTCAAAGTGTCATTAACCGTACATTTCTCAGCAGTAGTTTAACAACAATAGCTTTAAAAAAAAACGGTATTGGCCAATATTATCCTTACGAAAACTATCGAAATAAAGCATGTTATATACATATATAAAAATTAATACAAGTACCGGTGAGAAAATATCGCGTTGCGACAGTTTTTTTAGATTGTTTATGAGGAATATTGAAAATAATAAGAATTTTATTACATCTACTTTTTCGACACTTATCACGCTCATGCACACACACACACACACGTGCCTCGAATAGATTAGTTCGAAATAGAGAGTGAGGCCGTAATTAAGAATATAACGAGATTTGCAATTGTTATTCTGCTTTACATACCGTTGCCGCTTTAAACTGGACACTCATGGGAATATTTTCTGTATTGTCTTCGTTTTCGTAGGAGAAATATTTATGATTCTTTTCGTAATCTGGTTACATTCATCATGGACTTACTAGTAGGTGTCTTATTAAGGTGGCCACCAGATTTGTTTATTCTTAGCAATCGCTTGTTTCAAAGCGCGTGCTAATTCTAGTTAAACGAGCGCGTTCGCCGATAAAATACGAAAAATCTCGAAGTTTATCATGAATAATTCGTCGTTAGGCATTTTTATTCAGGTAATTTACAAATTTTATAATTGTAATTTTTTAAATGCGGATTATAAATTACGTAGCTCGATTTTTCGTTAACGTTATGCGATAGAACACGTGAATATTGACTTTTAACAAGTTCAAGTAAATCAAGGCGACTTTTAGACGAACAATTAAGAAAATTATTTTATTCAAGATATATATTACCGGGTTATAATTATTTAGAAGTAAAGTTCGAACAATCGAATCTTCATTTACAGCTAATTTCTGAACAATGACTACTAGCAAACAAACTTTATGGAGGCTTGCGAACATTCTATCTCTCTCTCTATATATATATATATGTGTGTGTGTGTGTGTATGTGTGTGTGTGTATGTGTGTGTGTTATATGTATATGCTATGCGTGTTACAAATAGACAACATAAAAAAAAATTCACAATTTCGCCTTAAAAAGTTAATAAATGCCTTGAAACTATTTTAGTGCAAAATATAATTATATATATATATATATATATATATATATATATATATATATATAAAATTAGAAATGCAACAGATGAAGGTGCCATTTGAAAATTCGTAAAAATTTATTGTAAGCTTATATGCATTATTGTTTTTTTTATATATAAAAAAACCCACCTAAGTGGTTTTCATTACAATCTGTTCAATAACATTTGAACATTCGGTAATACTCTAAACTAATGATATAATTGATATATATATAATAATTAATTATATATATATATATATATATATATATATATATATATATATATATATCAAGCTTTCTCAACTAAATATTACTTTATTCTTCTGTACGTATTATTATTTGCTCAATTCTTATGGTTTGATTTTTTCAACCGTCTTAATTCGTCCTGCTGGATTGAAAACTGCTTCACCTGAGAATTTATATGATTTTGCAGATTCATGCTTTCTTGTCATTTCCTTTGCACTAATGATACCTCTGGTACATGGACATTTCTATGAACATCCTCGTTTTTTTCGTATTGTGTAGCATCAGTGATAATTGTGAGAAGTTTGTTTTGGAACGTCCGAACTTTTTTTATGTTAGTTAATTCAGCACAACCCCATAGCTGACAAATATAACTCCATGTTGGTTTCAGTATTTGATTATATACTAATAGCTTATTGCTCAGCGAAAAAATACTCTGTCTTCCTAAAAGCCATTTTATCTGAAGAATTTTCAACTTATATATATATATATATATATATAATGTATGTGTAGTAAAACAGGCAACGGACACATGAAAATATCGATAAATGGGAACATATTTAAACAGGTAAACGAATTAATTTACACGAACAGCTTAATAACGAATTAAGGAATAAAGAAAACCCAGACTAAAAACACTTCCCCATTTCTGAAAGAATGAGAGTTTCCTTCTGGTCCAAAAACGTATCAATGAACATTAGAAAGCCATTTTTTAGGAGTTTCATCAAGGATATAGTCCTGTATAAATGCGAAAACAGACAAATACAAACTTAAGTCGTTTGAACAATAATAATTATAAAAACAATAGACATAACAACTTCATAGGACACACCGTAAGACACCCGACGGAGATTAAAAATGCAATCGAAGGCAAAGCGAAAGGAATGAAGCAGAAAAGAAAACATCGAATTCATTTAATGGATCACGTAAAAGACAAGAAATCATACGTGGGCATAAAAACACTAGCCGCAATTCGAGAATCTATTACAAGATGCCATGTGTCCCACCAACCTTCGGAATCGGTTAAACAAACATGCACATATTGACATATATATGTGTAATTTGTTTAATTTTTAACGAAACACTAAAATACTTTCATAAATAAATTTTTATCTTACTTTAGTCTACTTCGTAATTGATGGCGCTAATCTTTTGAAACAAACATATGCCGGCAGTTTAATAATAAATGTTATACAAATATTGTACGAATTCAGTACGTTATAAGTATATATGTAATGAAGGTACCGATTATAGAGTAGTAAAATTTATTTTATAGTTAGTTACGAAAAATAATAATAATTTTATTGCGTCACTCGATATTACTAATAAGAATAATTATCAATAATGTAGCTAAGTTTTTTAGATATAATTACTTAATAAATTTTCGATTTCAGTTTTTATTTTTTTTAAAAAATAAAATACAATTTCTACCTTCCGCAAAGTTGCCTACGATCAGTTAATTGAAAGAAAATAGTTTGCTAATAATTCGACAGATGGCAGTGCTACGTGTAGAGTACATTTTTTTTAGAAATAATAACAACAATAATATGTTTTATTCGATATTTTTAATGAAAACAATTATTGATCAACATTTAAAAATATAATATCGTAATAAATTCGCAATTCAGCATTTGAAGAAGTTTTTCGTCTTTTTGGTTTGATAAAAGATGTTCAGAATACAAAATACTTGCTATCTGGTAGAAGACATGTTTCGATCACCCAAATAAAATTAATTACTAAAATACTATCGACAATACTCTTTCAAAGTAAACAAACATCGTAGTTACATTTCTACATTTTGATCATTAAGCTAAAACAGGCCCACGGACATAAAGTTTTCCATCTAAATAATTTTAAGAAATTATAATTACGTATACATGTCTAGGTCTACACTACTGCTCACCCCAATTACAATGCGAACCAAATTTAAAACTTATAACGGCACAAAAACGGATTAAAAAGTGTAAAAAAAAAAAAGAGTAACAGACTAGAATAAATTAAGAGAATGAAATAAAATTAAATTCGATATATAAAAGAATATAGAAAATCTATGTTTATAGGGCTTGTTTTAAAGGCGGAAAGCTGCGAATATGTCCCAAACATACAACAAATCAAGGTATAAGTTCAAAAGTGAACTGTATAGTATAGACGGAAAGTTGAATTAGTTGGAAAATTAAAGCCTAGGTCAGTTCTGTATCCCATTGTTACTTGAAGCATTTATTCAACTCGGATATATAGGGTTTCGTCCAGGCCATTCTACGATACATAAAATTCATAGAGTGCAGAAATGCATAAATAATTGTTTCGACGGGAAACAGTAATGTTCTGCAGCATTCCTAGATGTTCGTCAGGCCGTCGATCGTGTATGGCATGAGGGATTACTTTTAAAAATAAAACGTTCTTTGCCACATTCATATTACATGCTATTGGCCTCATATGTAACAGGTAGATTCTTCCGGGTTAAACTCGAACCTGAATTTTATTCTGCTGGGGCTGGCGTTCCACAGGGTTCTGTTTTGGGTCCAATTCTATTTCTCTTGGACACACATTAAACAGCATTCGCTGACGACATAGCATTGTTCGCAAAGCGACAACGATCCCGATAGCGGCGTCAGAAAAATTATAGGCCGGTTTAAATCACCTAGAAAAATCGGCACGACAGTGGAGAATTAAGGTCAACCCATCGAAGTCGGTACATATCACATTCACAAGTAAACGAGATACATGCTCACCCGTGTATGTTAATGGTCTAATTCCACAGGAAAGTAAAGTTCGGTACTTGGGCATGTGGCTTGATCGTCGTATGACGTGAACAGAGCATATTAATATGAAAGTTAAAGAAATAAACATAAAATTGAGAAAGATGTACTGACTTCTGGATAGTTATTCCGAGTTGTCTCTAAAATCGAACTTATTGCTGTATAACGCAGTTATTACCCGGTGTGGACGTACGATATATCCCTTTGGGGATACAGCATCGGTGTCTAATATTAGCATGATGCAACGATGCAAATCAAATATATTAAGAATTATAACAAACGCGCCATGGTACATGCGCAACGACAACCTGCATCGCGACCTAAATGTACCGTATGTGCGTGAGGTAATCCAAACAAATAGTGAACGTAACCTGTACAGATTAGAATACCACCCGAACCGTTGACTTGCTAGATGGTGGTAACGATGTCTATAGACTGAATCGTTGCACCCCCCTAGACCTTCCATATCGGTTTAATTGATTGACGAGGTAACTCCGAGTATCATTGATGAATGATATCTCCAATCCTGTCACCACCCATAAAGACAAATTCCTTATTGGCTATGTAAGCCAGTTGCAATTTTATATATACAAAAAAAACATAGGTGCTTCAATCATTTGACTGGTTTTCCCACATTATCAAAGTCTATTGTTTTTTCTATCATTTACAAATGTCTTCTGTTTTGCATAACATAACATTTAATTCGTTCCTCACTGTATTCATCAATGTTTGTCTTTCTTTACTTTTTGATCTACATATTAGATATTTTTCCCATTATCCGTCACCAGACAACTGTCACTTTACACATACATATATATATATATATATATATATATATATATATATAAAATTCTTATACATGCATATATATTATCCTCATTATTGTATGGACTGACACGGCTTATAACAGCGTCTTCAGATTTTGTAACCATATAAAATGCCGTTATTGTGTTGATACATTACGAAAATATTAATAAAAATTTCGTCAAAGCACTTCTTCGACAACTTTGAACAACGTAATGATTTTCCGTGGGTATCCACAGTCGTAAACAGCGTCATTTTTATATTTTTTCGTTATATTATATATATATATATATATATATATATATATATATATATATCATTTGTAAATTTTAGATTGGATTTCTGTGGATTGTCATATACTTTGGACAAACTGCACCAACAATTGTGACGGATGACGATTCCACTATAGACGATAGAATTCCTTCGGACGTACCGATTGTACGTCAGATTAATAAATTCAACGACGACGGAACGTATACATACGGTTACGAAGCGGCGGACGGTAGTTTTAAAATTGAAACGCGCGATGTGTTGGGTAACGTTAAAGGTATGTTCGGTTTTATCGACGAATCCGGCGAATTGAAGAGAGTATCGTATACGGCTAATAATTCGACCGGATACCGGTCAAGACATTCGTCTACGGCTAGTCGTAATCCGCCGACCGTATCTGACAGTTATACAACCGTACGTTCATCATCTTCCAGCGCTTCCGCCGCCGCGGATGATATCGTTACGAATCATCGTTCTTCGACGACTAGGAAACCGATATTGTTATTGAAGAATAATCCGACGACGGTGTCGCCCGGGCAGTCGACTATTGGATCGAAATCGCCGGTTATACAACATATACCTAAGAAGATACTTCAAGAACTCGAAGATTTAACTAGTACCACCACTGGCACCGGCCTGTCCATAACATCAACGACAACAACCGCAACAACTGATATCGCCGCGTCTTCATCCACTTCTGATTTTGACAGGTATGTGAATAGTGAAAAAAAAATTACAACGAACGACGATGTGGTCGGGGAATCTTCTTTACAAAGAACTACTAGTACGACAACCACGGCAAGCCCGTTAAGAAAGATTGTGGTTTCCAGACGTCCGATCGAAGAAAAAGATATTTCCAAAGGTATTCCATCGCGTAACGACTAAATAATTTAATTTAATTTAATTTAATTTTTTAAAGATTTCCCGTAATTTTTTTTTTTAAAGTTTCGCGATACGTCTATTTTTTGAGAAGAACTTATCCAATTTTAGCCATGAGATAAAGACAATTCATGCACTCAAATAGAGGATGTCGCCTGAATGATTCTCGTTAAAGATCGATAGTAAACCTCGTTTAAGCGGCTTTCATGCGAATACGGGGTAGTTTTTTTTCTTGATGTAAAGAATATACAATGGATGTTGCTCCGGATATCACAATCCATTACATGCTACACAGGTGCATCAAGAACACCGTTTCACGTAGGCGGAGCGTATTCCATTCAAAATAAAATCCAGTCCTTCAATCTTCCGATAATGCTGTCAGTCCTTTCGGCTAAGCTAGCGGCGATTATTCAATGTATGCTCCAAATCGCTGATCTCCCACAGAACAATTATGTAAACCAGCCACCATCTGTATGCGATGAATTCTAAGCTCCATTAACCGTCCATCATATACTCAAGACTTGCCAAAAACACGTTCAATATCGTACTAAGGAGATAAGCTCAACTATCCCGGAGATGTATACAATCTGGAAATTCTTACAAACTTTCTCATCAAGACTAGTATTATCAATAGCATCTAGTTATAAATAGTATATTAACTGTAATCCATTTTCAGCTTAATTGCGTGCTATTTGTTTTTGTTTTGCTTCTCTTTTTATTGTGGTAGGTTTTTCAAATTTCCCTGCAGCGTGTCATCGTGGCTTTTATATGTTGCACCTTGTTCTTATTATTATATTGGGTAATTTTGTGTATTTAGTATAAAACGTGTTGCATTTTATGTTTATAAATGAGAAAAATTATGTTAAAAAAATCGGTATTTTAGTCGACGAAGTTTGTAGCGCACATATCGATTACGTGGGCTGCTCATATTATAGTCCACTGTGGTTTTAATTCATTTTCATGAATTATGTTCATAGAATTTTTTGACAAGCTTTTTGATGTAGAAAAATAAGAGTTTAAAGTTCACATCTCGAATCCGAGCAAACCTGGTGGAATTAAGCGAGATTCTGCAACAACGGTTTTGTAACAATTGTAATTTTGTACTGATGGAAACCGGACACCAAACGGGACATGCATACGTTATAATAGTAGTATATAGTAGATTTTTGATGAGTCCTCAATACAGGCGTTTGACTTTTACATGTTAAAAACTAATAATGGCGATGTTATTTATATTAATGTTTTAATAACGTTCTTATTTTTTTTTTTAATTTGTAATATATTAACAGGTAATATATGTACATGCATAGATACTGACTGAAAATAATTTTCTGTTATAAAAATATGTTACAATATAAAATGTAATCACAGGAGTTGTGTCCATAGTTTGAGAGAATTGTTAGGGTAGATCGTGAAATAGTGCAATTGGTTAAGTAAGGAAATAAGCAAAGTAAAACGTGAAAATAAATAAACGCGTAACGAGTAATAAAATAAATATGCGTGTACATCGCTTTTGGATAATTTCAGAAAAAAATTTGAAAGTACGAATTATAGAAAATTTATTCGAACATATTCGGTCGGTCATTCGTAAATTTTTTATGTAAACGAATACATATCCTCAAACTGCCAAGCCATTTATAGATAGCATTACATCGAAAAATTATATGAATGACGTATCTTTCAATGAAGACCTGTCAACACATATGTGATCTAAAATTAAAATTTTGTTGGTTTGAAAGTAAGAATATGCGCACATTTTCGTACGTAAAACGATGTGTATAATCACAGTTTAATAACAAATTTAGACTATACTCTTTCTCATATTTTTTTCAATAGCCGTGCACTAGAATTTACACTACAGATTACAAGGTGATTTTTTTTTAAAAAAAATATAACCGCAGATATTTCGTTATTTTTTTATTTTACATTTTCATTTATTATCATTAAATAGGCGTTATCGTTTTATTTTGTAAACGATCGAAGTTTCGAATCTTTTTGTTTTTCAGGAAAAGGAGGTAATAATCTAAGAAGACAATTGGGAAGAGGTTTCGAAGCGCGAACCGGTGATACTAGCCACGTTTATGGAGGAGAAAACAATGGCAAATATTCTTCCACTAATGTACCGTCTCACTTAAGCGCTTTAATGTCAGAATTAAGACCGATTCAAGCGCCCAGACCAGCTTACATAGTCCCAGCACCGCACGAATTCGCTCCTTCATCGCCCGTTGAAGAATATCCGCCTGATTCAGAATTATCCGCATCCCCGCACGATGTGACCGATTATCCGTTAACAACTACCGAAGTTCCTACCGATCAACAACGTCGATTAAAATACGCCGCTAGAACTCGACCGCTAAAACCTACTGGTACACCGATATTCGAAGAAAGCGCGCAATATCTCGTCGGAGCGGACGAACCAGTCAGCGGCGGCGGCTATCGTCAAATTCACCTTCAACCGGTCGCTTCTATTCCGATTCCTTTGAATTCCGCTTATACTTCGCCACCACCACCGTTACCACCTCATAACCCTCAATTAGAACCGTACGCTTTACCGATTCCGAGCGCGTTGCGTGACGAATTAATGGCTATAGTATATCAATATCTTCAAGCGCGACTAAATAATATTCAAAACCCGTACTATAATAACGTATCTCCTATTCCCGGTCGATTTCCTTATTATCCCGGAATAACGCCGACTGGAAACTTATTTTTGCCGCAACAAGCGAATTATCCTGCGTACGGTCAGTTTAATCAGTTCCCATTGCCGTACGGTAATTATCTACCGCAAACGTCGTCTTATTATCCATTTTTCAATCCGAACGTACCCGCGTCGCCTTTATTATCCCCGTATCCCGTACCGAGTTCCGTTCCATACGTTGCCAATCCGAATATACAGGCGTCATCTCGACGTCCGAATACGATTCGTAATACAAATCATAATAAGGTGCAGAGTATTAGATCACCAGCGCCGGCGGATGATGTTGATCTTTTACAAATGTTGTTAACTTCACCGACCAAAATACCGATACATCGATTAAAGTACGGCGAGACCGACGATAGTAAAAGTACTACGTCTTCGACTTATCGATTAACTCAACCGGTTCGAAATGTGCAGATAATATCGACGGAATCTGGTAGTTATCGACCAACCAGCGCCAGTAGCGGTACAGAACCTACCGAATAGCAACTATCGATAGCGTACGGATTGTTTGTAATCGTGCAATGTAACGAGAATTTTATTTTCCGTTCGATCAGAAGCGTTTTTATATCGTTAATTTGCTACATTTTTTTTCTACGTGATTAAATTAATCGACTATTCTGTTATTTTGTTACCTCGTTTATCCTGTTCATTATATTCAGCTTATAATTAGAACCGGTATAAGAAGCCGTTACGCGAACAATTGAATTTTTCCGTTTATTTCAACGATGATAAAACGATAATCGAAGTTTTTAAACGGAGAATGACCCAGAGAAGACAGACGGTTTTGTGTTTGAATAGCGCACTCGGTAATACTGCTACAATGTACAAATCGTGTGCTCCACGTTTAGTGCATACACGAGAGATTTGACTAATCATTGCAAGCAGAACGAGCGCACGTTTTGCGTGGAACGTTATTTTCGGTGCGAATCGATTACGACAGTACAACGAGAGTTTCGAACAGAATTCAAACGCAGACCTCGCGATTAAATTTTAAGGTGGTAGAAAACTTTCGAGAAACAGCTCCTGCAACGGAGAAAAAACATACTAGACAAAAAAACAAAAACCTGTTCGCACCCCATAAACATCGATGGAGATTTTTCTGCTGCTTCTTTAAACCTGTCGAGAGAACTTGTTCGCCGTATATTGCCGGAAAACATGGAATTTCATCTTTATAAACTGTTAATAATTCAGGAATTTAAAAGTACCGACCACGCATAACGAAAACTTTTTTGCTGAAACGATGCTGAAAAAAATCGAAGACGAAGAGATTGATTTAAACGACCTTTTGATGAGCGATGAAGCTCATTTTCAGCTATCCGGATTCGTAAATAAACAGACTGCCGCTACTGGTCCGAATTCAATCGAACATAAGTCATCACACAACGAGCGAGTAACCGTCTGTGCTTGAGTGGCGAAGTGAATAGTGGGGTTCACTGTCTCGCAATACTGAAAGAAATGTTTGGTAACCGCATTTTGTCGCGTTGCACGGATTTCGCTCTACCACCGCGTGTACGGTCAGTCACCTTTTGAACGCACTGAAGGTACTTGTCGCCGAGCAAATTCAAGCGGGGAAATTGCCTTCGGCCGGTATCACCAAATTACTGGTATGCTAGCGGAGAGCTGAACAGATTTCTTCCGTCAGGAAGTCTACCTGGTCAATCGGCCGAGTTCTCCTGTGCTTCCTTTATAGGATCGCCCTTGAAAGTGAAGAAGAAGTTTGCGCTGTACAACAGAACAAGGCCGCAAACTCATCACCCGAGATGATATCATCCAGTACCTGACTAGTCGCACTTGTGCTTCTTGTTGGGGACAGTGGCTCTTACCAAGAATTTCACTGAATGATACTTGTCGTTTATTACCAGCTCGGATAATGGTAGGTGATTAGGTTGGACAGTTGATGGCTCCGCAACTCCTCAATTGCGCCACCAGACCATCTAGCTTGAAAGCTGTCTAGGTCTTTGGAAGGAACAGGTCGGCGGTATAAACATAAAGGGACTCGTCACAAGTTGAGGTACGCCGGCTCGAGAAAGGTGGAGGGCCTTCCAATAGTGAAATAAATTCACTGCCCTTACAGCTGCAAAGTTCAGCGACCTATGCTCGAAAAAGTGTTAAAAAATATCTACTCCTTCAAGCGCCGGGAAGAAGTGAAACTTCAAGGCATTTTATTTAAATTCGATATAGAGTTTTTTTATTTTTAAACGTGTATATATATATATATATATATATATATATATATATATAAACACACTCACACACATACATGTATATATATATGAGTAAGCCTACCTATGTACGGGTGTTAGTAGCGCGGTACATGCGAACAGAGTATATATATATATATATATATATATATATATATATATATATATATATACGTATATATATATATGTATATACCCGTTCGTTACTTCGTTGACACACTTAACTCTTAGCTGGGTTAGTGGATTTTTAATAATAATTATAGTAGTAAAACATTTTTTCTTTTTAAGGGACCTCAATCATGTTTTTGTCTCGGGTCCCCAAAAGTTTATACGGCAGTTCAAGGTAGACGTAACTGAGAGCTTAGATATTTGTTGAGCATTAAACTTTTTATGTTCAAAAATAATTTCCTCTCTCTCTTTATTCTTTCAAGTACTTCTATCGACAGCTGAGTTTCTTCATAAAACTAGATGTTACTTTATTTTTGTTACACGTTTAATAGTCTGGTTTGTAACAAGCAACTGCTTCCTTTGAAGTCATGTGTACTTTTATCGGGATTTTTAGTCTATTCATTTATTGTCTAGGCTTATCATCACACCCCATAAACTTCTAACTATTGCTACTCTGTACAACATATTTTGAAGATTCTCTATGTTTTCTGAGATCGAAACAGCATCATTTGGTTAGAGAAACGTTTGGTTCAACAGAAACTGGTACTTTTAGGTAATAAACGAAATTTCGAAATTTGCCCGTAAAATCTGGCAATTCTAATAAGAAAAGTTAAGATTGTAATCCTAGATTGGTTTTCCCACGGTAAACAACGTGAAATGACACGCGAGTTTAATGTTTTATTAGCGTAAACCACTAGTAGCTTTGACCATACAGTATATACATATAAATTATATTCTATATATATATAATGTAGTACACGAGACGTACACCATCGACAAGGTTAGCTTCTCTCGTAGTCGTCATCTCGTAAAGAGACTATTCTCTCAATGATAATCGATAAAACTGGTCTTTAAAACTGGAAGGCAGAGAAGTATCGGTGGTCGCCGTCCTATGGAGCGACAGAAAAAACAAGAATGCAACGTTAAAATAAAAAGAGAAAAAGTACTTACAGCTTTTTCGGTCAGACTTTGTTAGAAAGTTGATGACCGTGCGTGTAACAGAATCGTAGCGAAAATATTCTGTCGACAGAGAGCGCAACGATCGTTATCGTAGCCAGATAAGATAGTTATTGGTAAACATTGTTCTTTTTCCGTAACCTAAAATAATATTTAGTAGTAGTGGTAATTAGTAAGTAATAGGATTCGTAGTAGTAGTAACAGTTGAAGAGGTAGTTTGACCAACAAATCCGGTAGAAAATAATTCGTTTTCGTCTTCCTTCTCGTTAGGCTGAATATTGTACAATTACGCGCGCGCGGCTTCGACTAGGACGTTAATAAAGTCGTTCGGTTATTTTTCTAAGGGAAAACATAAAAAATAAACTGTTCATTTTTATATTTTACATTTTACAAAAAAAAATTAATAGTCATAACTTTCATTATGTATACATTTCGCAACGTCAGTGTACTCAGTCGTCAGTTATAGTTCTGCCTGTTTGCGAGTAATTAATGAGAACGATGTATTTTTGGAAATCTAGTCGACGTGAACAGCCGCATCATCTACCACTACCAGAAGGTACGTGTGGAAATCATTCAATTTATAATAATAACGTCTATTATTTATCAGTATTAAGCTGTTTTCACAGATTTGTCGCTATTATTATTATTATTATTATTATTATTATTATTATTATTATTATTATTATTATTATTATTATTTTGAAATCGTTCGGTTTTTGTAGGAAATTATCGAGAGACATTTCTCAATTTGAATGAGTGCTGTGTTTATCAACTATAACGGAAAAGAGGAATAGCAGAGTTTCTGCTCCATTACACGTTATAATACGAGGAGAGAGATTATTATATGTTTGTTATTAAATGACCTATTCAACTCGCTACATGTTATCAGATTTATTATTCGGAACAATTTTTTCCCGGGAAATATATATATAGGTAGTTACTAACTCCTATCGTGAAACCATTTATCACTCTACTTGTGTCTTATCAGCTGTAGCGATATTGTCTTTATATTTTGTAAATTTATTTTTACATTTTAATCGATGACTAAGCTAACACGAATAATAGCATAATTTGTAGGTCATCGATGTTTTTATACTGGAACGGTACAACACCGTCTGGCGACCGAGTTTTGCGCCGTCTCTATGTTTGTACCGGTTATTACATATTAATTCTATTTCGTTAATTGTGACAAAGCTACACAGTAAACATTTAAGAACCGTTTGAGTCACATTTCTGTTGTTAACCGCATCTATCGGTTTTAATCTTCTTCTTTTAACAGATTTTCTCCTTATTTGCTGAACTGCCGATACCATTCTTGTCCCGATGATCGTTAGTTGGTTTAATTAGCTTTTTTTTTTTTTTGTAATCTTGAACAGCGACATGTTTGTAGCGCAAAAAGCAAGACGGCCAAAGGTCTCCCAACTTAACACGCTTGTCCTATCAATTTGACGCAATTTTCGTCTTACATTTGTGCTACTGAAGCCGGCGATGTTGTATTCAGTGTATATTGGGACCATATGTAACCATCAAAGTTTTTCCGAGGAAAGCGTTTCCAGTCATTTTTATTGTTTTCTTTATTGTTCCTATCTCGCTCCCATAAAGAATTATTAGAACCAATACTTCTCTGTATACTGCCATCTTTGTTGTCATTAATAAATCTTTATTCAAAAATACTCATCGCTATAATCTATTATATGCCGCCTTAACCTTCATTATATACGCGGGAATTTTCTGCTCGAGAGATAAATTCTCGCTGAAAACACTTCTCATGTATTTAAATGTCTCAAGCGAGTGTATATTGTAGCTATTTAGTTTAATTATAGTCTCACTATTCATTTAGACGACTTCCTGTTTATTCTGATTTATTAAAACACCAAAGTCCGTATATATGTCTCCACCAAACACACTAACATATTCTTTAGATCCTTTTGACTGCACGTTTTGCTCTATATTTTGCCAGAATATATAGGCTTGTGTCACAACGAAACGCTATCTCCACGCACGATTCTACAAGTTTACGATTGAAAATTTGTGATTTATAGTGCTTACATAGAAGCTAAAGAGTATTGGTGCAGGAACACATCTCTGTTTTACTCCCCTATTTATTTCAAACTTCTCTGAACGAAAGTCGCATAACACAGTTCCTAATGTCCTCTTGTAGAAGTAATCACGTTAGTCGACAGCTAGCAACCGCTAAACATTCCCATAAAGCTTCTCGGCTGACATAATCAAACGTCTTTTTAACATAAATCAAAGCAAAGATACAGCTTTTGTCTGCTCCCTATTTTTCTCCATCGGCTATATCCGTGAAAAAAAACATATCCGTTACATTCCGAATATATATAAGCAGCTATAGTTTTCTCCTTCCATATACCGTTAAATAATATATGCAAACTGTTATTAATTTCTTCCCCATTTTAAATGCTGTCAAGACCCGCAGATTTGTTGTTTTTTTAGACATCGCTATTTGACTTTCTGGTGATAGTATTTCTGACTGAATTTTGATTGCAGCTTTTGTGGCCGTGTACTATTTTTATTGCCCTGGAATCGTTTGAATTAGCAAAAATTTTTGTATTTCTCACAATTTTCCACCATTCGTATGACGGTTGTTCTTCTCCCTATTATTATTATCTAATAACATCCTTATATTCCACGTACAGAAGTTCCAGAGATTTTAAATATTTATTATTGACCGCGTGCAAATGTGTTTGCTCCTGGACAGTGGCGTACCCAAAACGAACTGGGGAACTGGAATTAGCCTGTGTTACCACAGGTGATCGTTTTGCTCCCTTAATATCTTGTTACGACTTGCCTCGTGAATCCAGTAATTAACTTCATTTGCGTCATTTCATATACATTTTGTATATTTTTAATAGAGAAATGATAATCGAGACAACATAGTAACGCCAAAGAAGGAACATAGGAGTTGTAGTATTTCAATCTCCCATGTTGCCTACATAATTCAAGTGGGTACTTCGGAGAATAGACGACTGGCTGACCTGACTGGCACGATAAATCATGATCTAGAAAATGTAGCGTAAATAAAAGTTTGAGATATAAGAAAGAATGATGAGAATAAGGTAAGAGGACAATGGAAAAAATATTAGGAAAGAAGCTTTTCATTTTCTGTCAGGGTTTATTTCCTAGCCTTCGGGTAAAAACCCTAATCACAAGACAACGGATGCTATTGAAGAGATAGCGGTGTGAGATTTTGAGTGAACAAACCTCGCTGTGGGTGAGACAGCCGCAGGGATTTTAAGAGCTCTTAATAGACAGTTCTCAAGTTGCTTATCCGCTTCTCCTACTTCGTTGTCCTCTCTCTACTGGAATCGTCTACTTGAAGACTTTCCACCAGTAGTCGCTCTTGATCAGCAACTACTCATTAGATTTACGTCTTATTCGCAACTAACCTACATATCGGCAGTCGATTCCACTAATTCGCCAGCTATGTATTCGCCCCGTTTCGGTTACAGCTCCAGCCTGGTGTCCCCCGACAGGCATATATGTGAGTAAATTCTCCGAACTTTTCAATATACTAAACTAGGATTTAATCAAATTGAAATTTATGGTTAACTAATACCATTTTAATGGTTATGACACAAAGTTCTATATTCGTATCTTTTATTTTTATATATATTTACATTCCGTTTGATTTAAAACCTCAATCCCCTCACTCATCTAAATTTCAATACATTGGCGACTTTGAATTCTTTCAACATTCACAAAAATCAAATATTAAAAATTTACGAAATAAAATTTCTACGAACTCGAAATTGTCGAATAGCATCGTACAACGGTATGAGAATCCGTCTTAATAAACAAGGATAATTATTTGGAATTAACATTGTAAATATGTTTATTGCACAACAATCGAAAGTCAAATGCCTAATATGTATTTAAATGCAACTGTGTGCTTTTAATTATGGGTTAGGTTATTATGATTCATATATATTATATATCCAGTAAATGTCACAACGCCAGAATTACCACTTTCAAGAAGCAAATGAATAGTAAATTCCTTCCTAGTATTTTGTTCTTAATGAATTATTAATACTGAAAATGTTTTTTATATTCTGACTTGAATTTTTTTACATATATATATATATATTATATATATAATCAATTTGTGTATATATAAAAACAACACACACACATACATACACATATTTGCATAGTTACTTCTATAGAAATGTTATGCTACCACGGGTCATTAATTATTTATTATTTTTAATTTCAGTTAATAACGTAGACGCTAAATTGAAAATTACACTTCTCTTATTTCCGAGTGTGGGCCAACATGTTTTACTTCAAATTGTTTATCGTTATAAAATCCCTTATATAAACCAGTCAGTAAATCACAAAACTCGTTTTCAGTAAATGCATTCGTATAACATTTAGTCGGCGAAAAAGTTCTAATTACATTTATACAACCCTTAGACCCCGATTTCGCCGTTCAGGTGGCCCTGTTTCCATTAATATATTTCCTTCGCTAAAAGCAATATATTCATTTAGAGGACGGGAATATATATAATATTTACGACTTCCATTCGGATACATAAATGCCGCCCCGTTTGTGAATGTTTTCTACCTCATAGATCCTGTTCATCGTTTTCACATACGTAACAAAATAAAGAAACAAATATTAAGTTGCACTGTGGTAGTGACCAGTTTTCGAATGTGTATGTTAGCTGCTAAATGTCACGACGCACGTGTGCCTATTTCTGCGGTTTAAGGATATGCATGTATATATATATATTTATCTTTAAGTTTTAAGGTAAGTACTCTCGCAGTTGTTCGCGCGTGATATGACATACCGAAACGATATTATGTAGACAGGTGCGCAATTATAGGGGTTAATAATACAGGTTACTGAATCACAGGATATATATATATATATATATATATATATATATATATATATATATATATATATATATATATATATATGTATATGAGTAGAGAAAATGTACAGTTGCATATTTAATTTTTTCTTTTTTAGAACATTGTCGAAAGTTCAAAATGACAGTTTTTTTTTTTTTTTAATTTATTTATTTATAGATGCTCGATTACCGGGATCATTTGCGTCTTAAAGTTGGTTATAAACTATCAAGTTAGTCTCTGTAAGATACTGTAAAAGATTTTAAACTTTGTTCGGGTTATCTTGGAGTACTGTTTTTATCAGAGTTTAGATTGTATTTTATACAGTAGCTTCTGTATTTTGTGCATTCTAATGGGTTATATTTAATTGCGAATTGCATTCGTGGCAGATGGTTGAGGGGGTCCCCGTTGAGTAGGTGTTTTGAAGTAAGTAACGTGTGTCCTGTGCGTAGTCTAGCTAGCGTTTTTTCCGTTTTTCCTTCTTTCTGGTCTGCTGTTTTCCAGGTTCCTAATATCGGATTAATTTGATACAAGTGTGTATGTGCACATTGGATCTACCAGAATTTTTGATAAATTTTTTTTTTTGTGAAAGGACTGTATGTAAATCGATAATGTGTGTTGATTTTATTGTTTTTAGATTAGTAGGAAACGTTTTAAATATTCCATAAATGTTTTCATTCCCGGCTTTTCCTGTAGAAGAACAAGTTCATTGTTCTAGGAGATAATGCTAGTACGTGTTTTAGGTTGAAAGTATCTGTATTTGTGTTTTTGATGTGTTGCTGAATATGTTGAACTATACGAATCTGTGCATCTTGTATATTTATTTGGTTGCGCTTGATTAGATATGTATTTTAAAGCTTTATAGATTGCAAGACGTTTTGCTGCTGTTACTAACTCGAGTAAATGATATATTTGAGATTGGTTGGGTGTAAGATAGGCCGATGACGTTTGGTTTATATAATTAGATGCATCAGTGTATATTCTTCCAGAATGTTGTAGAAAATTTTTATTTGAGAATATTTGTAGGTGTTAAGTGTTTCATATATTTTTCCAGTTCTGTGTTTATTGTGAATGAAACCTTTATTCAAAGTGGTAGTTTTGGAGCGTGGATTGTTTTGATTTGTGGTAGTTGATATTGAAGTTTTGCTAATGTATTGTTAACGCGTTCTGATAGAAGTTTAGATGTATTTGGTTTGTTTAAGAATGTATGATGAAATTTATTCCTTAATAAGGACGGAGATATCGGATTGAATGGTGTTCATGATTGGGTGTAATATTTTAACGCTAGTATTTGTCTTCTGTATTGGAGTGGTAATATGTTTGCTTCCACGTGTACAGCTGTGTTTGAGGTAGTGTGAAAGGCTCTCAAGACAATTCTAAGTATAGTGTGGAACAGGCTGCACTATCATAATCTGCTTAGCATGCAGGATTTGTATAACTGTATTTATGTTTTTCGATCAGATCCCCACGATGAATTATTTAACATCCTGAACATATTTATTTTTTTCAAACATATTATATTTATGTGTTCTTTCCAGTTAAGTTTCGGGTCTAATGTTAGCCGTAGTATCTGAAGCGAATCTGCTTTTTATCTTTGTATTGTATCCATGTTTTTAGTTTGGTATAATTGTATTTCGTTCTTTATTAAATGTTATGTGCTTAGTTTTTGATATGGAGAAAGTAAATCCTTGAGATTTGATCCAATTATTTAAGTCATTTATTGTATTTTGTAATAAAAGTTCCACAAATTTTGAGTCTCGGTTTGAATAGTATATTGATAGATCGTCAGCGTAGATGCAGTAGCTTACTCGAGATGGTATATGTTGTTTAATATTAGTCATGGCTGTAATGAATAGCGTACGGCTAATTACGGATCCCTGAGGGGTACCATTTTTTTGAATTTTGGTATCTGATAAAATAGAATTTGTTTTTACTTGAAATTTCCGGCGATGTAAAAAATTGCGAATAAATATCTGTAAATTTCCTCTAAATCCCCACTGATATAAAGCGAGAAGAATTCTTTGTTTCCAGAATTTATCGAAAACCTTTTCTAATTCAAAGCTAACTACAGTTGTAATTTTATTTTCTATTAAATTACTTTGTACGTCTGTTGTAAATTTGACTAATAAATCCTGAGCGCTTCTTTGTTTCCTGAAAGCGAACTGTAAGGGATCCTAGAGTTCTGAGCTTGCTAACTGCCATAGCAATCTATTATTAACAATTCTTTCGAGTAACTTGCATAAGGTGTTTGTGAGAAAAATCGGTCTGTAACTAGCCCGGTCTAATAAATTTTTGTTTTATTTTAGTATCGGAATAAGATGAGCCTCTCTCCACGTCTATGGAAACGACTGAGTTTACCATTAAAAAAAAATGCAAAACGGCTTCTTTGGAGGATGAATTAAGTTGTTTTATCATGGAAATGTAAATTCCGTCTAATTTATGCGATTAACGCACGATAAAAATATTTTACGTCCTGTTATAATTTTATACGACTGATTTTATAAATTATTCTACGGAGAAAACTGATTATAATTTTTTTTTCGTGAATGCTTTTAAAAAACCATTATTATCGGATATTCGAAGAAACATACTGGGTCGAATACAATGGGAAATTACCCTTTCAATCGAAAAATTGCGTAAATCTGAATTGCTTTTATTTTAGTCGTAGCTAGCGTATCGTAAAGTAGTCTAATAGAAGGTGCTCAGCCAGATTTATGATGTATAAACAAGATAAATATTAATAAATTTATCGTACACCGAAACAATTATTCGATACCGGTTTCAGAGATAGTAATTAAAATATCAGCATTAAAACGTAATCATTTCAAGGTAAAACTACGTGAAATAATTGTACTATTAATATTGTTCGCGAAAATAATAACCCTTTATCAAATAATATGCTTCGGTTTAAGGAGTATAACATTAAATTAACTATTATACAATAGACGTCGGTATTAATAACATTACGCTTCGCTGTCCTGAAATTACAGTATTTTCCTTTTAATAAAGAGAAATGGTTATGTTGTCATTTGAAGAATAATTCGTTTTCTCCGCAAATATATAATTGTTTGAATGCGGGTACATATTAAATATAAAGACACGGATGTTAGTTATGTGATATTTAACGACAATGAGCATTTACGGGTATTACTGATTCGTACATACGGGGAAGAAAGGGGGTACTTATGTCATTCGAAAAATTGATCGTTAAATTCAAAAAAAGAAAAAAATTTGTATATCTATCTATCTATCCATACTGAAGAAGCAGATTAAAAATTAGACATATGCCATCAGAGATCCTTGTAATTCTTCGGATATAGGTTGGACTGATCGTGTATCAAATAAAAAAGTTCTCGTTAGAATACAATATCGATCAATCGATCAGACGTTAACAGGAAAATGCACGAATTGGACGGGATATATACTCCAGATGGAAGGTGAACGAATTCCAAAAATATGCTGTACGTCATGCTGTCCAGTGGTAAATGTCCGTCCGGCAGACGGCTACGATTTAAGTATGTACTCTCAGGAAACCAAATCAAGTCCAACACAGACAATGGAGAAAATAACGCTTAAAATCGCAGTGTATGTGACTTTCACGCGGTAAGTTGGCATTGATCTGGGTAAAGGTATCTTTTACGATCCCAGTTAAAACTGAGCTGAAAATGTGTAGGATTTATTAGATTGTGGATAAGTAGAAGCATTGTTTGACACCGGTTCTCATTGAGGTGGGCCTACTCGGTTCTTCCTTGTTAGGCCTAGTTGCGACTCGTGCTTAAATCAACCGGGCGGGTTTTGAAATCATGTGTCAGTAATGTGATGGCAGAGCACGTCTTGCTCGCAAATAATGATGTGGTTGTCTATCTATATGTGTTCGGCTCTCAATGGAGTGATTTATACTCGGTTACTGGCTTCGGCCGTTGTAGTATTAAATCTCCAGCAAATGCATTCATTTTACCTTGCCGTGGTCTGCTGGCTTAGCTGCTGTTCCACGCCTTCAGAGACAGTAGTGACTAAATTTATGAATGCTAACGTGGTAGATGGTGCATCATACCATCGATTTGCAATTACCACGCCGACTATCGTTTTGATGTATTAATATTACTCGATTGTATCAGTAATAAAATCGAAATTTGGCAACGAATCGGGAAATATCCTTCCTTGTATTACTTGGGCAGTGGCTACATGAGGGGACATTAGCCACTTGCCCAATCACTCCTATATCCAGTTTATTTCCTATCCTACCCTGTCTTGGTGCGTCTTAATTAAGGTCATACTCAACTATGTTTACATAGTTAATGAGCATGACTTAAGATCATCATCCTTTCCTTATCCTAATATATATTTGTTGTATATTATTTCCTATAAAATCCTTTACAATTAACGGTACAGACCCTGTACCACCTCTTTGGAACGACTGAGGTTAAATGCCGTTCTAGTCCAGGTAAAGTGTTAAGCGACCCGTACTAGAGCCTGACGGCACCCGGACTATAAAAAGGGTGTCTCTTAACGGAGCCTTCCAGTGCGTATGCCGACGGCTGGTTAGTAGTGAGGTACTGCAAAAGAAAGAAGCCCACTTTTGTGCTGGACTAATATTAGGTCCTTGTCTCGTGGGATTTATATGGATTCTGCAAAAACCCCTTTTTAATAATAGTAATCAGAGTTGTAAACAAGACCCCAGAGCCTTACATTAAGGCATGATGGGAATGGCGGGCTTACTGAGCGTCCGCTCACAAGAAGAACATCAGGAGAATTAATTATCGATGTTGTGCCCGCCGCTACACCCCAGGGGCGGTACAGACGGCAGTGGCCAACATAAAGCGCATAGCGCCATTAATATAAGGAGCAGCGTGAACTCGAATTTGTAAGCATCCGCCGAGTTCTCGACCGGGCTAATTAAGAGCTTGCGCAGTACCTGACGTCGCGAAACGCTGCAGGGAAGTAGCGAAAGCGAGTCAGGTTATTGTTATGGCTCTCACCGGACAACAAAACTCCAAAGGCGACTGTAACCGCAATTAGCGGTAGTTTTAGAGTTAATAATGGCTGTAGGAGAAAGTACAGGTCAACAGCCAGTTAACTTGACGATTAAAAGTATTGGAAAAGCGCTTCCGGGAGTCTCGAGCCCTAAGGATAGCGGAGCGTGTTGAGGCCCCACACACAGAGGCAGTAGAGCCAGCACCTGTATGTACCAGTGAGGCCGTACAAATTAATTCCCGATTGGATGTCTCCGACAGATACCGGGAGCAACGATTCTCTACACGTTCCCCAAACATCTTCTGCTAAGCCGAAGAAGAAAGCAGCGGCAAAAGCGTCTGCCAAATCTGTGGCGAAGAAGGTGGTGACAGCTGCCGGCTTGTGCAAGTCCTGCCTTCCGGGGGTAAGTCGGGATTATCGGAGAAGTTAGCCGGGAAGCCGCAAGAAGAAGGGTAACAATAAAGCTAAGAACTAAGCGGCTCCTGAAAAGAATACGACCTTAAAGAAAAAAAGTCCTGCGCCGCCACGTCAACGATGGAATATGACGGTGCTATCAACACTCTACTGCCGAGTGTAATTGATCGGGGAAAATACGAATGGTTTGCGCCCTTTAGTGCGTTGACATGTTTCGAAACATGTCACAGTTCATTTGCATGCTACGAGCAACATTTTTCTCTCAGGGAAACGCCCCGTCAATGTGACTGTGGAGCCGGAGAGTGTACGGTCAGTCACTTGTTGACCACACAAGCAGATATGCCTGAAGGTAATTATCCAGTACCTTACAAGTCGCACTTGCGCTTCTTGTTGGGGTGGCAGTGGTGCTTAGCGAGAGTTTCACTGAATGATACTTGTCGTTGATTACGAGACAATGGTAGGTGATTAGTTTGTACAGTTGACAGCTCCGCAACGCCTCAATTGCACCACCAGATCATGTGGCTGGAAAGCTGTGTAGCCCTTTGGAAGGAACGGGTGGGCAGTATAATGAGGTACCCCAGCTGGTTGAAGGTGAAGGGCCTTTCAAAAGTGAAATAAATTCACTGTAGGTGACTTTCACGACTAAACGTGACATCTGTATGACTCTATACTTTGATGGACCTCAACCACAGGACACAAAAGTTAAATACCTTACAATGTGGTTAGACCATCGCTTGTACGAGAAAGAGCATATTCTGAAGAAAAATAAGGCACTAAGACTCAGGTTCAACAAGCTGTATACGGCTTTTAGGAAGGAAATCTGAGCTTTCTCTGAGTTCCCAATTAGTACTTTATAGTATCATGCTCAAACCTGTGTGGACTTATGTACTACAATTATGGTGAACAGCTTGTAGTTCCAGAATTAAAATTATTCAGCGATTATAATCTAAGGTACTGAGATTCGTAGTTAACGCTGATACATTCGAAATTATTGTCTTCATAAGGATTTGAAGGTATCAAAGGTCAAATATGGAATACGTACAGCGCTCGGTAACTAACAAGACAAGATAGACACTCTAATCTGCTGGCTATTAGTTTATTAGATAATAATGACGAAGTCAGGCGAATCATTCGACTGACTCCCCTTGATCTTCCATACCGTAATCATTAAAGTACGGAATGTCACAAGTGGACGATTACTCCACACGCATTATGAACCGTTTTATTAGGCCTCCTATCTTATTGGCTTATTAGTTGTTTCAACTAGATTGCAATTTTTCTGAAAATTTATAGTGGGCTTCTTTTGATAGTTCATCAAACATATACTTCAGAATGGATATTGATAAGCTTCTAAAAAAAGTTTTTCTATGGCCAACTTCTGGACAACGAGCATTAAATTGAACGTGTATACTTGAAAATAAAAAGCTGCGTTCGCCAAGTGATGAAAGATTAAGGAACGGGAGAAGCTAGTAGCAGACCGTTAGTCTCGGAAGTATGTAATAAATAGAGGCCCGCAGATTGCGGACTGACATGCTCGGTTATCATATATAAATCGAATCACTTACGTTGGTTTTATCAAGAAAAAAATTCACCAGCAACTGATTCTTCATATGAAAACCTACGTGAAGGAATGCACTTCAAAAAATAAATTGAACTGGTCAGTCAACTCTAGACATATCATTAATCTCACCGACTTCTCGATACTTAATTGTTTTACAAGAGGATAATGAAGATTATAGAGTTTAGTATCACACGTTCATATATTTTGTAGAAATGACAAAGTAAGGATATTGGATGGAAACTTTGTAGATTACTTGCGTTTTTCCCTGGTTCCTAGATGGATATGACATGAGCTTTTCTCTAGAGATATTCATTCAGACATTCATTAAACATTTATTGAAGCCAGGTTAACGCTTATTCATTCAGACATTCATTAAACATTTATTGAAGCCAGGTTTACGCTGTCTTACTGACGTTTTTAATTTGTTTAATAAATATACCACGTACGCTGGTTGTTTTACAAAATTCATCTTTATTTACTTCATTACTGACTGGTGGTTTCTTCTGTCAATAAATCGGTTATATAACTATTATTTCATTCTGATCTTTAGTTTTCCCATTAAGCAGTGATGTTTTTTCTCGTTGTTCAATTTCTTAATTTGGTGCCAAGCTTTCCGGCTGTTTTCGTTAAAATTTAACTCTTCAACCATGCTGCCTCAATTTTTATTTCTTTCTGTAGAAATTTCTACCATGAGTTTGTTTTCTGTTTCTGACGTGTCTGCGTCAAACGGAATTTGTGTTATTTTTTTTTAATAGTAATTTGCTTATTTGACTATTCATTTCTAGAATATAAACTTTGCTAACTCCATTGAAGAAGTATTTTTTGATTTACATAAATTAAACAATAGTTCAAAGAATAAAATTACGTGTATCGGAATTATAATATCCTTACCGCTGATAAACTAAATTCTTTGTGTAATGTTTCTTACAAATAGAAATTAATATATTTGCTAGCTTGACAAATATAAACCGCGGGGAAAAATTTGAAAAAAAACTCACTCAATAAAATGATTTGTATTACATTAAGCGTACAGAAAAAAAATGTCTATCATTCGATAGAAAGCAATAATAATGATAAAGATAGATAATATAATATAACCTATATATATAAAAGAATGTTAATGGATTACATTTAATCAAATATTATTAATTTAGAGTATATTATGTTTAAGGCGTATATGCTTACACTTCGTGTCTATAAACTGTAGTTGCCTGAAATCGTAATTTTCGATCGTTGAGATATGCTGATTTTCATACAATATACAATTTATTTCAGTCAGTTTTCTACTAATTCGCCACTCGCATCAGTCTACGCCTATCCCAAGTTTGTGCTGTGACTGTTATATTCACATATGACAATTCTTAGATCTTGTTGGTTGCCATTAGTACGCTCACTGAATTCAAATTTTTCATTAGTCTGTTTTGTATTTTGATATTATACTTCTTCTTCTTCTTCTTCTCCTCAACCCGAGGGTTGGTGGGTAACACGACAGCGTGCAAGATCTTTTCGTGCTCTGGCTTGTTCTTTAATTTCCGCAAACGGTCTTCCTCTTTGGATGTTACCTATTGTTTTTCCTTCTAATACGTTGGTAACCCATGTTGAATGACGTATAATATGTCCAATTTCTTCTTCTTTCTATTGTCTTTAGTATTTCTCTTTTTTCATTAATTCTGGACAGTACTTCGCGGTTCGGTATTTTATCTGCCCATTTTATTTTCAGCATGATTTCAAACGCCTCTAACTTGCATTTTTCTTTCTTAAGCGGCGTCCATGCTTCACATCCGTAAAGTGCAATGCTCCAAATGAAACTTTTAATAAAGTGTTTTCTAGTGTGGCTATATTCCGAGATGAGAGGAGGCCCATTTTTTGGCCGAAAGCGTTCTTAGCTTGTGCTATTCTTCTCCTTATTTCCCGTTCTGATCTGCCATCGTTTGATATTAGGCTGCCTAAATTCCTTTACTTGTTGTACCATTTTTACTCCATTTATTATTATCTTCATTTTTTTTCTTCTTTTTTATCGCATTTTAATATTTTCGTTTTCTTTTCATTTATTTTCATTAAACATTTGATATTTAGTAATCTGTTTAGATCATTAACTGCTTTCTGCAATTTTGCTTCGGAATCCGCAACCAACGCTATATTATCCGCATATCTAATTGTCTTGTACGTTACTCCATTTATTTTTATTCCTCCATTATGAATATCAGAGAAGCACCTCGTTGCTTTTTCCATATAAATGTTGAATAATATTGGTGACAGGCAGCAATCTTGTCTGACTTCTTTTTTTTTATCTTGGTGCCCGTTTTTTCGTTAATCATGATTTTTTGATTTTTGTACAGTTCGAATATCATTCTTCGGTCCCTGAAATCTATCTTCATGTCCCTTAGGCATTGAAACATAATGTTCCAGTTAACGTTTTCAAATGCCTTCTCTATGTCAATGAAGGCTATATACATGGTTTTATTCATCTCCAGTGTTCTTTCCATTAACTGCCTGAGAGTCAGAAAAGCTTCTCTTGTTCCCCTATTCCTCCTGAACCCAAATTGATCTTCAGGTAGGTTCTCTTCTATTTTATTTTTTATTCGTTCATAAATTATCTTAGTTAGAATTTTTTGTGTATGAGGTACGGTACTGCTCGCATTTTTGAGCGTTATTATTTTTTGGTATGGCAATCAATCTATTTATCTGAAACTCCTCGGGGATTTTTCCGATTTCATAAATGTTCTTTATCAGTTGGTATAGAGTGTCTTTTGCTTTATCTCCAAGTATTTTAATAATTTCACTAGGAATTCCATCCGTTCCTGTCGCTTTCCGCAGCCTGAGCTTCCTAACCGCAAATTCAAATTCTTGTTTCAGAATGCTTGGTCCTATTTCGTCTTCCTCCACAGATGTCTCCTCTTCCACTGCTTCTGCATGATTCATTTCCTTGTCATCATAAAGATGTTCAATGTATTCCTTCCATCTGTTTTGTATTTCTTCTTTTCCTAATATTACGTCTCCACTGTTGTTTTTGATAATACTTAGACTCTTACGTATCGGCTTAAACTGTAACTTTATTTCTCTATATGCTTTTTCCAAGTCGCCGCTTTTCATGTTTCGATCAATATCCTTACACTTTGCCATTATCCATTCCTCTTTAGCCTTGATTGCTTTCCTGTTTATAAGGTTCCTTATCTTTTTGTATTCAGTTATTTTTCCTTCTATTTTGTTTTTTCTTCTCTGTTCCATTAATTGTCTTATATCGTCTGTAATCCATCATTTGTAAATTATCTTATCTTCTTTTCCAAAATGCTTTAGAGTCATATCTTTTATTTATTTCTCGATATATTCCCATTTCTCATTATTGTTTCTTCATTGTATGCGCTGTGGATTGAGTCTTTTCTCTGCTTCCATTTCGAAAGCTAGTTTATGTTCTTTGATCTTAAGTAAATTCCATTTATTTTTCTGGTTATTTTTCCTCGAACGTTTTAAATTTAGTCTGCTAGTCATTATAACCGGGATGTAATATCTGCTCACTGGTAACTTTTAGAAACCTTGACCTGGTTCTTATATCTTTGGCGCACCAAAATATAGTCCAGTTGGTATCTTGCTTTGTTCTCCCCGGAAGCTCCACGTATATCTTCTTCTTTTTGGCTGTTCAAATATTGTATTTGTGATGATCAAATCATGGCTTCTGCAGAATTCAATTAGCCTTTATCCCCTGCTATTTCTTTTACCCAAATCGAATCTTCCGGTATATTATCCAACTGCTCTTCTCCAACTACCGCGTTCCAGTCTCCTAGTATTATAAGGTTTTCCCTGTCTTTGACTTGTAACAAAACTTCTTCTATTTGTTCGTATAGTTCTTCTATTTTCTCGTCGTCACTGTTAGATGTAGGCATATAAACTTGGATGAATACCATATCTGTTGGCTCGCTTCTTATCCGTATCATGATTATCCTTTCGTTGTAAGCCCAGATACTTTTCACGTTACATCCGATTTCTCTAGACAAAAAAAATCCAACCCCTGCTATTCCTTTTTCCGCGCCGTTATGTATAAACCTATATTTTCCGCTCCATAAATCTCCATTTTCCTCCCATCTGACTTCACTGATGCCAAGAATATCGCAATCCATTCTCTTCATTTCGAATTTTAGATTTTATAATTTTCCACATTGTTTTAATGTTCTGACATTCCAGGTTCCTATTTTAAATGTTTGTTTCTTTGAGTTTCTTTTTCTGTCTTTGTATTGTTTAGCACATGTGCCCTCTCCTGTAGAGTTCCGTACCCTCGAGGGCACGGGGGGGACTCGAGTTAGCCTGCATTGCTGCAGTTAACCGTCCATTGCCTAAAGCTTCCGTTGGGGAGCATTCCATGGATACATCAGTTCTATCAAATCTTTCACGTGCCATGTTTGACTAGGGAATATAATGCAGTGGTTTCCCGTTTCCTTCTGCATAATTTTCTGTTAGGGTTTACTCTCTTAGCCATTGGATAAATATCCTAACCGCAAGGCAGCGGTTTTGTTTTCTGTCAGGGTTGTCTCCCTTAGCCTTTGGATCAACATCCTAACCGCAAGGCAGCGGGTTGTTACTGAGGAGGTAACGATTTAAGGTTTTTACGGCGACCTAAACACGCCGAGGGGGAGACAGTCATAGGATTTTTGCAGACTTTTATTAGGCGGGTCTTCAAGCTACCCATCTGCATCCTCGTGTCTCTTACCCTGTCACTACTGGAATCACCTGCCTGAGGCTTTCCACCAGTAGCCACTCTTGGTCCGCGACTGCTTATTTGACTGATGTCTTATTTGCAGTTAACCTACATATCTGTAGGCCGTTCTACTCTCCGCCACCTGTGGACGCGCCCCTTACTGGTTAGAGCTACGGTCTCCAGAACGTACAAAGTACCCCCTGGGGGGATATATAGCTGTTAATTATGGCCGTAAGGATTTCAGTGTTATTATCTACATTGTTCCCATATTCAAGATTATTGCCGAAAGTTTAACATCTAAATAGAATATTCCATGTTTAAACACTATACTTTAACTACCAATTTAGGTATTAAAGTTAAAATCCGCCCATGTTTTTTTCCCCTTTTTGTTTCAAAATAATTAATGATTAAACAAAGAAACAATTAAAAAAATAAACCTTGAATTCGTGGAAATTAACTATTAATTCAATTGTACACGAAGTTCCCATTACAAGGTAAACATGATTATTTTCTTAGAATAGCCAGCGAAATAATTATTTTGAAAAAAAAAAGTTCATTTGACGTAGTTCGTGCGATTGGGAAAAGCTAAATAAATTTATGTTACTACATACACACACACATACATATACACATATGTAAGTTAATAAATTGAATTGATTTTTTTCGTTTGTTATATCAGTCAGTTCTGTTATCTTTAGCTAGAGTAAATAATCGAGATCAATCTTAGTAAAGGTATCCAATGCGTACAATGTCACATCCTCGTTTTATATTGTTTAACTAGTAGATTTATGTGAACATAGTGTAATTGAACCAAGAATTATTTGTCAACTTAGAATCTCCACATTTATTATCTTTGCCGACAAAATAAATTGCAACGCACCGAAAATTTTTTTCTGAAACACGAGGAAGACCCACGTTTTTGAACTCGAATTCTGGTTAGTTTCAGTTCGACGCTGCGTGTAAACATGATATAATACTTTTATATTATTTAAAATCGCCTAAACCTTGTCGTAAATAATTTAACTATATTCATTTTATTAATAAATAAAAAAATAAATAATAAAAAAATAGCATAAGCAATTATACATTATTGTTTATTAAAATAATTCATGAATTTTGTTATGACGTTTCAATAATAACATAATCGATAAATATTCAAAGTATACAAATTTAATGTGTGATGTATGGTATTTACACTAGCGGAGTAATTTATATTCGAAAGAGGATAAGTTGTGTAGTATTTTACATATATGTATATTATATATATATATATAATAATGTGTGTGTGTGTGTGTGAGTGAACAGGAATCTAAGAATAGACGATGTTAACGTTTGAAGAAGAACGGAAAAAATATTCTGTAATCGATAACAGTAAACTTCGCCTCGACCACGGGTACCGTAAGAATAAATTAAAATTCCTGTATAAATAAGGATTGCTTTTGATACTATTTCTCTCTCGAGAAAATATATATATACATATTTTTATATAACTACATATGCATATCTATACATAGACATTTAGATTTACGTTTACGTATGCGTTTTAATAATTAACCTGTATCTTACATTTCGAGTTAATCCGATTTTTAAATTAAAATCTGCCTTATGACTGAATTTCATTAACGATTTTATGTTTATATTTATTGTTCTCTACGCACCAGCACAAATACACATATGCACCTTACACACTCACTCCGATGATGGTATTTTACAATTTTACACCACGACGGTTATTCTTCAATATTCAGTTTTCCGGTTTTTCTTAAATTATTTAGTATCAAAATGAAATCCTTTAATTGGTATTTCCTGTCGTCCGTGTCGTTTATATTTAAAAGTCGTTTATAAATGGTTTGCTATTATTCTACAGGAGAAATTGGTTATCTTTTTTTTATACTAACTAATATATACATGTACGTATACAGACACACATAAATACTTTCACACACACACACATTCACATATATATATATCTTCATTAAGTGCTGTCTCCGTATCAAAGGTAGGCGACTACTCACTATACATATTTTGTTGTACAGGGTAAGTAGCGTACAAAGCAATTATAATATGGCCCGGGTGTAGATAGACACACACACACACTCACGAGAGAAAACTGATTTTAATCGTTTTGTTGACGGTGTTGTACGTGGTGGTTTGCCATTGCCTTCCACGCGATATTACGATTATTTATATTTTTTTATTTTCTAATGATGATATTTTTACGTCATCGTATTCGAATTCGGTACCTTCCGTATAGAAGTCCGTGTTCTTAGCCACTCGCCTATTCCGACATAATACCAAGCTTTCTCAGCCGGTCACTCATCCAAGTACTTACTTTACTTTTGCGTATGTCCCTGGGCACGAGATCTATATCCGCTTCGCCCTATAACTTTAGGTCCAATCGTTCGAGCCATTCCTTCGCATTGTGCGTGAGATCCTTTATCTCGTCCCAGCCTCCTTGTAGAGCCCTCGTAGGGCACTCCGTTACAATATGATCGATAGTCTGGCATTCCGCACCACAGTCGCATTTCTGGATATTGGAAAGGCCCCCACAGCTTTTAGCATTTGGCCTGTTCTACCATGACCGGTCCTTATTTGGTTCAATCGACTCCACGTTATTCGAGGTAGTTCAAAACCAGGTGGTTTGGAGTTTGGGTGGTCAACCAGGGCCTTGATTCACGGCTAAGAATACGGGAACCCGTCAGCGAACTGTACTACATTGTGCCTCTCGTCTTATTTGGGTAATTATATCTATCCAAGTGCTAACTAGACCCGACTAATATTTATCCGTGTACTTATTTTCACATCGAGTGATTCTCTTGAATTCATTGTATTTCAGTGTGTTGTTATAATTTTTGCCTTTGTACCGTTAAGTTTATGATTTTTTAAGTTATATGTATATATATATATATATATATGTGTGTGTATATGTATATATTTATATGTATATTTGTATATATATGTATTTTTTATCGTTTGCGGGTGTTTTAAATTTTTCTCCCGCTATCATTTTAAACTATAGTACTTATTTTAATATTAATACCGCCGTCGAGGTGAGGCTCATGCCGGAACTCCGCTATCTAAATAATTGCGTGTACACATTGTAATTTGATCAATTGCATATTTCTTTAAAAACTTAATGTATCATAATTTTCTTTACTCTTCAACTGTTTTATATATATATATATATATATATATATATATATATATATATATATATATATATATATATATATATATATATATATACATATTGTTTTTCGGTACTAGAAAGAATGGTCATCTATTTCTCCATCCGTCGTCTCCATATTATAGATGGGTGATATACAATTGAAATTGTTTTTTATCAACGGCTAAAGTTGTTTTAAGTGGCAGTTGAATAATTTGTTGAGTTGGCAAACCATGAAATTTGACTTCCCCAATATATTTCTAACGCTTTTACCCTCAACCAATATTGTTCGATCATTTTTTAACAGTTACGATTATTATTTTAGTTTCTTCTATTTATTAGAGAAACTTATTCATTCCATTTTCAATTATCTGTTTTTTTATTCATTATGCATTTTTTGTGTGTATACATAAATTATATACGCGTGTGTATGTGGTGCGCGCGGAGATGGATGAGTGAGTTTATTTTATTAAGACGATTATTAGCCATCATCGATTTTGTAAAGTTAATCTATTGATTTTTATTATCATTTCAGGCGCTTACGTGACTGGTTGTGTCGACCTGATGACTGGTTACGGGGTTGATTCTAATTATTTCAGATTGTTTTATCCTACCGATGTACCCGCGTCCCATATAGAAGTAAGAGTTTGTCGGTATAATCTTTACATTTTCTAAAAAATATATATTTTTTAACACATTATTTAGTTCACGAATAATAAGCACAATTATAAAAATCGTTTAAATATAAATATATATTTTTATATATATGTAATAATCGTAATATACAGCCGCGTGTACTTATTTAAAATTTATATTTGTTGTAATATATATGATGTACGTACGAATATTTCCGTTTAGTACGTAGGTTTAAATATATATATATCATATGCAGCCGCGAGTACTTATTTAAAATTCACATTTGATATTTGTTACGATATAATACATTATGCACGTACACATATTTCCGTTTAGCAGGTAGCCTTAAAAATATTTTTATGTATATAATATGTAATATGCAGCCGCGAGTACTTATTTAAAATTCACATTTTAAATTTGTTATGATATAATATATTATGTACGTACGTATAATATATAATATATATATATACATATCGTATTATCGTGTTTTGTAGTCCCCTTAACGAAACAACAAACAGCAGTTGCAGACGAACGTTTGGTTGGTAAGACAAATAAACTCGATCTTTTTTTTAATATATATATATATATAAATTAACAACCTTTTTTTTAAAGTAGACCTCCCACTTGCGGAGGCCATTGCTTATCCGGTAGCGTCTGCAATGTTTTAGGTATGCAATGAAAAACCTTTTTTGTCCCGCTTTTTAGCAGAAGTACGCATCGATGGATATTCGTGGATAACTCGACGAATTTTAGTCGGATTTGGACAAACTTTTTTTTGTTTTACTCCTATTGAGCCCCATAAATTACCCCACGATTCGTAGCCCCTAGTTTTATCTAAAGAAAATTTATAATTTGATTGCCATCAAGTTATTACGCAATAAGAAATTAACAAGAGAATTTACACAATATATCGATTAAGATTATTTTCAAATTATGCACAATTACTTATTTACGTAACTATCATATTCAGATCAGACCATTTAACGAATTAAAATTAGAAGAAAACTGAAAAATAATGAAAATAAAAAAAAACAAGCGTAATTTATTAAATCGCGCGAAAACTTAATAGATTACGCAAAAAAGTAAAAACCAACGAGTAACACCTCCAGAAAAAAAAAACTTGGCCCCCTTTCGTTCTTTCCCTATCGCAACCGATAGTATTTAATTATATAACGGAATAAAAATATAATACTAGATAAGAAATAGAACGTCATAGCGTTATTATTGGGAAATTAATTTTGAAAAGGAGGTAATGCAAATAAATCAGTAATACAGGGTGGCCCAGAGAAGGACGTGTTTTTTTTTAATTGCTAAGTTGATAACACTGCTACAACGCAAACCGCGTACTCCACGTACTCCAGGTTTATTATATGCAGTCTCCTTATCATAGTATCCTATAACAAGAAAGAGATCACGTTTTGCTATTTTCGGCGTGAATCGATCGCAACAGTGCAAAGAGAATTTCGAAAAGAATTCAAAGTTACGCGATTTTTTTGTGGTGATACTTTAAGAGTCGCGTTTACGAAACACGTTCACGAGATCTGGAATACTTAAAAACTCGTTTTTCTGAAATTTCGAAAATTTTGTAAAGACTGAATGAATATATTGTTGCAAATGGCGGTCATCTGAGCCATATTGTGCTTTTAAAAACAAGAAAAAAGTTTCTAAGAGCTAATTTCTCGTTTTTTCCTATTTCTAAATAAAATTTCATTCAAAAATTTTAGTCGAGTAGTTTTTGAGTTATTCAAAAAACAACAAAACCGTCCGTCTTCTCTGGGTCACCCTGTATATTACGTCATACGTCAGTGTATTTTTTATTGAGAGTTTTCAAATACATGTATATGCGTGTATTTAGAATACGAGTTTTTTTTTTTTAATTAGGATGCCTTTACAACTGTACGTACTAGCTCATACTTCTATAAACGAGCTCACCTTTTCTAGAAATATCGCTATGTCTGGAAATAGATGTGAATTCTCAAGATAAAATAGGGACAAAACATTATACGGAGGTTCGTTACACGCTGAGCGCAGTAATTTAAGGTAAAGTTCGGAGCGTAATGCTATTAAAGAAGGGCACTCGAAGAACACGTGATCAGGATTTTGCATGTTCAGCATATATAGTGGAGAGTAAGAAGTTTCTGTAAGCTGTATAAGGAACAGGCGGTCCGGCAACAAGTAATGCCCGAATCGCAATCTACTGATAAGTACAATTTCTTTCCGTTTAATGTTTTTGAAAAATTAAAATCATGGTAATTTTTGTAATTGATAGAACCTAGTAAGGGACGACTGCTGTATACACCCCACATATGTGTGTTCCCAAAGTTTCTTATGTTCCGACTGTATAAAATTATCAAGTGCAGAAAAAAGAAGACCCCCCTCTTTAGTTAATGAATCTACAATTCCATTGTCGGGGATTCCTCGATGTGCCGGTATCCATAAAGAAGACACAAATATACCCAAGATTTCCAGATGAATAAGTTTTAATATGATGAAAGAAATCAATGCATCTGAATCCTTCCATTTGTTTTTAATAGCCTTCAAAGTAGGTGATAATGAGATAAGTACCCGGAAGCTAGAATGATAAGGATAGTATTACTGCTCACACTCAGCGGTAAATGCGGAACAATGTAATTTGTATTCCTTGTTAATATTAAGAGATGGGATGAAAACTGCTGCTCCCGTTCTCTCGGCCGACTTTGATCCATCTGTATAAATAAGGGTGTGCGTAATTTTCAGTGATAATATTGTTGAATGTAGCTCGGATCAGTGTGGCGGAGGATAAAGAACGTAGTTCTCAGGAAAGTAAAATGTTTTTTTATTGGAAAAATTGTATGAATAGGTAATATACATTGGAAAGGTATATGAATTCGCAAAGTCTGTGCCTGAAATTCTTCCAAATTAGGTATAACTGAAGCTAGCGCATCTTGTTATTTAAAAATCGCTAGTTATAGTAAATGTGTTGGAATGAAGTGTATAGCGGAAAGCCATCTATGTTCATTCTATTAATCTAAAATTTTTAAATAACTCCGTATAAACTGTAAGGGACGAACGATTGTTTTATAATGGCTGTTTTTGATCCGTAATTTACTATAAATAACTAATAGTTGTGTACTTTTTTAATGCGTAGTTTATAATTTCATTATATTTCGAAAATTCGAAATATCGTTACCATTTGTATATCCGTTTTCTATATTTTAAGGGAAAATAATGACAAGTCAAATATACTTTTTTTTTTCAGAAATTTTATAAACGTTGGGTACTCTGGTATCCCACCGATCTGGAGTTAAAAGGTATGGCCAAATTTTTACAAATGTGGACATTCATCTTGCGTTTAATTATATGGATATTCTCGAAAGGTAAACAAAAATTTCTAGTTTCTTTTTAGCGACTTCAATGTTATATAGAAAAACTACATTAACAAACGCGATAACACCTAATGAATCATTTCAACCAAAAGTATATAATTTTTTTGTTTAAACTGTCATATTCATAAAGCTCAAACGACTTACACAAACTAAATAAAAAAAAGCAAATAGAAATTAATTAATAAATACAATCCTAACATAGTCGAAAAAATATGGAAGAATCGCATATTTCTATAATGCAGAAGAAAAAATAAAATTGTCCCGTGTCAATTAATTATGTAGGAAATGAACTTGTAAGATATTAAGATACACACACATATATATGTGTGTGTGTGTTAAAAACACAATATCGAAGTGACATTAAATAATAATAAACCACTATTAATATATATTTATAACACGATATAGCTTAGGAAATTACAAAAATTCAGGTGGTTATAAAGTATGTAGTGGGAAAATGTATATATTTTGAAACATTTATTAAATTCATATAAAAATAATGTCATAATACATTAAACATTGCAAAGAACTGAATTGTGAAATAAATAATATTAACCAAAACTAAAATATATTCCATACAGAAAGAAAAATTTAAAAAAAAATACAATTGTTTGAAAATTAAAAATAATAATTTTTTCTTTTCTCTATAATCCAGAACTGATTTAAATACAATCATCTACTGGATTTTATGTAAGTGTATATCAGGAGATGGAAGTTGTACCCATTAGCAAATCCAATTACCTTAGAGTAATATTAGATTGTACTTAAACCAGATCTCTGATTCTTTTCCGTTTTAATCTTTTAGATATTTTTTCATTAAGTAGGTTAGCTGCCAATGGATTTGGATGATGCTGTAGTCTTGGTAGGTGTCTATGAACTGCCGATTTAATTTCTTCAGCGACATATCTCGCATGTAGGTCGATGTGTAATGCCCTGTTGGAGACATACCATGGAGCAGCAACTATCAACCGTAGTATTTTATTCTGCCTGCGCTGAATTCGTTCTACGTTAGTTGCCGAAGCACATGCTCACAGTTCCACTGCATATTATAGGCTTCAATATTGCTTTATACGATATTAACTTATTATTGATATTCAATTGCGAGCGAGGGCCTATCAGCCAAAGCAATTGTTGCATCTTTATTCTTACCTTTTATATGTTTCAGCCAGGTTAACCTTTGATCCAAACGAACACCAAGGTATTTAGTAGACTAGCTTTGTATCGGTGACTTAGAATTTATCGCAACTTCATGCTTATCGCGCGCAATACGTCGTTTGGTAAAGATGATGTGATTGCATTTTTGCCCATTGATTACAATTTTCCATTTATGTGACCATTCAACTATTTGTGCATAGCATTTTGAACATACTCAGTGCAACTTTTTGGACGTCGATGAGATGCCATCATTACCGTATCATCTGCAAGTGTAGCTACAAATGCGTTTTCATTTATGGGTACATCATTAATGAACAACGAGTACAGGAGAGGCCCCAGTACATTCCCCTGGGGAACACCTGCCTGTATTTTGCGTAAAGATGATTGTTTATCATTTATCACATGGAAAATATCGTTCATCCAAATAGGATTTGATAATGTTATAATATTGAGCAGGCAACGTCTTCTTACATTTGTAGAGTAGTCCTGGATGCCAGACGCGATTTGCTGAATATCCAAAAGTACTGCAGAGCATATTTCTTTCTTTTCGAAGCTATCTTCAATTTTCTTAACCACTCTGTGAACCTGTTATACTGTCGAGCGCTCAGTTCGAAAACCAAATTGCTAATTTGGAATTATTTTATATTTGTCAATTATATTTTGAATCCTTTTTTTTTAATGTTTCAAATATTTTAGAACGAATTAGAAGTAAATAAATTGGATATTCTATAGATTGATTATTATTAGCGTTAATAATGAATATAATTTTTTTGTATAACTTTTGTTATTGTTAAATTTATTTTCTCATTGTTCATTTTTATTAGTAGTTAAGTTATTAATAACTTGAAAATTATGTAATTGTCGAAAAGCTTTGTTATATATATATATATCTTATTTATACACACATGTGAAATTTCGGTTCATAATGATAAAACGGAAACTAAACATTATTGGGCAAAACAGTCTGTAGAATTAAAAATGTAACAACGCTAATTTTAAAGAAATTACATAGTAAGAAAATAATTAATTTTATTTATTTTTTTTAAACATTTTATATATTTAAAAATGTCATTCGGCCACACACGCTTTGACCATGTCAAAAATAATGACATAAGGAAACGTATAGGCGTTGCACCTATAGGGACGAAATGGCGGGAAGCTCGTCTCCGATGATATGCTCATATCATGAGGAAAGCAGACAGCAGCCTAGTAAAGATGTTAATGGAGTACGACCCCGGAGGAAAGCGTCCACGAGGGCCGATGGATAGATTCTGTCGACAACGATGGTGGAAGTTGATGCCAATATAGATGTCAAGGTTCGCAAGAAATGGAGAAGAACGTGCTATCAAACGGACCCCTAACGAGAAGGCACTAGGAAAGAATAGGAGTGTCTAGAGTTGCGTACTAAAAAATGAATCTTTCGTAATTTAGGTTTTATAATGCATACATACTGGCGTGCACCCGTGTTTCGTATAATTGTTGGTACCTTAAATGCTGTCCATTTGATACGTAAAAATAACATACAATGGGCTATTCACGATGTTTGGTGATTATTTAAGTATTATACATACATTTTTCTTTTTAGAAAAAACACGTAATTAGTGGGATCATTATTAAGTACATTCAAAAGAACATCGGGGCCAAAATTCGAATAATTCTATATCTTTATTACTGCTATATGCTATAATATTATTTTAATTACTTGCTGCACTTTTATTCATTTCATATAAACAATGATTATTTCATTTTGACGTACATGCTGTAGAGCTGCTATGGAAATTGTCGGTAGTAAACAAAATATGTGAAAGTTATTTTCGTGATAGATTTTTTAAAAGTAATTGTTTCCGAAACGTCAAATTTCGTAAAGTTAATTCTTACTTTTATACGCAACAAGTGGTAAACAATATTTAGGCTATAAGTGCCCATATGATATATATGTATGTATGATATATATATATTTTTTTTTGAGCAGAAATATATACACCCACAATATGGGACGGCCGTTTGACGACGAAAGTAAAGAAGATGCCTCTAGTCATATTTTCGCACGGTTATGGAGCATCTAGGTATTTATGTTCTACCTTATGCAACGAATTAGCTTCCAGAGGATGTCTTGTAGCTTCGATTGAACACAAGTACGTTCAAACGTTCAAATGGCAATTGCTTAATTTTATTATTATTACAAAAATATTTTAGATGATTCCGATTAATCGGACCATTTTTTTGAGTACGTATACATGTAATAATGCTACATTACGTTTAATATTTTCGTGTTTCGCTATATAATAACAGTTACGCCACGTACCTTGAAACACCAGGCACCATCTTACACTTTAACTCAGTCGTATAAGTTGCTGTATACTGTAGCCTGTTTTGTTATATTAACATGATTTATACGGATCATAAGACAGTTTTGTATATGCGTATATACAAATATATATATTATTATAATTTATATATATATATATATATATATATATATATATATATATATATATATATATATATGATTCATTTATTCGGTATTAATTTATTGTGTCGAACATGTAGTTGTTGTAGACCTGTAACTATGACAAATAATTTTATCAGATTATGGGTCCTTTTGTACGTATTAGAACGAATTAGAAGAAGCATCTATTTGCTAATTATTTTGTACATAACATTCATAGTTTAGTGTTAACAAAGCGTAAGCAAATAAACTATAACGTTAAAATAATTATAAAAATAAAATAAAATAAACATTAAATTATTCATTCGCTACAGGAAAAATGGTTGAAAAAATCTGCATCATATCACAAAATAAGTAGTAAAATCTCACTTCTTCTTTGATTTGTGACCGTGCTGTATTCTGCTACTTTGGCGAGAAGCACGTCAGAATACACGAAGCGACCCGTTTTATCCGTAGGATACTTGAACAGCTACTCCAATTAAACATCAATGGTTCGCTATTTAGGTTTATTAAGGCGTTTGAGTTAAAAAATTATTCATTGATCAGCAGCAAATGGCTATTTCCCTGGATCCGGAGCCTGCAGAAACTTACCTTCGACTTTCGACAAAAAACTAACATGGAAAATCATATAAATTACCTCAGAGCTGCTTGCACAAAAAGACGAAAACTTATGAAAAAGTTGTCACATATTACTTATGGCGTGGACAAAATTCCTTTCCTCAAAATATACAGAACCTTGATAAGATCAAAGTGCGACTATGGTCTTCCTGCTTACACATCTGCTACGTCAACAACACTGAAATGATTAAACTTAATCCATCATGCAGCCTTATGCGTTGCACTCGGTCCATTAAGATACTGGCTTTACGACTCTGGAGGGTTTCCCACTGATCATTATACTTATATTCTCCTTAAATTGCTGATTGTGCCGTTGTATATAAACATGGTAAAATTTGATGTCTACTACCTATGTTCTCTCTGTCGGCAGAATTATATGCAATCTCTCGCTCAGTTAGTGTAACAGAATCAAAGTTTAATTGTGTTGTATTAATTTACACAATCTCCCTTAGTTCCATCAGGTGTATATACAAAACAGACGTGAACATCAACACTCCATTACGGAAAACATATTGGGAAAAAAGTATATTTATTCGCGTCAAATTGTATTCGTACGAATAAGCAGGCACGGAAATATTGAAGCCAATAGCTAGACTGACACAACGGCAGCAGAATCGTGTCATATAACACCAATTTCGTTCATACCAACGCCGAGTAAAGATATCTCGATCTATATTCGGACTTGTGTACATATTTATATATATATCAGAATTTTAAATTTTATAAGTATTCATAGTAATTTTTAAATAACATTTTTGTATTAGACGATTGATTGTGTTGATAAAATGAAAATTTTACTTTATTCCCGGACTTATATAAAAGAAATTATTTAATTTCTACGAATGGAAATACATTCTAACTAAATAAAGAGAACTCAAAATTTTTCGAAAACTGAAATATTTTCGATATTTTGCAATCAAATTAAACGGTAAATTATAGTTTCAGGGGAAAATTTCTTAAAGAAGTTAGTTAGAATTGGAAGCTCAAACATAATACGATACTCATAAATTAGAATAATCAACAGAAAATAAGTTAAAATTACTAAAACTTTTTTCTTTATGAAAAATAACCTAAGCTTTTCGACTGTTAGGACGTTATCAAGTGAATATTTAAAAAAAAATTAAAATTAAAATTAAAAATACTATTATAAGATTACACTTTACAAAAAATCTGTAAAATGAAGAACAGTATTAAATAGAACAATTTGACAGACATTTACATAAGATTGTTTTTTTAATACTGTTCTTTATTTTGTTGATTTTTTGTAAAGTGTGATCTTATATTAGTATTTTTCATTTTATATTTTTATTTTTTTAAATATTCACTTGATAATGACCTAACAGTCGAAAAGCTTAGTGATTTTTGATGAAGAAAAATTTTTTTTTTAGTGATTTTAACTTCTTTTCTGTTGTTTATTTTAATAAAAATCACTACATTCCACATTCTTCAATTGATAAATTAGGATAAGCTTATATTTTTTACCCACCCGAGTACCGAAATCAACTTTGGACTTAGAACGAGAGCGTTTCTAGAAAATGTGTACGTATAAAATTTGAAAACTTTACCCTTTAATCCTATCTAACAGAACTCCACAAATATTCGGATAATTTAATAGTTAATCCTGGAATTATTAAGAAAATCGCTCGTATGAAAAAATAGTCATCCGTCTTCAGCAACTTGTACATCGACGTGTTTTTATTAATTATATTTATCTATTTTTTTAATTTTATCGCATTATTTCAATTTCGTGCACTGACGATATACGTAATATTTTATTCGTGTCTACAGAGATCATTCAGCTTGCGCTACACATTATTACGAATCGGAAGAACATTTCAAACGCAACGAAAAAAGTAACGTATGGATTGACACTCACAAACATAAAATTACCTATTTAATTGCCCATCGTCAAGTAAGTAAATATATAAATTTAAAGTTTACGCGTTGCTTTTTAGTGACGCAGCACGTAACCAAAGAAAATGATATTATATCGATAACCGAGTAAAATATATAATGTATGCGTCAAATTTCGCGTAAAGTAGGCGAGGTTCGTCTATAAAAATCAGATTTTACATATTTTAGATTAGACCCGAGACAATCTCCTCAGTAAAACGAAAGTACGTCAAATTTATAGCAATCTATAGTTTTGCTTCTTTAGTTGTGTTTCAGATTATAAAGTATCGATCTGAAATTTATAAAATAATCCTCTCAAAAAAAAAAATTAATTACACAATCAATTTATATCGTACGTTTGATGAATTAAAATTACCAGCACTCGAAACTGAGGCAGATTCGATCATTCGAAAATCCGACTATGATAAGTATATTTCGCGTCTTGAACTATACTAATTTATTCAAACGACATCCGAATTCAACCCTATACAATTATTAATTATATATAAATTATCTACTAGCAACCCGAAAATTTACTTATTTTGAGTATATCAGCGGTATACAAACATTCAAAAAGTAAATGTTTAACCGTATTAATGTCAGAACTAAAATACCGACAACAGTCAAAGACGGTTTTATGAGAAAAACGCTTAAAGTACTCTCCGAAATTACCACGTCCGGACAGCACGTGACAAGAAAAGAAATTTCTTTAATCCTAAATCTATTTTCAATACTGCGAAAAATCTACCGTGATTAATCCGTCTATTCTGCCATAGTTCCAAAAATTATTACGTTAATTTTCTTAGTAAAGGAATTCTGACAAATAAGTTATAATTTAACTCGTAACCGAAATGAGAATAAAAATAATATTTTAGTTTAATTTTAATTGTAATAAATTTATTAATAAACATATTGAACACTGAGATCAAAGCCGACTTGAAAATATCTGTAATAGTGCAGCCACGATTGAAATCAACACTAAACTGGAGCTTTATAAAAAAGTATGGTGACATTATGACCTGACTCATCTGTCTGGCGTACACGTCATATCTTCCCTTTGGACGTTTACCGCTTAATTTTTCTAGTACTAACATTCATTCGATTGATTTCTAAAATGTGCAAACGTGATTCTGTTTATTTTTGTTAAAGGTCTCGTATTTATCTTTAATTAACTTTTATTACTTCCATGCGCTGTCCGTAGTAATTTAAGAACTATTTGATATATTCTCATCTCGAGGCTTATACGATTTGCGTCACAGTATTTGATAATCCCGGTTTCGGGCGCATGTGTGATAACCGAATAGTAAAATGAGAAGACTACGTAATGATACTTACAAAAAAAAACATTTTTTCAAATGAAAATCTTGTAAAAACTCTACACTGAGCGAAAATAATCTAATACATTCGATTATGTTATATTTCAATAAATAATGACGAAGAGTATGTACGCTGAATAACGAAGTTCCGTAACGAACGTTTACTTTGTTATTAAAATGTGTCTGCTTCTTCTTTTAATGCCGTACACCGTGCAATTCGTAGGCTCTTATCAATAATTTTTCTCCCTCGCTGCCTTAAATAGTGCACGCCGATATCATGAACGTTACTCTCCATTCTTTGATGTTTTTTATCAATGGATTTCCAACTGATCTTTTACCGTGAATTTTTCCTTGCAACATTTTTTCTCTTTTTTTCTTTTTTTTTAAATATTGTTTACGAGTTTTCTTTACAAGCCGGTTCTTTTCGAAACATTATTTGAACCTTTTCCGGTTCGGGAAATTCTTAATAACCTTCTTAGAAGCTGAATTTCTATAGCCTTTAAACGTCTAACGGCGCTGACATTCAAAGGTCCACTGTTTCGTACAAAACTAATATCGGAATAACGTATCTGTAAATTTTAGTTCGTTCACATCTTCGGATATTTCCACATCAACCTGTATAATTGCTTCAATTTCCGTCTTTAATTCAGTCTCGTTCAGGAAAATGTTCCGCTACAATCTTTACTATTTTCTTAACCAGTCAAAGTATACGAATCTAGATAAAACTCGAACACTATTTGCTACGTCTATAATTTACGATTTTCCTCGGTTAATGACGTAATTAGACACGTTCTTGATTTATAAACTACAAAAGAATTGACAGGATAGAAAAATCGTCAGACGTGTTTGGGCAATAATTAATTTCAACAAATAGCAGTATAATGAAGCAAATAAAAAAAGTTTCTAATTACCAATGTCAAATTAACCAGTTCAGTCGCACATTATAAAATTTTGATACAAAATTATAAATTTTACGCGCGGTGTTTATTGTATAATATCGTTTCTTAAGCGAACTGTACATAATTTCCAATATATTTTTAAAATTGAGACATTTCACGTTTCATAGATTAAAATTTCGTGTACCGTATAGTGGACATTGTGACTGAAAGAATTAACGTTTTCAAAATATTCTAATTTTAATTTTTTAGCAGACTTTAAACTTGAAGATTTGTCTAGAAAACGTAACGGTGTTTATCAATGGGTTAAAATATTGTACGTTACATAAAAATTAACGCGTATATTTTAGCCTCAGAATGTTTCATTTGTTGCAATATTATAAATTTATAAATACATTCGTTTCGTATGTAGCACACATGCACATTTATATATATATATATATATATATATATATATATATATATATAGTCATTATTTGCTACGATCTATACATATTTTTGTTTCCAAATTCGACATTGATTACGTTTGGAATTTTAAAATGTCATTAAATGTTCCACTACGTTTATAGCTAATAAAGACCTAACCAGCGAACAGTATTTTTCATTACAGTTAAAACAGAGAAGCGAAGAATGCAGACATTTGCTGGACTGGTTTGAAAAGGCCAACTGTGGAAACGCTACAAATATAATTCCCGTGGAATTTGAAGTAAACTCGCTCAAAGTAACGGAATTTATCTTTTTATAAATATAACGATAAAATTAATGTATTAATTTTTAAAAGAAAATAAATTATTATACGCGTATATATATACATATACGTAATCTATGTGATTAGAAAATTTTGTTTCAGCAATAGTAAATGACCGTCCCAATTTTCTAGTGACTCGATATATTCAATAGCGATGTTTTCCATGAACAAACATATTTTTTAATTTTACATGCGCTTGATAGCTTTTTACTATAACTTCATTTTTAATTAAAATAAGATAATCAACAAATATTATCAAAGGCTTTAATTGTAAGAATAAAAATAAATAATCATAGTAATATTTACGAAATTTTAAACACATGGAGCTGAGTGTGAACATTTTAAATATTTTAGAGCATAGCTAACAAACCTTACATGAAACTAAATTTTTGATATTGGATAGTGTTCAAAAATTCATTCAGTGTACGAAACGGTTAATAAAAGAATAATTGTAATACAGCTGAAATAGCGCGTATAATTAACATTATACAATTCATTAACATACAATACCGATGATGATCCTGTAGAATAATTTTCAACCATACCGGAAAGCACGATAAAATAAATTCATAACAAAGAAATTCTAATCCTGATAGTAACCCAATCAAGTCATTCATGAAGAAAATGCCTTACACTCCGCTTACAACAACAATAACTACTTTATAAAATTTTACCAACCCAAAACATCTTATGTTATATTATATTATATTATATATATATATACAGTGAAATCCGGTTATAACGATATTGAAGGGACCAGACAAAATTGATCGTTATATCCGGAATGAGAGGGGGCGACGGAAAAAAAACAGTTTTATATTATACATATTTATTGTTTTAATATGCATGTACATAGGTACATACCTAATTCAATTTTTAACGGTTAAAAACATGCCTTATACATATTATTATGAATATATGTACACACATATAAAAAAATCACATAACGTACCTAATAACTAATAATCGGCATTAGTTGCTATGTAATTTTATATTCTGTACATTCTTTAATTTTTGATAAAAAAATCTGTAATTTTAGTTTGCTTGTTCTTTTTTAAATACAAATTTTTGCTTACATACTCGTCAAGTTCTTTTAAAGATGTTGTAGTTTGAGGTTTATTTACGTCATCATTTAGGGCGACGAATGTCCTAATGACACCAAGAGCGCTGTAGACTTGTGATAGAGTCGGTGTACGGAAAAGGAAATCTTCAGTCTCATCGATATCTTCATCATAAATCTTCTTTACCCATGATTCTAGCGAACTCATTTCCTTTTGCTTGTAAAATAGGCCCATTAATCGGAATGTTTTTTCTTCGTTGGATCTTAAACCACTCCAAAAGAGCTGCTTCAGTCTCTTCGTGTTGGCTGTTCCGAAGCTTTTTCTTCGATTTGACGTCTTTTTCAAAAATTTCTTTTATTTTTTCCTTTGATTTCCAAATTGTTGAGACTGTTGATTGTGAAATGTTGAGCTCGGAAACTAAACTGTTAATAGTTTCTCCTTTCTCTATCCTTTGAATAATCTTGACTTTTTCTTCAATTGAAAACGCGCGACGTTTATTCGACGCCATACCGCACAAAGAAAAAATGAAGACTGAATTAAAACCCGCATTTTGAAAGAATATTACACAGTAAATTGAACGAAGAGTGTTCGAAGAAAATTGAGGAGAACAGTAGGATAACATTCCGTGAAAAAAACAATGAGTCATATTCAACAGTAACGACGGGAAAGAAACAAGACTTATTTACGTTTAAAAATATAACTAGGAATTCCACGAATTCTTTGTTGTGTTAAATCGTTACAAAAGGAATAAAAACCCTAGTTTATATCGTTATAGACACAATACCGTTATATCCAACATCGCTACAACCGGATTTATTTATTCACTTTTACATAGCAAACCAAACTAGCCACCTGTTTTACATCGTTATATCCGGACTCTCGCTATATGCGGAATCGTTATAGTCGAATTTCACTGTATATATATATATATATATATATATATATATATATATATATATATATATATATATATATATATATCTGCTCTAGAAAGTAAATTTGATCAATTAAGGGAAAAATTTCATTTCGATTCAAAACTTGTGTATATCGCATTATATATTTTATTAACGTTCAAGAAAACTACACGTCCCTCATTTAAACATTACTAGGTGACAAGGCTTATGTTTGTTATTATAGTAAAATCTGTTTTTTTTTTGTTAAAGATATTTAGGCACGAATCACATTTGATCAAAAACCATTATAACTACGCTTTAATCGCGTAGAATTTTGTTTCATAAATTTCCTTAGTTATAAACAAAAATGTCAGTTTTTACATGGAAATGAATTTTGGAATTTTTTGATCGTTTTTTTTTTTTTTTTTTTTTTTTTAATATAATAATTCTTTACAAAACATTAATGGTGCGACCCATTTATGATTTGTATCTAAACATATTTTATTTTACGAAAAAAAAAAACGATTATAAAAAAATTATCAAATAATTCGAAACTGAAATAATTTTATTCTTACCCATATGTTTCTTCGTGAAAAATATTCACTATGCGGACGACATACCACGAATTATTTATATAGAGAAACGAATCGAGAAACAGAGAAACCACACGCATTTTCTAGATTATACGATGAATATTAGAGCGCGAAAAGCCTATGTAAACGTAAAATGGCGCGAAACATATTTCGGGCGTTTCTTTTGAATATATAAAACGATGTTATAACCAAAGATGACAAAGATCAGGAGATATACATTTATTTTTTTTTTAAATGAATTTTAGAATTTTCCGAACGGATTTTTCATTAATCATAATTGTTTCATAGGTTAAAAAAAAATATTTTCCGAAAGAAAATTTTCATTATATTTACTAAAACGTATGCAGTAAAAAGCAAATTTCTAAGCTTATAACATTCGAACGGTTAGTTCGATCGAACTGTAATTTTCAACGCATATTTAAATGAGCATCAAGATAAGACGATGATAAGAAAATTAAATTTTCAAAATTTAATGGAAGTGTACTTGAGGAGGTGGTTTACATAGGCCATTTTAATTACATAATAAATTACACGCACGGCAAAATTTCATCAAAATCCGAGATGGCCACGTGTATATACATATATATATATATATATATATATATATATATATATATATATATATATATATATACACCAGCTTCAAAAATTTCAAGAAATATAGCAAATTTTTTAAAAGAAAATTATGAATTTGAAGAAAAATTTAGTATAAAAAATAATATAAAATTAATAATAAATTGTCTAAAAGAAATAAAACTTCAGAATAATGATATACTAATATCGTTAGATGTAGTTAACATGTATAACAACATTCCTACTGAAAATGTAATAGAATATATTAAGAATAATAATTTAAATAATAATATTCACAAAGATCATTATATAAGAATATTAGAGACAGTATTAAATCAAAATTATTTTCAGTTTAAAAATGAATATTATAAACAAAATAGTGGTTTAATTACGGGATCTCCATTATCACCCATTCTAGCTGATATTTATATGAACAAATTAGAGAATAACATTAAAAATAATAATATATTTTAAAATAATGTTAAATTATGGAAAAGATATGTTGATGTTATTTTAATAATATGGAATAATAATAATGAGAATAATTTGAATAATTTTATATCCAATCTAAATAATTATAATAAAAGCATTCAGTTTACATTAGAAATAGGAGGTAAAATAACAAATTTTCTAGATTTAAAGATTAACATTATTAACCAAAAAATTTATATAGATGTACACAGAAAGCACGTTAGTGATTTTAATTAATTTTGTAATTTATTTAATAAGAAATCAAAAAATCGCCACATTCCACAATCTAAAAATTTATATATATATATATATGAGCGATTCTTTTATATATATATATATATATATATATATATATATATATATATATATATATATATATATATATATATATATAAAAGAATATATAGATATGTATATATAAAAGAATCGCTCGTTTAATAAGATAAGATTTTCATAATTTTTTCGATATTTATTCATTTATTTTTTATTCAGGATCGTTTGGATTTATCCCGTACGATAATTATGGGTCACTCATACGGCGGCACTACGGTGATGTATACGCTGTCTAAAGATGATCGTTTTAAGTAAGCATCGTTCTCTGCATTGTTTTATGACATGGTAAATTAAAATCCGAACATTTGCAAATTTTCCTTTTTTTTTTTTTTTTAATCCTCCTTATTGATAAAAATCACTTTTCTCGATCGGGTGAGAACGTGTTTTTTTTTTAGTATTAAAAGTACCGTCGCGTTTTTAGAATTGGCGTCGTACTAGACGGATGGATGTTTCCGATTAAAGAAGAACGATTGCAAATTCGCCAACCGATGTTATTCGTTAATTCGCAAACATTTAGCATTAAATCGAATATTGAAACAATGAAAATCTATACCGAACAAGACAATTCACAACTGTACACAATTAGGCAAGTATATATTAGTTCAGGTACCAATATATAAATAATAAAGGCGACGTATTTAAGGTGGAATTTTGTAAAACTGCCAACCACTAAGGTTAACAGTATTATTTGACTGTATTGTCAATATATTTTATCGAAACTGACAATATTTATTTTTCATTAGAGGAACGACTCACGAAAGTCATACGGACACGCCCGTTATTTACGGCTACTGGTTGAATAAGTTTATGAAGAAATTAAATCCTTGTACAGCGTTACGAATTCAAAATCATCTGATACTGAATTTTCTACGCAAAAATATTGGTAAAAATAATATAAAGTTAATCATATTACGCGTTTACGTATCGAAAAATGTGCCATTTAGAAATTTTACAAAGAATAGGAAGTTTATACAATGAGAACTTCCATTTGTAATAAATTTATATATATATATATATATATATATATATATATATATATATATATATATATATATTGTGCTATTTTACACCTAGTTTCCTAAACTATTTGGTAATCGATATACTTTAAGTTAAATTATCATGAATAAGCTATCCAGTGAAAGGAGCTAATTATTATCGTAACATTTACACAATCAAAATACATGTATACATTACATTCATATCAACATGTAAACACACACACACACATATATATTTATGAGGTCTTGAAAACGTTTAAGGAGCTAATTATTATCGTAACATTTACACAATCAAAATACATGTATACATTACATTCATATCAACATGTAAACACACACACATACATATATATTCATATGAGGTCTTGAAAACGTTTTTTCTTATGTCTACGGGCTTCGTTTTAGTCATTTAGCAATTCCTTCGCCGTATTATTTGGATGGCTTTTCAATCTGGCAGCATATTTTTATGAAACCTTAGTTATTTCTTCTTTTACAAATTTTATTCTAAAATCTTCATGAATTGTGATGTTGGTTATATACCACAGAGCATTAGTAATTATGCGCAATATCTTATTTTGCATTCTTCGTATTATTGAAATATTGCTTTTTCTGGCACTGCCCCATAACTGACAGTCACATTGCCAAACCGGCTTTAACACTTGTTTATATAGTAACAACTTGTTTTCAAGAGATACTGTTGACCTGCTACCTAGCAGCCAACATAACATAGTTGCTTTAACTTAATATTTAATTGGTTTCTCTTTGTTATTATATGCTTCCCCAAGTTAAGATTTTGTCAAGGTGTATACCCAGATATTTTACATCTTCATTCTGAGGGATCTGAGTATCATTTATACGTATATTCTCGGTCGAAAATCACTGGAGATGACTTATCCTCGTTGATTTTTATCTTCCCTGATTTGCACCACGATGATATTTCGTTAACTGTAGTCTGCAAGCTTTTACTTGCATTTTTGGTACACTTGTTTGAGCACGGGATCGATATGTCATCAGTAAAGGTCGCTACATCGACATGTGACGGTGTAGGGATATCCGCTGTATAGATATAGATAAGAAAGAGAAGTTCACCCGAGTGCGCTGCCCTGTGGAACGTCTGCTTGTATCGGATATATCCCTGAATGGTCGTCACTGTATTTGACATAAAAATATCTTTCATTTAAATATGATCGTAATAAATCCGTTAATTGATATGGATAATGACATTTAACTTTTCCAGTAGGCCATCGTGCCAAACTCGATTGAATGTCTGGCTTACGTCTAAAAATACGGTATCACAAACCATTTTTTTTTTATCTTTGGCTCTTTCAATTTTTTCAACAACCCGATGTACTTGTTCTATTGTACCACGTTTTGCTCGAAAGCCAAACTGATGTAAAGGTATTATATGTTAAGAATTTATCACATGCTGACTGATATGTAGTTATGAAAATTTTTACAACAAACTGGCCTGCTATGAGGCTTCTGTGGATATGAAGAGTATGGTGTATAAGCAACAATTGGAGTAGAAGAAAGTGTTCCCAGGCAGTAACGAAGACAACAGATCCAAATAATTTGACGAAATATTACCATAAAACCAGGTACCACACTCAAACACCGAACGAATAAAGGATTTATAACGTAAAATTAATGTTAATGGATCTCGTCCTTCAAATAGTATGACTAAGCGACTTGAGAAGAATTACGCATTTGAAAGTTTTTACATGCGCATATTGTATATGTAAATTCCAGTTAAGCACGAATCGATGTGACGTACAAAAATGAATGGTACGGCTGTTGTGAGAATTAATTGACCGTTCAGTTCGCGTGTAACATTCGAACGTGAGCAAAGGAAATATTACACTCTAAATTATTCAACATTTCGTCATCCATCATATCGGTACGAACTTGACGAATAACCTAAATAATAAACTGCTCGATATATATGCATTTAATGTACAAAAAGGAATTAGCATGAGGCTGTCATAAACTGCTTTTAGTTTATTGATTGACTCAATTTCGTTAAAAAAATCTTTGACACGGAACATTTGCAAATTACAATCGGGTGTAGAGGTTTCTAATATTCGGGTATTATCCGAATTCTAATATTATCAAAGAAATTCCGGCAATAAATAATTTCGGTGTTTCTAATGAATATCGTCAGACGCAAAACCTTTAAACATAGTTCACTAATATAGTTACATATTTTATGCCTGTCTTAAAAATAAATTCGTCGCGCGTACACATGGTACAATATCGTGTTATTTTGAAGCGATATTATAATTAATCACTGAAAATCAAAAATACAATCAGAAAATTTTTTCATTGCAGGAATCGATATCGACGAAGAAGCTACGGATGAATACCTTCAAGAACAGAACCGCAATATAGTTCAAGAATTTATTCTTCACTCTAGATCCGATATAGTCAAGGTCAGCGTTTTTTAAGTCAACGCGTCAACTTCGCACTCTCGTAACAAAATTGATTTAGAAAATTTTTAAAAAATGTTCTAAGGAGAATAAAAAAACAATTACCGATACGTTTGATTCTAAAAGTGACGGCGTAAATTAATTCTAAACAAGTTAAATAAATGTGTTCAAAAAAAAAAACCTCAATTTGTTATAACCAAAAATAAAAAAATTAATTGAAAATATAATTACTAATTTAACAAAGATGTGTTAATTAATAAAAAAAGCACCGACTAGTTAACAAGATTGAAGAAACGTTTGAAAAAAAAAAAATAGTAACCTCGACTGTCTTCTTTCATGTACATTAGGCATTTCAAAAAGTATGGCATCCAAGAATTCTTTACAAGTGCAAAAAACTGTTATCAACTCAGTATTTCAATATCCTGAAATCTTATCTAACAGACAGATATTTCCAACTAACAATAAACGGAACAGAATCACACGTACAAAAAAATCGAGGCGGATGTACCGTACGAAGTGTACTCGGTCCACTATTGTATCTACTGTTTACATATGATGCACTAACAGCAACTTATGCTGATAGCATGACTAATGACAACGCATGCGAACCCAGAAAAGTCTACAGAAAATCTACAAAGTAATTTAAATAAAATCATCAAATGGTTTAAAAAATCAGTCACATTATCTTTATTAAAAAAAAGTCGAACGTAATAAATATCATGTAACTATAAACATGTATACGTACACTTACCATTATTTAGAACAAGAGAGTACTAAATATAACCGCTTTCTCTACGAACTGTTTTGTATTTTCAACACAAATTTACAAAATTAAAATTGATTAAACCAATTTATTTTGGCGACATCAATTTATAATTTTGGAATATGCGATAATTACAAAAGAAATTAACTAAAATAGTTCATTTCAATTCTGCAAAAAATAACTTTCGATATTACAAAAAATATTCATAATAGAATAAAATATTAAGAATTACTTCACTTTTTCACTCTTTTTAAATTATTGAACTGAAACTTCGATTGGCATGGTTTATATGGGGAGTTAAACCGCAAAACAAGCGAAAAAGCGAGCGGAAATAGACATTATATATATGTGTGTGTGTGTGTTTATATGCAGGGGTATAGTGACCAACGTCAACAGATACCGTCGCGTGCAATATTTACATAATCGTGGAAAGTACGATATATAATATATATATATATATATATACACCCATACATCTGGTATTTATTTTGCATGTTTACGAAATTTTAAATGTAATTTTTTTGTGTGTAACAATAATAATAATAATTGTAGCAAAATGTGCAATTTTAAATCGTGTCTTTGATAAATTTAATTTAATTATTTTTAATTCTGCGTTTCCGAAGTTGTTTGGTCTATGTTAGCACGTCGGAAGGCATAAGTTGTAGAGATTGAGGTAGTTTGTAGTGGAAGTGGGTAGTACCCACTTGGCGATCACGAAAATTTAATCCCAGTTCATTATTTCGTTTTAAGTTATCACCTACGCGTAGGGATTACGTATTAATATGTATGTATATGTACATTAGATGGACAACAATTAGAAAAGGTAAAACAGTAAAAATATTTAGGAGTTCTGATTACAGAAGATAGGCGTGTTAACAAAAAAATAATTTCCAGAATAACAATGGCCAGGCAGACGCTTGAAGAAAAGGTTCTGAAAAACATAAAGATGGACTTGAAACAAGAAAACGAAATTACGCTGCTACGTTTGGTCCGTGTTTCTTTATTCAGCGGAAACCTGGACAATAAACCTAGATTGCCAAAGAAGAATTAACCCTGTTGAAATACGGGCGTATCGACGCATGCTGAGAATTCCGTGGACAGATAATGTGGCCAAACGAGAAGTGCTGAGTAGACGCAATGTCAACAAGTTGCAATTAATGGATGACATAAAAAGAAGAAAAATTAAATATATCGCTCACAAAATCCGAGAAGAATATTTCCCTAATATTTTCATATATTACTACAAAATTTATAACTACGTACACATACATAAACACGTGGAAATGTATACATATACATACATATACGAGTATATATATATATATCCAGCGTTTTACAGGCGAAATATTTATTTTATATCATAAACAAAATATTAATGACAAGTAAGAAGAGGCATGATTATTTACACGTACAAACAATTAACAGGGATTGTGTTTTTTTTTCAAAACGAATTAAAAAATATATATAAACCGTATTTACCAGAAACTTACAGATATAGGAAAACTATTTTGTTTATCTAATGCAAATTCTAAAGCACAAAACACCTTATTTCATCAAGATATTTCTTAAATTCGATAGACGAATTAGCACAAGAACAAAATTTATTTAATCGGATCATGAATTTATTAAAAATCTGCGAACCTAAACGTTTGCATTTGTCTCATGACGTAGCGAAAATGCTTTATCATTCTGCTCGTAACATCTGAGTACGAATTTAACCGGGGCAACAAAATTCTTTTTGGTAAAAAATCCCCCCCCCGGCAAGTCAGTATTTATCGAATTCCTCGGTAAACGAGTACCCGGTTTGCTAGAAAAGTAAAGAAGCCCAAGAAGATAATACCAAATCATCCTGTATTTGCGCTTCTTTTATCAATATTGGAGTTAATGAGAACCGCTTAGGAAACGTCATCTATCAACTTTCGTAGCTGATTAAGAGTTTACTTTTTTTTTTCTTTAAACGTTTACAACAAAGCACGAAAAGCATCCCCTCTATAGGATACTGCACGAAGTATTAACAAAACCACGTGTATCGATTCTATTTACCGTATAAAAAATAATATCGATATATTTTTTAAATAAAAAATTGATAATTACGAACAAACGAACTATTTAATAACATTTATTCATTATATCATCGTATAAATTTTTAAAAAGAAATAACAAAAATTGTACTATCGAGCGTGTCAAATAATTTTGATAATAATAATAAAAAATTTCTTATATATAGTTTAAAAATGTAAGATATTTCGCGTAATAATTGTATCATTATTATCAACTGAATTTAACTCACTTTTGTGGACGTCGTTTTCAGCATGTTAAACAACTTGTGACAACGAAGTGAAGTAGCTAGTTCTAGAACGTGACTAGATATTTCGCTTTTACTATCTCGTTTACAATCGTAGTATACTACTAAACTGGTCCTTTCTTCTATATTGGTTATAAAATACGTACAGTCTTCAATTTCTAAGTATGAACAAACGACCCTATCTAAAAATAATAATTCAGCGTAGTGTTCCAGAATAATTCGTTTAATCGCCGGCAAATGTGTACACGGTTGACTTAATTTCTGTTAAAAAAAAAACAAAAAAAAAAATAAGATTTCCATAATAATTACGACTTTTTCGCGTTAATCGTAAAGTTATATATAAAATGACTCGAAATGTTACGAACTTAACATGTTGTACGGCTCTTTAAGATAATTATTATGAGAATACGACAATTTCGTTAAGGCTAAAAAAATTCACATACCGTTGTAAAGTAGATAATGAGTGAAAAAGTTAAATACGCAGTGAAAAATGTATAAATAGGTTATTAATAAGTCTTATGAAATAAATTTTTTTCGTAAATAAAATATAAATAAGCGTTAAAATGTAACATTATTTACGATAAATCTGAAATATGACTTAAAACAGCAGAATCAGAATTTACAAATTTGTCAACATTCGGAGATAAAAGTCAAATTCTAAATGTGTACTCTATTTAAATTTTCGAACAAATTCGAACGTGTAATTGTAATGTTAAAAACTTGCCTCTGGGTGTCTCATCATGATATAATAAGAATTATTGGTAATATCTTCTTCTTCCTTCGATACATGACGATATCCGGGTCCGTGCCAATTTTTTAAACCGCACGCGTCGAAAACAAGCATAGCGATGCACATTTCTCCTTTATTACTAAACTGCGTCAATTCTTGAAACCTAAATTAATGAATAATTTCCACCAATAACTAAACCGGCTGACTTACCAATCATCAGCACGATAGTAGAAAAATTAAGATTACAGTCTAATATAAAATAATATCAATAGAAAAATTACACCATGAAGCGTGAATTACGGGTTTTCTAAATAATAGTACTTACAATAAAATATTATTACATAGTATATAGAAATTCTATCTAAAATTATTACGCTTAAAGTCATTATTCACAAAATGTTAATTATCAAAAAGTACATTTACATAGTTGCTTCCTCCATGATACATATTGGACAAAAATTTAAAAAATAAAAACATTGTACACGCTAATACAGTAGAACTTCTTGGGACGGATAACTGAATAGGCGAATAACAGCAATTCCATTACAAACGAATTACATGTATAGTACTATACCAGATTGTAAATCATTTGGGAAATTAAAAAAAAATATCTATAATTGAACAACATTTAAAGTACTGTATTTTTATTTAGAGATTTAGTATAACAGTGCAATACAGTACAATTACCTAACTGTCTATACGTCTCAAAGAAATCGGTAATTTTCTTCTGTTCCTTTGCAGCTCGAGCTTTCTTCACGACCGTGTTCCATTATTTTTTTTTTTTTAAAGTAAGATTTGTCTAAAGTTTGCCTCCTCTTAACTTTCGAACCAATCGATGCACTTTGTTAACATTTGACGCGACCTCAAGGTCATTAATGCAGCTACCGATAGAGTAACGGATAAAAGAAGTTTTACTGTATTTAAAAATATTTCGTTGGTCAATATGATGTTGCGTGATGACTTCATCAGAAGTGATGATGTTGTAGCCAAGGAAAACTAGTCGGCTATACTTTTAAATATAATTCTGATACCGCATAAAGTGTTTTAGATTTTATTTTATTCATTTTTGATGCAATGATATTGACGCCATAAACGAGTATAAAATGCTAAGTACACTAAATTGGCTTTCTTAATTGTTTTTTTTTCTTTTAAATTTCAATTTTACCTAAACCATTGTTTCAAACGCGATAAACGACTTTTAAGTTTTTTGACTTTCAATAAGTTTAAATATAATAATACAACTGAACCCGACATTAAAATTATCACTTAACAGAAAAAAGTATAAGATACTAGTGTAAATTAATAATTAATGGCGAAAGGAATTTCAATAAATGTGGAACAGTGATATAGCGTTATATATAATGAGAATATTCAACGAATATATTAATGATCGCATCGACGATACAATTATTATCGAAATTTCTCGACAGCATGCAAGAGGGGAGAACAGGCTGTTGAAATAAACAAGTAAGGAGATGATCAAGTCCAAAACACATTCTGCAAACGGTAGTAATAAATACGCGAATTACTTTATCTTTTTACTTGTACTGTTTGAAACCAGGGATTTTAAGGCTACTATTCTGTGACGATTTTTAAAAATGGAAATAATTCTGGTCAAGCATTACAAACGTAGATTAGTAAAAATTTATTATTATTCGCTAATAACCTGCCCTAATAAAAATTGCAAATTTATATTTTTTTATAAAATTGCCCTTAAAAACAAATTCGAGCCTAATAAATATTAAATAAAATATACAACGGATAAATTACGAAAAATACTTTTTAACATGGTTCAATCGATGTTTATTACAAACCGCCTTCAATTCGTTCACGGAAATATCTTGTCGAAATAACATGTAAAAATACAACGAAAATTTATCCAAAAGGAACGACCGAAATTGCGACATCCAATGGTATAACTGCGGTAAATTATTATTCGCTCGCAAGAAGTTCGGTTTCCACATCTGTTATTAGTATTTAATAAAAATATAATAGATTAATCCGTTTTGTTTTTTATTTTAATAATTACAACGGAAAATATTAATAAACAGTTTTAACGATTAACTAAAATAATTCGTTTGTACACCATGAAATATCAGTAAAAGAACGTTATGGCATTCATCTTTTAAATATCGTTATCCAAATACTTTTCATATATTACGAAAAGATAAAATATATTTAAAAAAAAAACAATATTAATACTTAAAATTTGCTATTTGTACTTTACCAAATCGTACAATTTAAGGAGATCCGATTCTCACAACAACATATTTATCATTACTTTAACTAAATAATTCTACTTCGGCATCCTTTTATTTTACTACAAAAAATATTATATCTGAAAACTAATTTAAAATAATCTTTTACATTAAGATAGCATTTTTTGTGTTTTCTTTTAATTTCCACAATTCCAAATTCGAATTACTTTTGTATAAATCTCTTTTTCACTCTCTAAACATGTATGCAATATATTATTATTATTAAATTAAATTAACGTGCCATGTACAGCAGCCAAGGCTAGAGGCACGATAGGAAAAGATGAAGGGACCAGAAAGGAGCGTGTTTGTTCGAGAGCCCGAATTTTTGACCATATCTTGTTTGAAGATGTCGATGGACTGATCTTAGAGATGAATTCTTGCCATAAATTCCGCGTGGCTTGTTTAATTGTCCAATCAGCCTTTGCGCGAGCTTTCTTATATTCTAGATGATTACTACTGGAAGGCGAACCTTTCAAATTTTTCAAAACTTTTCGTCGTTGCCTGATAGCACTAGCGCATTCCTTTGTCCACCAAGGAACTAATTTACGATTTGTACTTTTGGGGGAGGAGTAAAGTATTGAGCCTTTTTGACCAGTGTGGAAGTAAAAATATTGATGATGTTGTTTATATTCTTTGACATATCGATTGAGAGGTTTCTACAATCAATGGCATATCTCTCCCAGTTTGTTTTCTTATAGTTCCAATTTAGCCATCGTGAATCTGATGGGAATGTAGAATCAATTAATTTAGCTATCATAGGAACATGGTCGCTACCAGCTAGATCGCGTGATGGAAGACGTGCAATCTGTTTGCTAGCTGTGGTGAGGTGATAATTAAATCAAGCGTTGACCAACTCTGATAAGTAAAGCTGTAGTGAGTTGATTCACCAGTGTTCAGCAAACATAGGTTGAAATGACCTAATAAGTTTTCTATAAGGCGACCTTTACTATTTGTACGACTACTTCCGAGCAAAGGACTATGTGAATTGAAATCACCAGTTAGTATTACAGGAGAATTTAATAGAGATACAATTTTGAAGAAGTGAGATTCTTCAATAGGTTCATTTGGAGGCAAGTAGCAGGAACAAAGTGTGAAAGGTTGTTCCATATGGATGCGGATAGATAGAAGTTGAAGACTTGTGTTAAGAGAGATTTGTTGGAAGAAGATGTTGTCTCGAATTGCTAATAAAACTCCGCCATGTGCATATTGATCAGAAGGAGGAACGGATTTGATAATATTATAGGAGGGGGATGACAGGATTTTGACTATCTTTTAGTCGGGTTTCTTGTAGACAAACGATAGCTGGTTAATAGGTGGCAATAAGAAGTCTATGTTCTTCATACCGGGCATAAAAGCCACCGCAGTTCCAATTAAGAATTAGGGTATTCATTGATCTACTTGAGGCGAAAGAGCTTTGATTATTTTGGTGAACTGAATTTTAGAGCTTCTGGTGTTTAATAAAGGATAACAGCTCTTAAGGAGGGTAATTAGGCCTTCACTATCTGCTGTGAATTCTTTTACTATTTCTGCCGGGTTACTACTTTTCACTTTGCACATGTCATAGAATAGAGAAAGATTAGAAAATGAAAGGACTGTGTTTTTATTAGATTCGAAGTATGGCACTAGAGGTTTCAAGGTTGCTTTTAATGAGAGATCAAAATCCTGGTCTGAGGATAACTCACCCTCGGAAATGACCATTGATACAGAGTTTGATGTCTTGCCATTTTCCTTTTTTATTTTTTTTTGTTTTTGAGCAGGTCTCGTTATTATTCACAACAGAATCTTCCTCCGAGGAACTCAGCGATGCCTTAGAGTGAGGCCTTTTATTTTGTTCAGGATCGGTAGAAGTACACTTGATGCTACTCTCTTCTATTTTAAAAATAGTTGGAGATTCTTCCGATTTTAGGTCTATATCGTTGCATGATGAAGGATTTATCTCACGAAGATCACAAGTTTGTGAATCATGTTGACGTTGCTGTTGTTGAGTAGGATTTTCGATATTACCAAAATTTTGGACATCTTTGCAGTTATCTGTCTTGTGTCCAGAGGAGCTACACTTGAAACAAACAAGGTCATCGACTGACAGAAAGATCCTGAAACTTTTGCCTCCAGATTCTAGAGAAAAAGCCGATGGAATATTAACTTCGTCACAATTAGAGATGTAGACTTGGCGCCTCCAGCTTACAATATGCCCAAATTCATCGTCCATGGGTTTTATACGAAGTAGCGAAATTTGGGACGATAATTTCATATTAAGGTTTGTCGTTAAGTATTTTTGGAGTTCGTCATTCGTAATTATCGGCGAAACATTAGAAAGAATAATTTTTGTGGTTGGCGGTTTTAGCCTTCGGGCTTTGAGGAAATGCCCATCGATTTCGAATCCGCCGTGATTGGTTATGAATTTTTGTACTAAGGATTCGGTTACGAAGAATACGATTACCGCTAACCCGAGATGCGGCAATATTTTTTGCTCCTTCAACTAGACCTTTAAGAGCTGAGAGGTAGTCTATAATTTTGAAATCTAAGATATGATTAAATATTATCCCTTGTTCCTCTGTTGGGAATGCGAAGTTTTGGATAGGCGTGATTTTTTTTTGTTTTGTTATATTAGCGTACGACCCGGAATTAATATTTGACGACGATTTAATACCATTCGATGTTAATAAAACGATATTACCTGAGGAAGCGGCGATATCTATATTTGACGACGATTTAATACCTTTCGATGTTAATGAAACGTTATTACCTGCGGATGCGGTGATATCTTTCGTAGTAGACGATGATGGAGTTGACGAGAGAGGAGGGTAGGCTGAACGAATAATATTATGGTCGGCCATGCCGACCGAAATTACGTTGACACTATTGTTTATTAATACAAAGATAAGATAATATCGATAGACGAAAGTTACGAAAGAAAGAAAAAAGAAACTCGTTTTAATAAAATTAAAAGAGTAAGTTTAACGCGAATACGACGCAGCGATATATAATGTAATGTAACACACGAAACACGTTATCGCACGAACCGTGTACAAAGCGATATCTGTATGCAATATATATATATATATATATATATATATATATATATATATACATATATAACAGGTATTCATTTATTCTAGTTTTATCATCTCAGATTTAACAATTTATACAGTCATTTTGAAATTATTTAATCGTTGGGAGGAACTTATAGATCCCGCCCCTTCATGATCCTACACGAACTTCGCATTTTATTAAATATGCTCATACGTAAAGGTTCCTTTTATGTTTTAAATTAGAAATAAACTCAGTTTATAAAAATTATAAACTTATTGTACGTAATCTCATTAAGTTTGCCCAAATAGTTTTTCCCGTGAACATATTTGATTTCATTTTGCCTGACAACCAATAATGTTAAATATTATTATATATATATATATATATATAAAATAATAATTAGAATGCTTCATATCACGTTATCCCAAATTATTGCATATTACGTGTAATGAAATGTTTTAAATTAAATTACGAATAAAATAAACCAAAATATAGAACTTCATATTTTCAGGTATCTAAGTTGCATATAATTAGAGCCTTGAATTATAGAATTTTTGCATATATCTATCAACCAAGCGGCCATAAAAACATTTGTCGAATCAATAATACAAATTTTTTCGTTGTGTTAATGACATGGAGGTTCCATGTTAAACGCCAATATAAAACAAGCCCCAAATATTTTACTGATATAGGATGACCATTATAAAAAACTGATAAACAATTTTGACGTTGTTTTGTGAATGTAACGTGAACCGATTTCTTATTGCTGATTTCATTTTTCCACTTTTGTGTCCAGAGCTAAATGCTATTAAGATGTTGTTGTATAAATCTGGATGCTTCTCGAGGATCTTCATAACTTGCTAAGATTAAGATGTCATCTAGAAACGTAGCCTGAATGGTAACCATAGTGATTGAAATGTCCGCAGTATGAATAATATAAAGCAATAGACCCAAGATGCTTCCCTGAGGAACAGTCGCTTTTGCAATCCGTATGCTTGACACAAAGCTGCCTACTTTAACTTGAAACCGTCTATCATTTAGATATGATTTCAGAAGGTGGTATACTTCTATATCTATAGAAAATATTTCATATAGCTTATACAATAATCGTTCATGCCAGACTCAGTCAAAAGCTTTGGACACGTCTAAGAAGAACAATATAGACCACGTTGTAGGGCAGATTCAAATAGCTATCCCGGAAGCCAAACTAATGATCTGGGACCAAATGATATTCATTCTTGATTGTATAAATAATATTTTTCCAATCCGTCTGTATGATGAAGCGTCTGTACCCGTGTTTGTGGATCATTTTAATTATAGATATTTTCCACCTTTCTGGGATATACAAGAGTCTCAACATGAAATTGTATATATACAAAAGTAGAAGGAACCCCTTGTTGGGAAGATATTTGAGGATATTATTTATCATGCCGTCTTCTCGGAGTTTTGTTGCTTTTTGTTTCAATAAACGACTGAAGCTTGCTCGGTGTGATGTGAAATTTGTAATTTAAGCAATATCGATGGTAACAAATAAAATATACCTAACTATCGCGATGAATAGTTATTTATCTTTACAGTTATTAACACGTACTTCTCGCGCTTGCAAAATTTTGAGCCAACCGTTAATACTTTTTGTAGCAGCTTGTAAATTTAAAAGGCACGATAAAATCTTCCAGTTCTGCAAATATAACTGAGCACATAATAATCCATACAACGAATCTACTTCTAGCCTGTCGTAAAATATAAACATAAAAGATGTACGCATCGTTCCAGAATACACGCGAAAACTGTTATATTATTAATAATTATACGTATATTCTCGTTTAAAATTGTAACATCTATACTAAGATAATAACTAAATTCTTCAGCAAGTAGATTATTCAAACAGCCCATACTAATTATAAACCGTATAAAATAAAAGAAAAGCCATGTATTAACTTCGTGTATCATTTAACGTTACTTTCGAGTAAAACTTCTTTCCAGAGTAACGAAATCTATATTTTATTCAGATATTCCATATTACACACGCATAAAGATGCAAAATAAATATTGACTTCCTTAACTTACATCATCTAAGAGACAACAAACGTAAAATAAACATACATTTGTATATATTTTTTTTATTTAACTGAACTCATGTGCTTATTGTTAACTTGTACAGGTGCACATTAAATAAAAAAAAAACAAACACAATAACAGTTAACTCGGGCGCGAACATCTAGAAAAAGCAGGCATTACATTTAAAAAAAAAAACAAAAAACTTTTTATAGAACCTTATTTCAGTGTCTTATTCTCAATTTTCTTAAGTTACATCCAGGAATTTATGTCCATTTATAAAAATACTTTCAAATATTAATCGTAAAGTGCAAAAACCAGTATGATAAAATTCGATATAATAAACAATTTATTTTAGAGAATGTATTTCTTAATTAGCGGAATATTAGGTTATAAATAAAAATTTAAACTAAATGACTTACCGCAAATTTATTTTCATGTTTACAAACAAATATGGTGAATAGGGCGCTATGTGATTATCCGTTATGGTTTTTACTTTTACAGATAAATCTTCAAATTTAATATGTTTATTACACAACGATAACATATACAATGAATCATATCTATACATACATTATGTAAAGAAAAGTCGATTTGACTATGAATACTTCAATTATTAACATATTTAAAAATCGATTACAAATCCACAAATACGCTACGTTAATGACTAATTTATCGTTCGCGAGTTGGATGCATAAACGCAAGAAATAGATATTTCGAAAAAATATCGAGGTTTAATAATAATTAAAGCGATATAGAATATAATAAAAGGATACAGGTCGATTAATTTTATTCTAATTGTAATGAACATAATAATATCATTCAAAATGGCAAGCACTTCGCTTGAGTTGTTAGATTCTTGTATATAAGATAAATCTTCTCGAATTGCATCGTATATATATTGTAGAGAATGCTGGAACACGTAAAACAAGATAAAAAATAAACATTTCAAAATGAGATGAATATAATAAATATATGTAAAGAAATAGATTACGCCACTAAACTCGAATATACTTACGTCTCTTCGTAACAATATTCTTTCTTTATTATTTAAGTAGTTAAGTTCCAAATAGCATTTTTCTGCCTCAATAATTCTCGGAATAACCGTCAATATTTCACGGTATGAAGACACATTTACGAATTCTTTTTCTTTTTTCTACAAATATAATTGTCGTCTATGTAACCAATGATGAATAAATTCGGTAATTATTATTCATAATTAACGAAAAGCTGTAAGAAAATTACAACGTATCGTTTACATTTAACGAAAGATTAAAAAATGTTTGTCGACTGTAAAAGCCAAACGCATATAATAAGTCAAATAATCGTCGTTTACAATTTATAAAAACAATTTTAATTAAATATCTTACTTACACAAAGCTCCTTTGCTTTATCAAAATTACAATGCTCCACATGAGAAAATATACTTAATAAATAATCTTTAAATGCATTCATTTTGCTAATCAAAATAATGTATATTTACATTCATATTCATGTATAAATACAACCAAACCAATATCTACAATCTACATCTACACATTTCACTTGCAGCGAAAACTTTTTTGCAGATCCTATTACTTTTTATGTTTAAACATTAGCTTACGGGAGCCAGCATTAATCTATCATACAGCATCGCAAAAAATTTTAAGAATCGTTGATAACTTTATGCGCAAAAATCGTGTTTTTTTTTATTGTAGCTGATTCATTTTTTTTAAAGTAAGGGAAAATAATTTCCGGTAATATAAATTCATAACGAATTAAATGCTGTCGACTTATTAAAAATCCTCGTCTAAGTTGGTTTCATAGGAGTATGTATGTTTCACTAACTTTTAATCAGCAACATGTGGTTTATATAATCGATAGGAGGTGAATCTTAACGCTGAATTATAAATTACTTTGTAATATATTGATACAAAATAGGTATTCGTAATAGGAATGAAATGCGTAATTTATTTTAAAATATCTTATTTAGGTTTTCACTTTCTAAAATTTTATAAAGATATTAGGTAAATTTTAATATTTTAATACTAATTGTGCGATACAATATGTACACATTACATTGTTTGCAAATAATTAAAATGATTTAAAATAAGTACCTTGTACTAATGTTTTGTATACCTATAACAATCATAGTAAATCTTTCCGGGCTCGATAATTACTTGTTTCGATAATTTTTAAACATAAATACTGTAAAATGTGTGTATTTTTATATATTTACCATTCGTTTTAACCAATTGAATAATTTTTTCGTCTGTTTTACCTTTGCCGTTTTTTATTTCAATTCTCATTCAGAACACATTAGTTGTAGAAATATTATTTCAAAATGAATTGCAGTTTTTTCCCCTAAATATTCCTTATTGGTAGGAAATAAATCATTTCAACATTCAAACTAAGGTAAAAAACATATATTATCAATTATTGATTTTCTATTGTAAACATAAAATGCGTTACATAAAAAATTCAAAATTTCAGTAAATAAAAATATTTATATAATTTTTAAACAAAATAGTTTTAACCCGTCAATGATGAAGCTCTCTAGAATTGTGCGTAGGTGTGAATGATTTCCTCACATTATATTTTTTCATGTTTGAACCAAACAATATTAGTTCTGATGGCTACTAGTCATTTAGAACTATCATTTATAATATGTCTACCTTTTTTAAGATTCCAAAGACTTTTAAAAATTAGTAAATTATGAACAGAGCGACTTTCATGCATAAAAGTAGAGAAATATATTATTATTGTCGTTTAATCTTTGAAACATTCTCCTATCGTTGAAACATTAACTACTGACATTTTAAGAAATGCATTAATACTGGAAAAAAGTCTGTACGGTATAATTTATTCAAAATCTAAACTTGGTATTCATATACAATTATTATAATAATATCAAATACGAGCTATGTAAGTAACTAACAAAAACAAAAAAATCTATAATAACTTTTCACAAATTACTGCTTAGTTAAGCATTGAAAACAGAGTTTCATTTTCAAATGTTCTTGGCATATTGACGTTTTGCAACAACTGCAGTGTAATTTTGGAAATATCTATTCTTTTTTTCTTCGGGCAAAACCAATACGTAACTTTTCTTACCTTTCAGTAGGTTAACACGAAAGAGCATTAGAAATATAGGAAATACTGACACGAATAATTAATGGAAAAGACTAATTATTCACCCTTTTCATCATGCGAGGACGCACAAGATGTAATGTCAAATTAGTCCAAAAATGACATTTTTTGTATATTTTTGTGAATTAGATCCGTAAAGTATTTGGGTATTTATTCTTTCAGTATTCATCAGTGAACATCGTACTATCAAGAACGATTTACCCTGATAGCTATTCACTTTTTGAACGTCCACGCTACCTTTTGTAAAATTGTAGAAGCTGATACTTTCAGGCTTTTGATCTTTTTAAATAGTCCAGAATAATGCATTGCCGAGATCATGAGGACAATCCATTTTTCTTCACTGTGTAGAATGGAACAGTACATTCATTTTGATTACCCCTCTGAAAAATCAAACTTATTGCTACCGATTGCTATGTTTTATTTGATCCTGAAAACTTGAGAAGAATTTCAGGTTTGTTATTTTTTAATAGTCAACCATTATGAGCCTGCGGTTAGCACATAGTTTATTTGCTAGTGTTAGAAAAATAGTTATTCAAATTATGTTCCTTTTAAAATTATCAATTAGTCGAACGATCCGCGGTCTTCAGGCTATTTTTCAGCATAAATTTCAAGATTTGTTGTATAAATGTTGTTCATATTTTTGCTGACCGATGTTAACATATACGTCGAATGTTTTTTCTTACTAAAGCTTTATTATTTTTTGATGTTGCTATTGCTAATCTAACTTCATAATATTTAGTTTTTCTGAGTTTTAAAGTATTCTTATATTTGTATTACGCTTTGTGGACTTCGATATTATTAATGTTACATTATGCTGTATGAAACAAAAAAAAAAATTGTTTGTACGTTGGGGAGGGGGTAAGGTGTAATGGAAACCGCTAGATTTTTAACCACGAGCGACCACTGATATATATAATCAGCTGCTTCAGAAACGTCTCCGATGATTTAGATGAAACATTTAATAAGTACATGTAATTCATGAAGTAATTGAAAAGTGGCTTGTATGGAAATAACGAATTCGAAATTGTGAGGCCCAACCGTTAGTACTAAAAATTTTTGTTTTTTTTTTTTCGTCTTTTATTTCAACTCGATCGTATTAACCGCTCGAATTTTATTAGGCTCAAAACTTGCATTCACGGTGTGTGAGTAAATACAATTAAAGTTTTATATTTCGTGTACAGTTTTGAATTAAGGTATCTGATCTCCCGGAAATATTTTTTAATCTAGGAAATAATTATTTTAAGGGAGGGTGGTGGGAAAATCCGATCAAAAGTTCCAAAAAAATTAATTTCCATAAAACATGGAGGGTGGTGTTCTTCTGATATTTATCAAAACTGACATTTTTCGTTGTAACCCCCGGTGATTTAGGAAACGAAATTCTACGCAAATAAAATACTTATAATTATGTATGTAAATTTATGTATCTAAACTAATTTTCTGAAAAGGCACGAATTTACAAAAGAAACAAATTCCGAGTAAAGCTCGGTCGCCCTAGGTATTGCAACTTAATAAAAGTAAAGTAGAGTAACTATATTCGAATCTCGAAATGGATGTCGACAAAGTTTGTTTTTAACAATTATATTAGGACGTTGTAATATTAGCATCAGTATTATAAAGTAAATTTATAACCATTCCTTATCGCTTTGTTGAATTTTCAAATTATAATATAAATTGAATCTCTTCCTCAAATTTAAAATCGAGAAAAGTAATAAAGTTTATTCTGTAAACAATAAAGAGGAACTAATATTTCAACAAACAAAATGAATGCCAATTTCGTGTGCTGTAAGAACGTTATCGTTTAATACATTAGTTACATTTTGAAATATCATTCACACAAACATAGTAGCGTACCGTGAATTTCGGAATAGAGGAAGCGCCATAATGAAATTTACGTGTATAAAAATAGATATATGTAAAATTTGGACAGTTTATGTGCTTTAGGCAGATTATTCAGATCATCAAAGCCACTTGCATTCCATACATTTCTTTCTTGGTTAAATAAAATTGTTTGAAAATGACGATTAAATGTTTTATGTCCTTTTGATTTTGCAATCAAATTTTCTAAACCAGGCGTTTATCATTTTGAATAATATTCATTTTTTGTTGAACATTTAATTCACTAAACGTAACCGGTAGAAGTTTTTCAATAACGCAATTGCATTCAATTTCGGAAGAGATTGCATTTGAACAGACTGGTGCGTTACTAGTTGCAGTAAATGGCGACAAACGAGCCGGTACAGTTTCTTTTGTAGTGATGTTACAGACGCGCGGCCAATCAGCGCTTCCAGTTCCACTATTAGTAAGCGGCATAGTATAGAAAATGGTTCAGTTATTCGGATAACTCACTTATGGGTAATTTTTATCTAGCGGTTTTTTTTCTAATACTCTTTAATTTTGTTATTTAAAATTATTCAACTAGTTACTTTTTTTTTTTTTTCTGTGAATAATGTTCTTTTCCTAGATAGTAAAGAACAATTCCATACTCATAATTTATTTAGGGGAAGCGGCGCTTCCATCGACGCTACGCCCCTGCACATATACATATATATATATATTACATTTTTTAAGTGGCTGTTATAAAAGCAAAAATTTAACATTTTAAACAAATTAGCACATTCATTAATTCTATGCACCACTTTTTAATCAATACAGAACTCAGCGAATAAGACAGATAAGAAATTTGGTATCTAAATTATTCTAGTTTATATTCATATTTCGAATTATCTCGATCAACCTACGTTAGTGACAGCGAAACACGATAAGTGTATTATGTTAGAAATCAAATAAATAAGAATAATAAAGAGGAAAACGTTACCCTCGTCATAGACTTGTAAAATTGAATTTTAATTTAATAATAACGATATTAAACTTATTCTAAATCTCGTTTTCATCCGCTACTTTTTAATTGGTGTAATTTAACAGACCTACATCATTTCGTTTAATTTGTATTTACTACTATTTATTACCATCTTACTGTACAGTACGTTATAAGGAATTTTACTTTGACCTACGTAACTACGTTGTATGTAAGATGCGTAAAAATAGCAATTTACATTATTACTTGAAATTTATTTGAATTTTTTTAATTGCGAAATATTTTGTTTATCGTGTCTATTCCCGTACAAAAATATATATCCATTTAATTGCATATAATCGCATATCCAATCAAGAAAATATCAAGTTTTCATTTTAAAATTTTGAACAGTTCAGCCTATTGAAAATGATTAAATCGTGTAATTATTAGTGCGCTCTTTACAAGTATAAGACGAGTTGTAGGTTATATTTTATGTTTATAGATAGCGCTGTCGATTTGAAAATGTAAATTGTCGACGGTTCACCAAATTACACATTTCAAGGTGCAAAAATTATTAGTTCATTTGATCACAGATATGTATTGCTAACGTTGTCCGTCATCGTGTCCAATAATTTCTAACAACCAAAGTGTAAAAAAATACATAATACCATACTAATGAAATACTTATATATATTGTTCATCGCTATACATGGATATTTCGATATACGCGATATACTTTCTGTCTTACCCGATAGTATATACCATCTTATAAAATATTAACTTCTACCAAAAATATTTTTCCACTTATATAAGTTAAACAGTCTCAATTAATAAGGAATATTAGGAAGATGTTCGCTCATATAGCAATTAAAAAAATGACAAACGCGGTGATCTCTTTGTGTTGTGATTAAATATATGCGCACTAATAAGCGACGAAGCGCACTTGCTTCAATTATAATCATTTGATCATTATACAAATCGACTGGAATTTATTTTATTAAAACTTAAACGATCTTTATTGAGCGTGTCTTCGTTTCTCATAAATTTTTGTTAGTAAATATTTTAGATTTATATAAATTTTCGCGTAATTATGTAAACAAATAAATTTATTTTAAAATAAAATACGGTGCGTCACATTAACGAGACCATCGAGCATAATGTTTTGACGAATTAAGAACCCTTTAAAAAAATTACTACCTTAATAAATATAAGGTGCAAAATTTAACTATAAATTTAAGATGTTTCGCACAATACAGATTTTACTTGATAAATTCTGTGTAAATAAAAAAAAATTCAAAGGAATAATATTGCGTACGATCATCCAATTTACTAATGGGTTCGTTTTGCTCAAACTGTTAGAGGGTTATTAAGAATTGATGCATTAAGAATATTTGAATATTTGACTAGTAATAAAATCGTTTAGTATTGAATATTCAGTAACAACAATAATAACAATACAGAATGTGTAAAATAGTGATAATTCTCAAACTTACATAACTATTGCAATATAATAGGATGAATTTCGTACATTCAAAAATATAATTACTTTTTAATTTTTTAATATCATATATTATATATATATGTAGGTGTGTGTAATTTTCACATTACGAGTAAACACGCGGCATGCAGATTTGTCAGTTTATGAATTGAAGCTGATAAAAAACTACTGTTTGCACCGTTGTTAGTTTGTCCAATAAGTTCCTTATTAAATAGAATAATTTATCTTTATATTATTTATTTTTTTAAACCTTTAACGGTATTACTGTACGAAGGCGGAGAATTAGTATAAGTGAAAAAACAAAAATACATATTAAAGAAAATATAAAAATTAAAATAAAGTTTACAAAAATTTATTTATATTCCGCGAAACTAAGGAACCAAAAAGATGTTGGAAAGTGGAAATAAACAGATTTTAAAATTTATATTTTATGTAACAACATCGTGGGAATGATTTTTAAATATTCGTTTTGCATTTATCGTTCAGATGAATGTTTGAATACACGTTTACGCTCAATCATTTCGTATCAGGTTTCAAGTAATATCGCAGCTTCTAATATTATTGCATCCAACCATCTTAGTTTCATTTATACATATATATATATATATTTTTCTTTTTTATAAAATTTTTAATAATAGTTTTGTCTTACATTTTATTGTACGTAAATTTCTGCAAATTGTTCTTGTGTATCGTTCATAAATTTAATTTTCATCGACAAAGTTAACAAATAATCCGTTAGTAAAACAATTTGTTATATCTATTTTTTAAAAGTAGTTATAAAAACTGGTCTTTTAAACAAATAAATTAAAAACGAATAGAATCGCTTAAAAAAAACATTCTTAGATAATTTTCCAAATTACAGACGTTTGATATTAATATACAGAGAGGAACAGACAATGGGATTTATCAAATATAGAAATTACAAAAAAAGGATTTAACGATTTTTCTGGCCATCAATGATATACCCTACAAGTTTACAGCTACACATCAAGGGGAAAATTATAGAACACCTAGTAACCAGCAAATATAGCAAGTATAAGAACGGGTTAAAAAAATTACGATAACCATTCGGAAAGGAAGAACTGGATTGTACGGCATAGACAATGAAATGTACCCGTATAGACTCGTAAGAAGACGGTTCGAATTACACTCCAGAATTACAAATAAGGGGGCCAGCGGTGGCCATAAATAATACGGAGTATTTATTTTATCCGAAGATGTCGCATAGCGATTATCAAAACGGAGTGATACATTATCAACATCAACGAAACTGTTTATTACCTAATTACAAACAATATTGAAGAAATTAGACTGGGTGTATACGAGTATAAGAATTGATGCAGAATATTTAAATCACCTTATATTTGCGGATGATGTAGCACTAATAAGCACTAGTACAAACTGAATTAAAGATATATTCAAATAAAATAGAATTAAGAATAAACTTGCATACGACCAAAGTAATGACAAAAGAAAGTGTACGAATATAAGTAAATAATACAGTATTAGAAACAGTCAACGAGTACTTATATCTCGGACAAAAAACTATGGCTGACCAGAAAATGATAAATGATGATGCAGAGAGGAGTACATCGTAGAATGCCATTAGCGTGAGAAACTAAGTTGCATATCTAAAAACGAAGAAATACGTCTAAAGCGGAAACTATATAATCAGTCTGTTTCCCCGGTTTTTACATGTGGCTTACAAATACGGACTTTCACACAAAAAAAAAAAAAAAAAAAAAAAAAAGTATTCGAAATATAATAAGGGAACAGACAGAGTAGGAAATATTGATATTAAATATAAAACAGTCCGACCGGAAACGAAACAGAAAACCGAACTTTGTAACATGAGGAACAGATGGCCAAACTGAAATGGACTTGGGCAGGACACCGCCAGAGGGAAGGATAATAGATGGATGGAACGAGTGTTGAAATGGGGTGGCACGTCATAAGAGAAGAAACATTGGCTGATTCGTTGGTATGACGATATAACTCAGGTAGCGTGGAAGAACTCGATTCTGAAAGCTCGGAACCGGAACGAATGAAAGAAATTGGTAAAAGGACCGATATATGATTAAAAAAAAAGAACTTGAGAGGAAAAGGCGCAATTAAGATAATGATTTTGAAAAAGTATGGCAGAATCAGTTGATAAAGTAGTCCTTGATGTACATATGTACGCGCATATACACGACCAGATTACAACGGATTCAAGGAGCCATCAGAGAATCCTTTAGAAAATGAAATGCAATACACCGACTGAATAGTTTTTTTCCTTCGTATGCTCATTGCAGACGGTAATGTAAATGAAAATTTTTGTTTATAAATGATGTTCACGATAAAGGAGCATAATAATAATAATAATCAAAAAGAATGGAATGATCATTAAATGCAGACGTCGCTATAATCAATCAACGTTGGAATGAAGCGATTCGGAGTCAATTCAGTTCTTTTTGCCCGAACGTACTGAACGTTATCCATTTTTAATCACGTATGGACGTTTAAATTTTTATCCGATACGTAACGTTTTAATTTCAAAACACAACAACCGGTTTCGTTTATTCTCTGTTTGCGTCGATGGTATTTACCAGAAAATTCAACAACAGCATTTAGATTCGGAGTTTTAAGACTTACTAACGTTTTCGATGTTACAATAATCGATTATTTCCATCATCGCCATCATTATCGATACGATGCTATTTAAAAAAAAAACAACATTCTCATTCGACACATTATCGTCGGAATTATTTTTTAAAAAATCTCGTTTAAACGCGACTAGTAATCGTTATCGATGTTGATATTATTAACGTTCGGGATATTCGTTATTGATGAAAGTAGCAGCATCGTCGATCGAACGATTATAAGGTATCTTTCGTATTGACTGCTCTGGCCGAATCCGTCGTAGTCGAATTAAACAGTTTCAATTCGATTTTATTATCGATGGTATTTACGCGATCGATTTTTTTCAGCAGCAGATACGATACGTTCTGCTTCGTTAGTCTACAACAAGCGTTCGATAACGTATCCTGTTAAAATGCGAAAAAGATCACCGATTACTGTCGTACGAGATTGTTTTTGTTTTTTACAGAATGATTAGGAAGAAATTATTACAGAAAAATGCTCTTCTTCGTGTGTGTGTGTCTGAACGCTAAATGTGTTACGAGCGAAGGTAGCGAAGCCTTACTTTATGTTAAAAAATTTCTATCAATCAAGTAAGTCTTACAATCAAGATGCGGTACAACTGAATAATCGACAAATTAATTCGAAATTAACAAAACGAAATAAAATCGAAGTTTAAAAAAATTTTTATTACATAAACACGAAGCTTTTCGACTATCAAGTCATTTTCAAGCTATTAGCAAAAACGTTACTCATTATCATCCTTTAATTACGCCTCTTCTTTTTCTCTTAAGTTCCTTTTTTTTTTTTTTAATTCTATATCGGTCCTTTTACAAATTTCTCCCATTCGTTCCGGTTCTGAGCTTTCAGAATCGATTTCTTCCACGCTATCTGAGTTATATCATCATACCAACGAATCAGCCAATGTTTCTTCTCTTATGACGTGCCACCCCATTTCAACACACTCGTTTCATTCATCTATTATCCTTCCCTCTGGCGGTGTCCTGCCCAAGTCCATTTCAATTTGGCCATCTGTTCCTCATGTTACAAAGTCCGGTCTTCTATTTCGTTTCCGGTCGAACTGTTTTATATTTAATATCAATCTTTCCTATGGTAACGTTTTTGCTAATAGCTTGAAAATGACTTTATAGTCGAGAAAAGTTTTGCGTATATAATAAAAATTCTTTTAGTGATTAACTTGGATTTTATTTTGTTTTGTTAATTCATAAAATCACTACTCTCCAATCGACAGTAATTCGAAATATCGCAATAATAAATTCCGGTTCTGGAAATATTTATCCCAACTTCTTCACAATCACGATGAATAGCTATAACACAGCCGATTGTTGTACATTGAAGAAACGCAGATACAAGAATATACACTTTTAATATATCGAAAAGGATTTCTCTAGATTAATAATTGCACAGTTCAATCTTTGTACAGATTCATCGATTGTTATCTTTAACAAAATAACTATATAACGTATATTTTCCTACTCTAATCGACATATTTCATTTCTGATATTAATATAGGCAATATGCAACCTTTTGTACTACATTAAACACGGTAGGGGGAGACATATTTTTCCTGGAGTATTTTCTTAAAATTCGCTACATTTCCGGATCGTAAACTAAAGCAACAGCATTATAACTGCTGAACTAAGAGTAAGTTCTAGTCCATTAAGGCATGAACTGAAATAAAATCGCCAACACTCCTCCTAATGAGATGATATACAAGTTATAGAGGAGAATCTTTATTTTCACTCGCGGCAACTGGTTTCAAAATTAATCATTTACTCCGCTTGTATTTGAAATGGCACTTCAATCGTGAAATATATTAAAAGGCGATAGGATAATTTCTACGGAGGATTACCAAATAAACTTCGCTTTAAAAATAGAGATAATCTCAGAAAGTATATTGTTTCTATATTCGTCGGATTAAGGAATTCCTAACTTGTCGAACGAAGTGATTTGACAAGTTATGAATTTCCTAAATAGAGATTGCGACATATGCAATACGTAGAATGATATTAAAGATTACATTTGATGCTATCGCAAGTACAAGTACGGAGATAAACTTATACCTAATTATCCTACTTACAGAAATCAGTACATAATTAAAATAAGTTGTGTAAATCTGCAACAATGTATAACAACTATATAAACATAAACGGGTGGAAAAGGGAAAGCTGTGAAAAAAAATTCTGGGAAAACAAGAGGCAGACATATAACAAACGAAAGATTATCATTGGAAATAATTAAAAGAGAATTATAAAATATTTCGATCGTATATGAGCAAGCGAATTTGAGAATTAGAAAATGTACCCCCTTACTACGAGATGATACGACATGGTCCGAATACCCCGCTAGAAAGTTTTTAACGCGTTCGACTGGTTGAACCAAAGAACAATGACGACGTCTTACATATAAGATGGATTATCTTATAATTGTCATATATATATATATATATATATATATATATATATATATATATATATATATATATATCAGAGATTTACAGGTTAATGGTAATTAATACATAACTAAGTAAATAATTGTTCAGTTTTTAAGAGTTGTACGTTTTAGGATGTTAATCCCGAAGAATAATGTGCAAAGTTAACTAAACTCCGGAACACATTTATTTTGTTTCGCATATCGCTGCTTAGTAAGATGAAACAAAATAGAACAAACAGCTTCTTTTTTCATTACTCTCATCTGCTATTGCTTAATGCGTTATACGTATACCGGCGACTAAATGGCGAATTCTCGCGTCTATTAATTAAACATTTACTAAGCTATCCATAAAAACCTTTAATTTCTTTCATTTTTCTCGTTTCCGTTTGAACAAAAATTCTTATTTTTGACGTCAGTTTTTTTAAAGATTTTATTCAGGATTGTTTGTACAATTTGTTATACTTATACGATAGAGTTACGGTATGAACAAACACGCGACTACTTAAAAACAAATGTATGACCGTATCGAAGATGGTGAGTGATAAAACTTTGAATTATTGCAGAGCGACAATTATTATTCCGATAAGAATACCTACAAAATTGGGCATTTGATTTTTTCTCTAAAAAATACAATAATTATTGAAAGCAACATAAAATCATCTTGTGCACCGAAAACTTTAAGTAATTAAATTATCGAATTTATTTTTTTCTAAAATTGTGTAAGGAGATAATTACGTATATTATATATATTTTTTTCGTTTCATGAAAGTTGGGATCAAAAACTTCAACACTTTCGTCGATAAGCCGAATAATCAAAATCAAGAGAATTTTTTTCTCTCTTGTCGTCTAAAATTAAACAGTGTGATCGTGTACTACACGTTTTGATCTGTGCACGATCACGAAATTCCGGGCTTGCCTATCGTCGTAATCCAAAATTACTGACTCGGTGACTAAACTAGATAAGTCACACGTATCTACCTTTTTAATCTCCTGGAAGTCTGGTTGTTCCCGTAAGTTCACGGTTAGAGTATTTTCACATTATCCTCTAACTGATAGTCGTATTTCTTTTATTATTTAGAACATACCCCTTTTCTCTTTTATGGTTTCTTTACCCGTCGGCAGATAGCTTTTACATTTCAATTAACATTTTAATCTTAAATATGTAACAATTACTAGTCCTGATGCGACGTTTAGTTAGATACCATGGTGACGGGCAAACATAAAATATATCTACGTCTACATTCGGTTACAATTATTAGAAATGTTATACATTCGATATTATCTCTACGAATACGATTATGATGACCATTAGTCAAAAAACTGAAATACCAAAGATTAGACGTTTCGTCATTTAGTAATAGCTGACGTCTCAAGATGAACTGCAGGACTTTCTTTTAATCTCTCTCGTCGAAGGAAATGAAAACAACAATTCAAATTCAATGTTATTAAAGACTTCGTCACATAGCGGTGATTACGTCTTATCATTTTGTTAATTCGAATCAAAGATTTCACGATAAAAAGTCTTCTAGCTAACTTTTGCTATTCGTTCTACGTGTCCCCTACTAACTTCTCAGTTGACGGTATTTTTACATCACGTTAGTACCAAATTGCAAGATTAAAATGTGTACTTACTTTATAAGCGTTTCTGAATTTACGAGACATAATCTGATAAAGTATCGGATTGATGGTGGCCGATACGTAATACATTACGCCCGATATATAGGTAACGATTCCGTAAATTTTTACGAATAACGGATTTGCGGCCATTCCGTAAATGGCCACAATTCTTTGAGCGTGGAACGGAGCCCAACAAATGAAAAACGCCAATACTACCGCCACTGAAAGAATTAATTAATTCGTTACAACACAGTGTGGCGAAACATTATTATCTTCGTAGTAATAAAGTTATTTAACTCGTTATAATCGCGGTTTATCTTTACAATTTGAAAAGAAAACCATAATAGTCGCGAACTCTACACTCTATCGATTACGAGAAGACATTTTAAATCGCGAGAAATCTTAATGGAAATTTGAGTAAATATTCATTTAGACGTAGCCGATGAGTAAATATAATCAACAAATTATGCCGGTATTAAATAAGGACGCGGTTCCCCGTTACAGACGATGTAGAAGTAGAAACTGTTTTTCGTCGCCAATAATATTCGATGTATATCCGGAAAATAGTTAAAATCGCCAAAATCTTTATGAAAAATCAAAAATCTTTTCGGCTGTTAGGCCATTATCAAGTGACAGCTTGTGTTATTAATACTGTTCTTCATTTTGCTGATTATTTGTGAATTGCAATCTTAAATTAATATTTTTCATCTTATATTTTTATCTTTTTAAATATTCACTCGATAATGGCCTAACAGCCGAAAAGCTTTGTGATTTTTCATTAAAAAAATTTAGTGATTTTACCATTATTGTTTATTTTAATAAAAATCACGACATTCCACATTTTTCAAATCCGGAAAATATCTTAACATACGGCTGACGATGCAGTGTTAATATCGAATAGTTTAAATTTAACCGTGTAGTTCAGTCGTGAACACGGACCAGAAATAAACGTCCTAAAAAAAAGGAAGTGGATGTTCACACATAAGAAGAAACATCATACTGCTATACAGATAGAATTCGAATTTACGTTGGTCAGGATGAAGTGGTCAAATACTCAATACTTACACTCTTGGGCACATGAGTTATCGAAGAAGTCTATCAAACTAATAATATAGCGACATTTGAAAATAAAGAGCAAATTTAATTTCGTCGTTTACTTTTTTGAATATTTCTATTACGAAAATTTCGTTAAATTTTACTTTATTCTTTTCATATACCGATTTTTTTACTAATATTATTTATTGCAGTTCATAATAATAATAATAATAATAATAATTAATAATAATAATATTATTACTATTATTATTATTATTATGTACATAATTGTGATAACCCTTTCAGTCACACAGTGTGAATTTTAAGTTAAAAATTATAAAAATTAAAAAAATAAAATCAAAGGAGCCGAAAGTATAAAGTGATATTTAGTGAACAATATTCTTTTTAAAATTACTATAGATAATTTTCAATTTATAACAGCTTTTCACTGTCAAACATCCTGTAACGCATTAAGACTCACGTCTCCATACGTGAACATAATTACCGTTACTTTTAATCATATATAATTTGCAAAATTTTTTTTGGTCATAGTTTATGTATAATATACTAGTCACTATGGTAATTATGTTAAAAAAATAATTTTAATGATGTCACCTTATTTAGAAATACGTGCCTGTTCTATCTTAAGTGAAAATGAATATAGAAATAATATTGACAATAATTTAATACATATTTGTACCTTATCATTAATTACACAAATTTACAATATATATATATATATATATATATATTAACAATAAAATTTTTATGAGTTTCCTAAACTATTTGGTAGTCGATGCAATTTAAGTTAAAATATCATGAATAAGCTACCTATCTAGTGAAAGGAGCTAATTATTAATGTATATACATTCACACAACACAAAATACATGTATACATTACATTCATATGAACATACAAAGACAAACCGCCGCCCATAATTGACACACACACATGAGCTGTTGAAAATGGTTTCCCTTAATCCTACGGATTTCGTTTTGGCTATTTGGCAATTTCCTCGCCGTATTATTTGGGTGGCTTTTGGTAGCATATTTCTGTGAAACCGCAGTTATGTCTTCTTTTACATTCTAAGATCCTCATGAATTGTGATGTTATATAATATGGAGCATAAATAATTATGCGTAATTTTGCACTCTTTGTATTATTGAAATATTGTTTTTTCTGACACAGCCCCATAATTGACAGCCATATTGTCAAATCGGCTTTAAACCTTGTTTATATAGTAGCAACTTATTTTCGAGAGAACAATAAACTTAGTTATATCAATATGAACTGTTTATAAGCTATTTCTTCGATTTCGCTCTTTGGTTCATAATTTAATTGAAATAATAAACTACGAATATCAGCTAAATGACGAGACACATTTTAACTATTTAAATATATAGAAATATAGATAACAAATAAAAAAAAAAATATTTAACGAATGTAATATATGCGCGTATATATTTAAAGTCTACCACACAATAAAAGAACAATACACAAACGTTTCACAAGGAACAAAAAATTATTATACCGCTTCAGGAAAACTTGACCTGATGAAGTTTATTACTTTATGATAAGATATTTTAGTCCGATCCCGATCGTATAAGATGATAAATGATTTATCTCCGCACTACTACACTACCCCATCAACAATGGCGATCATTACAGACATTGCCACTTTAGAAAGTTTTTTACAAATATGCTGGGGGTTTTAAGAGTTAACGTGAAAAAAAATAGTTAATTATGTTTAACCTACCAGATATGGGAATATTGCCGAAAGGGTTAATTGTACAAATGAGAAGATAATAAAAAAAAAGAAATTTACCCAACATTTTCACCACGCGTCTTGAGGCCAATGTTCTAGATCGTGTTCGTTCGTAGGACACTGTTGCGATGGGGTCTCGACGACGATGGCGATGTGCTTTGTAAAGATTCACGTCGGACCGGTTTAATTTAGCGCTACCTTTTAACTTAAGTCCGATTAATACGTACATAACGGTAATAAGCGTCATCGGAATGACGAAGAAAAATAACGAGGACAATTCGAACGAATGTTCGATGAGGACATTTTTCAACGTACATTGAGCCGTTTCCGGATTATCCGATTGCATTACCACGCCGAACTGTAAAGCCTAAAAAAAAACCGCAATAAATTATAAAATATACGCTTTCGAAGTGAAACTTCTATTGACGCGTTCTATATGGGTACACATAGGAACAAACATAGGCAGGCCTATTCTTAAACTATAGTCGGGCTCCTCCACTCTTCCCCGCATGCTGTACTCATATACGCGTATATTTAGTTTGCATATACATACGTACAAACACGTACAGAAATTATGAAATAATATTTTCTGCGTGTTCGTATTCTTTCTCTTGCGCATGCGCTTACGGATTTATTTCATTCCAATTTTCGCTGCACAAAGAATCTATGTGCCCGTTCGTTACTTTTATTTGTGAAATTTGTACGAAATCGTGAATTTATTAATCAAGTGTCTTTTTAGAAAAACGGTCTTTAATTTTTACTTTTTTCCTGCGCCCCTATGTTTTTTTTTTATTCGTGAAGAAATTAAAATTAAAAACGAAAAAAGTGTACTTTTAATGATAAAGCGATTACGATTTCATTATTTTTTGTACAATCTCAGTGACCAATTATAAACGAACAAGTTAAAATCGAAAGTAATTTAATCGAACAGAAAGTTTACTCACGTTCGATACGAGAATTAATCCCCTTTAAAAAATTGAAACGTATTAAAATCTACGTAATTACAACATTTTTGCCGTGTTTTAAAATATACAATCACCACTAACGCGAATAAATTCACGATATATAAGTGAATTATTATAATGTTGCTTCAATTTGGTGTCCGACTAGTCGTCATAATTTCACGAAACTGACAGAATTCTAAATCACCGTCTTAGAATATATTACGCGGTTTTGTTCATTGTTTCAGTCATTCGTGACATCATGCAAGGCGTAACAGTGTTGCCAAATGCTTCGAAGTAAAAAGCGGTCGTTAACCTTATAAAAAAAAAAAAATCTGTAGAAACGGTAAAATACGATATTTTTGGAATTATTCCAAAATTTTATAACCCAAAATATGTTGTTTATCTTTCCTAACAACAACTTTTCGAGTACTTGGTTTAAAATATAAAATAAAAATTTACAGGGCGCTTTGCGTCGCGCTGACTGCAAAAAGTTGCATCGCGCTGAATTCAAATTCAAAAAGTCAGCTACAATGGATAAACACGATCTTTGTTTAGTTTCCTTTTATATTTTACCTCATATCGATTGGACCGCATAAAGGAAACAATACTGCAATGGTATTTTCCTTAATGTAGAGAAAGCATTCGATCGTGTTTGGCATCACGGACTTTTATATAAGCTGAAAGAATCAATGCCAAATGATATTTCCAAAATTATTACAAAGTTACCTATCTGATCGGTTATTTCAAGTTAAGCTGAATTCATTATTGTCGAAGAAATATGCAATTCAAGCATCTGTTCCACAAGGTAGTGTACTAGGACCGTTGCTGTTTTCAATTTATACAGCGGATATACCGGTCATGAAGAATACACTGTTGGTTACTTTTGCTGACGACATATGTATTTTAGCAACACACGAGAGTCCAATATACGCATCTGTCATAGACCAGGAACATCTAAATAAAATTAGCTCATGACCCACTAAATGGAAAATTAAAATCAATATTGAAAATAGTCGTCAAATAACATTTACACTGAATAGGTCTTGTGCGCCAGTAAAAATCAATGTTGTTACTCTGGCACATCACAACTGTGTCAAATATCTAGGCTTGTTTCTTGATCGACGGCTCACATATAGGCAAAAGATCAGTAACTAGTCTACTATGCAAGCGAATAGAGTGTATTTGGCTGTGCTGGCGCCTATATGGAAATATGTTCTTGAAGTTTACGGTACATCAGCTACATCAAATCTAAATAGAATTCAGCAGTTAAAAGTCGAAGATACTTCGCTCAATGGCCAACGCTCCATACTTTGTTTCCAACATTACGCTACACCATGATTTGGAGATAGAGTATGTGCGTGAGTACTATATCAACCGATACAGGGAGTTTTTCAGCAAATTAAAAAATCGAACCGCCGAAATATCGAGCATGTATAGGCCAGTGTTGCTTGGTAATCTACGTAGAAGACTAAAAAAAACATGGACGCGACTTGATCCTACATAATTATGGCATGTATATGGTAGCGTACTTCGGTTGTGGACCTAATGGTCGAAATGAATACTCTGCTTGGAATTTACTCTCCCCTAGCCTGTATACACGATGTGGAGTGGGTACCAATGATATCGGAAGCAAAAATAAACAAAAAGTGTATTCAATATTATCGATACTTGTGCTCTCCACACCTGACCCGGTTATGTGGGCTAAGGAGGTGGACATACATAGTTGTTTAAAGTAATAGGGCATATACATAGCCGTTGACTCTTTTCCATTGGGAAATGAGTTAGTAAAAATATGATAGTATGTTATCAATGTCAATTGTGGTCAAAAGACCGGTGTGACACACACACAAAAAAAAACTTGAACTACATATTTTTTCCGTAATAATTCCACATTCCCCATCAAAGTTAACGCCTGGGGGAATATTTCAATAATAATAAATCGCGGTTAAAAACAAATGATAGTGCACGTTTTAAGTATTCGAAATATAGAAAAAACTGGAATTGACGAATTAACATAAATATCGGAAAAAACGTCGTTAAGTGCATGGATAGAAGAAATATGAGCATACAGGAATTAAACGCGTTCATTGCTTCCAGTATTATTTATATTATGTATTTTGTTTCTAGCTCAATGGGGACAAATTAATTAATTGTTATTACACGTAGATTGATTCTGATTTCCCATCAACATAATAACTTACTACATCAATGTTTGTTTTATAGGGAAATTAGTTTTCCGGCAAAAATAATTTTTATATTTTTCATTTTTTCTTATGACAAATTATTACGTAAATATACGGTTACATTTCCTTTCTATAGTAGCAATCATATAAATCAATCGTACTTTAAGAGTAAAATAAATATTTACTAAAATTAAATCTCAGCGTGAAGTCTTTTTACATACAAAATACGGGAGACATTATAAGCGTGTCTTCAAAAATCGTGATTTTTGGAACACAAATCACATTTGCGTAAAAAACAACTAGGATGAAAAAAAAAATATAAATGGTCCTCGGAGACGTATAGCTATCAGTTTCGACGAAAGAAAATAATATTTGCCTTTATATTTTATATATTGGAAAATATTATAAATTATAAACCGAACAAAATTATAACACAGTTTAATCACTAAAAGCTTACAATAAAAAACTTTTGGTGATTAAAATTTTCTTTGGTTTATAATTTTATATTTTAGTTTTACGCAAGATCATCAACAACGTCGTTACCAGGAATTTACGATTAAATCGCGATTATTTTCGTCGTTTTTAGACGTTTCTAAATTTATCTTCGTCAGAAATTTCTCGTTCGGCTACTGAATTACGGTTATAGTTTTCTTACTATGTGTCTTTGGTTTTCCCGACTAAACGGTTATTTAAAGATAAAGCTTAGATTGTGGAATGTAGTGATTTTTTATTTCTTAACTACAAAATTCAGTTTAAATCACTAAAAGTTTATTTCCTTAAATTTCACAAAGCTTTTCACGCCATTATCGAGCGATATTTAAATAAAATAAAGATTAAAAAAAAGAACAAAATATTATTTTAAATATAAGTTCAGAAATTTATACATATAAAATGAAATATAAATACTTAAAACAATCTGTCGCTTGATAATGGCGTAGTTGCCGAAAAGCTTTGTGAAATTTAAGGAAATAAACTTTTAGTGATTTAAACTGATTTTTGAAATTAAGTATGTAAAAATAGACTAGATTTAAAGAACGTACCTGCGGTATAGCGAATGTCAAAGCGGATAGCCAAATAACCATTATTAATTTAAACGATCTGGATGTTGTCGATATTGTATGCGCCAGAAACGGATGACAAATAGCCACGTATCTTTCGACGGTGAAGGCGGTTATCGTTAGAACAGACGCGTTAGTAGACGTCTCAGCCGTCAATCCGCGTAGTAGGCAAAACGTGTTACCGAAAATATAAGGATACCTGAGGAATCAGTTTTTTTTTTTTTTTTTTAATATTTTTTATTAAAGAAACAATCACATGTTAACTTAAATTAATAGAAATGAAATTTCATTTATAAAATTTAAAAATAAATCCATTGAGACGAGTTTAAAATCGACTCCACATTACAAGCGCGCATTTTGCTTTAATCATACGCGAATTTTAAATACTATCCGTTATTTCTTAGATTAAAATAATATCGTTAACGTAGGTTTATTAAAATTTTCAATCTCATGACAAAATTTTATTTTAATACTTAGCATACGTATAATATCCTTATATATATATATAAACATAATTTCAACGTAATGATAATAGTTAGGGGTTTGCAACTAGGTCGTTTTATGTAGGACGGTCATTTCACTAGCGCAAGTGGGGACATTACTTAATCACCGATAACTGTCATAATATTTTCAATCATACCTGAATAATTAAAATTTTTGTAGGTTTTGCAGGATATACGCAGTTTTGTTTCACCTGGATATTTAATACACAAGACGAATCTAACTCGCAAAAGATCGTCAGGAAAATTATTCAATGAATTATTATTAAAAAGAATGTAAATAACCGAAAATAAAATTATTCCCGAATTGTCAGTTTGGCTTTAAGAAACAGCATAACACCAACCAGCAAATACATAGAGTTGTTTACGTGATACATCAGGGTTTCGAGGAGAAAAAGTGTTGCTCGGCAGTATTTTTAAACATTGAAAAAAGCTTTCGATAAAGTATGGCACAATGGGTTATTATTTAAAATAAAAAACAATTACCCCGCCATGTCTACTTGCTAATCAAATCCTACCTTGAAGAAAGGTATTTTCGCATGGATTTCAACGAATACTCAGGTATTTGATCAGTCAAATGAGGTGGTCCGGAAGGCAGTGTACTTGGACTCATGTTGTATCAAATATATATATATATATATATATATATATACGATTTTCTGGTAAATGTCGATACAACAGCAGTGTTCGCAGATGATATTGGATTCTATCTTCGAATTATGACTTTCCATCAGCATCACAGCAACTACGAACTCACTTGAACGAGTTAGAAAAATTGTACAAATCATTAAAGTTAACAAATAACTTACATGGAGAGATCATATACATACATTATATTCCACAAAATGCATTAGCTAATTGGTCGAAAGTCACTATTATCATTAGAAAATAGAGTACTATTGTATAAAGCAATCCTGAAACCCATATGTTGTTAAGGAATCCCACTTTGGGGAATAGCAAGAAAATTTAATATAGCGAAAATTCAAAGAGTGCACAGTTAGCGCGCCTTGATATATACGCAACGACGAGATACACAAAAATTTACAAAGTTAAAAAGAGACTTAAGTAAACAAGCTGCGATATGCAGATCGTTTAAAGTATCACAATAATCATCTAGCTCGCATACCAGTCGTAGTTGGCATTTAGACGACTAAAAAGGACTAACATAATTAATTAATTAATCATATACATCAACAAGGACTGATTTCCATTTGGAAGATTTCTATTAAATTACACGCCGCAACAATCAACTTTGCAGTTTATCGTCTCGAACTGAAGACAGATTGCGTGCATTTAAAAATAAATAAATAAAAAGAAAATATTATTCGGTATAGAATCAGCCACGCTCAATAAATGACAAAGCGAATATCTAGATGCAGTGTAAATGCTTCTACACAGGAGGATGCTGAAAATCGCATAGGTCACCAAAATAGTCAATAAAAAGAGACCAAGTTAAACGAATAATGAACAGGAAAGTTAAGTATTTTGGACACGTTGTCAAAGGACAAAAACTAAAGATCCTTAAGTCCGCGATACAAGGGAAAATTGAAAAAAGAACAAGTACAGAAAGACGAAGAACATACTGGATAGAAAATATTAAGAAATAGACCAGTACCGGCTCAATTCAAGAACTAGACCAGTACCGGCTCAATTCAAGATTTCATCTAACTCTCATCTGATCGCCAATTTGGAAAAGTACAGTACACAAAGAAAATTAAAATTATATTGGATCACGCGACTCGGTGAATGTAGCAGAAAATAAAAAAATAATTACAACAAATTAATTACGCAAAAATTTGTACTCATAAAGTATTAAAAATACATAAAAAATAAAGCGCACAGTTAGCAATAAGTAATCATTATTAACGCAGTTTATACAATAGAAGATAACGATCAATCCAAATATTTATAAATAAAACTGCAATAATTTTTAAAAATATCTGTCGATGAAACAGGCAGACAAACTTGCGTTTAACGAAGATTAAAATTCGTGTAAAAAAGATTATAAATCAAAATATAGTACATACCGCGAAAAATGTTATCACGAACTTAATAGTATCTAATACATTTTTTATTTCAAAAAGCCGTATATTTATTATAAAATAAAAATATAAGAAGTAAACCCAATCTCACACCACCTCATTCTGTACTTACATAATATATGTTCCGTCAAGCTTATGTCGACGGATCTACACCATTTTACAATATGTACATCTAAACTATTATTACATACAAAAATTATTATTTTTAATTTATAAAACTCACATATACACAAAGTTATACTTATAGTACTCACACATTCCCAATTGTACTCTCACAGTAACTATTTTTATTTACCATATTGTCATTACCTCATTAGTAGTAGTAGACGCTATATCAAATTGATTGCTATCACTTGTCGCATCACTTCGAATTCATTATAAATTGTTATTTATTTTGCTTTACTTTATAAGTTACAATCTTTTGTTTCTTATTATTTTGTTTATATTATCCATATCTTGTAACAACTCTCTTTGTTTTAGTTTCCCAATCTTTTTTTCTTTCAATATTTCTTCCGGTATATTATTTAATCATCATCACGTATTTATTAGTTTGTTCACCAGTGACCGTGCTACCGAACAGACGTACCTGTTCGTTTTCCTTAGTTTATATTTTATTTGCATCGTTTAAATCGATACTTTTATTTTTTATTAAATAAGTCCAAACTTTAGTAAACAAATACAGTCTCGCTATATTTAATACATTACGATGACGTAACAGATCGTTTAGTGGTTTGTTCTGATTTATACATTTACACTCGTTTATTAGGTTCAAACTTTTTCTTTGCAATCGATCAATTTTTCCCATGTAATATTTAGACGCTGATCCCCCCATACTTCTATGCCATATCTAAATCTGGATTCGACTAACGCGAAGTATACCATTCTCATTGTCTCCTGACCTACATAATTTCTAAATTTATATAGTGTTGGTATTATTGATTTCAATTTATTTTCCACTTTTTGTATTTGTAAGTTCCATCTCAAGTGTCTATCTATTGTTACACCTACATATTTATATTCACTTACCAGTTCTATTATGTTACAACCCAAATTTGAATATATATTTTTGTCCGACTTGTTAGTGTGCATTTTAATTTTTGGCTTATAGAAATCATTATTACTCGTCAATTTCAGCAGCATACATTTCGTTTTTGTTGTATTTATAAAATTAAGGTCGTTAGCCCATCTGCTTGTTTCTAATAAATTCGTTATTCATATACTTTTCTGCCACTTCAGTTTTTCTACGAAATGTCATTATAGCAATATCGTCCGCAAAAGCGAATACCTTGCTGTTAGTCAACTTCTTTTGTAGACCGTTTGTGTACATAATAAACAATAACGGTGCTAGATTACTCCCTTGCGGAATTTCCATATTCATTGGCATATATTCACCTCCTATATTATTTATACTAACTACTGTTTTCCTGTCCTTTAGATAATTTTCAAACTATGCTTTGACACTACCTTTTATACCGATTTATCATGAATAACCGTATCGAATGCTTTTGTGAGATCTATGAATGTCACTAGCACTCTACTTCCAGTTTCAAAGTTTATCCTTAAATCCCCCAGTGCCTGTGATGTTGATTTCTTCCTTTGAAACCCATACTGCTCTTTATCGATGATGTTATTTTCTAATTGTTGCGCGACATATTTTTCGATTATTTTAGCTATTGTCGAGGTCTATGTACTTTATGGTTACCGTTTTTTTGTATACGGGCCTAACTAATGTTATCTTCAAGTTTGTTGGAATCGATTTATTAACCTAGCTATTACCGCAGTAACTTTTGCTTTAATATTTTTTACGTATTTTATACTGATTTCATCAATTCCATTAACTTTTTGTGACACTAAACCTTCTATAATTTTGGCAACTTTTTCATTTGACACTTTTAGTATGTACATGTTTACATGATGTATTCCTTCATCATTTTTAAATAACGTTCTGTCACGTGAATGCTCAATTTTTTTAATTGAATTGTCAAATTCACGCGTAAATTCCTTAACTACTTCTTCTATATTATTCTTTCGGCACAGATATTTAATTACGGTTTCATCAATACTCATCGTTGTCACTTTTCCCGTAATATTAATTATATTCATCCCAATTTTCCTAATATCCCCTTTCGCTTGTTGAATACTTTTTTAGCGAAATCATCTTTCTTTAATCTTATCATTTTGTTTATTGTATTTCTCAAGTTTTCATACTATTTCCTCAGTATTTGATTAGATATGTTCTTTTTACTTTTTTAAAACGCTTTATCACGTTTTTCATTTCATTTCCAATATATCTTCAGTCATCCAGTCTTTTATACCTGTAACCCTTCTATTTATTTTTTTATTTCATTCTATTCAAAATTGCTCAAATGTTTTGTTATCCTGTTGTACATTTGTTCTGCTTTTTGCTGATTCCCTATTGTTGACCAATTTATACTTTTTAATTTCGTTAAATATCTTATTTTTTAGTTAAATTACAAAAACTAAATTATTAGAAAATGATAAATAACGAAATTGAGGAATAAAAATAATTTACTAAATACACTAATATTTAAAATAAACCACAAAACAGAAGTTCAAATTATTAAAATTTTCCTTTATGAAAAATCACAAAGCTTTTCTGCTGCTAGGCTATTATGAAGTGAATATTTGAATAATTCTGATTAAAACTGTTATTAGTTTATTACATTAACCATCTGGTATAGAGATGATCGGTAAACAAACATCTGATTTTGAAAGTTAAGGGTAGCGATGAAAATAATTATTCGGTTTTTTTATTTAGTCAGATTTACTTTAGTTCATTATTAGTACAATGTAAACACGACATGGCAAATGAAAATATCCCTAAATGATAATAAGTTATATAATGAATAACATATATAATAAAATAAACTAAATGTATTTATTAAAATAAATTTAAAAAATATATTTCACTTGAAGGGTAGCTAACAGATAATACGAACTTTGTGAGGTAAATCACGTAATCATACAGATTTTAGAACTCCATCAATAAATTGAATATATTTTAATACGGCATTAATATAGTAAATGTTGAATATATTGGAGAGTAGTGATTTTATTAATTAATAATAAACCGAACAAAATATAACACAATCACTAAAAGTTTTTTAATCGCGAAGCTTTTCGACAGTTACGTCATTTTCAAGCGCGAAAAAAATTATTACATCTATCGATGTTTTACAAAATCAATAATTTATTCTAGTAATAATATAACTAAAAATGTTCAAAACCGACTAATTTTCAGTCGGTTCTAGGGAATCCTACTAATAATATCGATATACATCCAGAGTTTTCAGTCGGTTTAACAAAAGCTACTAATATAAGATCAATAAATTAAATATATTTTAATACAATGAAACATTAAATTTACTTTTATCAACAAAATAACATCTTTAAGGATTTATAAATATATACGTAAACATTATTTTTATATATATATATATATATATATAGAGAGAGAGAGAGAGAGAGAGTGAGAGGGGGGGGAGAAAGAAAATAATATTTAATTAGGCGCTAAAAAATATTTTCAGAAAACGACTAATTTGTTCGATTTTTTTTTTTTTTTTTGAAAAACTGAATTAAACGATTATATAACAAAGACGGATTAGTCGTTAGTCAAAAGTCGGTTATGTTCATCACTAGTTAGAGGTACTGTGGTAAATTAATATAGTTTTTTTTTATTTATTTATTTTCATTATTATTTAATTTATTTAATTAGCATAACTAACTTTTTTAAACGATTATAAGTTTGACAAAACTGATAATTACCTGGACCAAACAAAATACATTTCCTGTGGTAAACCCATCGTCAACAATAATAAATCTGAAACGGCTAAACTAAATAGATAATAATTGGTTGCGGTACGCATACGTCTGTTCTTTAAAATGACGAAACATGTGATGGCATTTCCCAAGAGGCCGGTAATTAATATCAACGCGTAAATTATCGTCAACGGTACGACTACGTATAGGGAGTCGCGCCTAGGAGGAAACAAAATATGACTACTATCCACTTCGGAACATAGTTCGCCATTCGGGCAGAATATCGTAGAATCGAACGTTGGCAGATTTTGTTGAAACAGGCCGGAATCATTACGTTCGATTGTTTTATTACCGTTAATATTATTACTACTACCAATAATAGTACTAGTATTATTAATTCCGACGATGTTATCAGCTGATAGTATACTGACACCCATTGGTTGACATCACTGTTTCCTTTTAAGCATTATCATCTTTTGTCGTATTACGGTTTTCATATAGTCGGCCTGTAATAAAGCAACGAAGAAATTAGAAAAAAAAAAAATGTAAAGCTCGAACGTATAAGCGAACCACAATTAATTAATTTTAAAACTTTCGCATGACGTGTACATGGACAGGTTGTGTATGAATGAGAAACAGAAGTTACAACATAAAGTAAAGCACGGAAGTTTACTGATGGAGGATCGGCCAAACACGCATCCTGATAAGGTAATATTGTATTAAATTAATTCCTTGTATGAATAAATGCACGCAGGCTTCTAATAGACAATCTTAAGACCACAGATATTCGGAGATCGCATGAATAAACTAAGCCAAATATTAAATATAAACGTATCTTTATTAGTTTTACGACGAGACTGATTTTCATTATATTAACTTTGTTTTTTTTTGGGGGGGGGCGGTACTATGTACTGCTACTATGGCCAGAAGCACCCGAAAGTAAATATGAGATGTTAGATGAGATTGATCATATTAATAGTTTAAAGAAACTGAAGTGTTGCTTCTACAGCAGTTGGATCATCAGACAAAACTGTTTTGAATTAATTACAACTGAAGTTTTGGGGACAGTATACGGAATATTGTGGACAGTCAAAAAATAAGTTATTTATTTATTCGAATATTTTCGGGTATAAGTAGAAGTTCTTACATAATTGTCTTGTGAATTAATATATAAAAACACTATTATAATATTTTATAAATTAATGTCTAAATTTTCAATCCATTATTTTGCTGATTTTGTCAGTTTTGCGATCTCCTTCCAGTCACCGATTAATGCACGCGTTGGACAATTCTGTAAGATGTGATTGATTGTTTGTTCCTTTTTTCCGCAATCACATGCTGCATTGTCTCTGATCCCCCAAATATTCAGCATTTTTCCGCATCTTCCGTGTTCCGTTCTGATACGATTAAGTCTCGTCCACAGTTTCCTCGAAAGGTTAAAACCTGGCGGTTCAATGCAAAGATCTTGTATAAGTTTGTGTTTATCCGGATTTTCAGCCGACCATTTATGTCTCCAAGCTTGAGTATCGTCGAAATTATCAGCGATTAGTTGATTCGAACTTTTGTATACAGGTTTCCTCGATCTGAGTCGTTGTACAGTATTTGTATCTAGACGGACCGCGGGGGTTTCGTTCCTGTTATATTTTGTTCATTCTTTTACAGCAGCTTTTTTTCGTCGGATGTCCGGAGGCATTATATTACTTAGTACCGGTAACCACGCTACTGGAGTGGACTTCACAGTACCAATTATTGTTCTCATCACAGTGTCGAGTTCGACGTCAATTTTCTTGATATGTGTACTATTGAGCCAAACTGGAGCTGCGTATTCAGCTACGGAGAATGCCAATGATAAAGCTGATGTTCTTAATGTTAATGCGGAGGCTTCCCATGTTGTTCCCGCGAGCTTATGTATGATGCTTGCTCTCGTCCGTATTTTTGCAGCGGTGTTTTCAATATGTTTCCGGTAAGTAAACTGTCTGTCCAGTAAGACGCCTCGATATTTTGGGGTTTCTTCGTGCAATAGTTTACAACCATGGACTGTTATGTTAAATTCCTTTTTTGCGAGGTTGATAGCAAGATGGAAACGTGACACAACAGTTTTATTAAAAAAAAAAAAAATGGAAAGGATTTACAAAAACATTGGATGATAGTGTCAAGTGGATCCCACCTACAGTAAGCAACTATAACCGCTTTGCGAAACTTGTAAGCATCGCTAAAAAACATATTCCAAGAGGATTCCGAAAAATATATGACACTTGTGAAAATCTGTACCAAAAAAATATAAAGAAACAGAAGATACCGAAACATCAAATATATTTCTGAATGCTTTAAATGAAAACAGACGAAACAGATGGATACAACTCATGGAAGAACTCGAGTTTCGTAAAACAAGCAGGAAAGCCTGGACTCTTCTGCGTAAACTAAGCGGAGAAAAAACTATAATTAGAACAAAAACAGGAGTTAGTCCAAATCAGATAGCCAAACAAATCATAAAGACGTCAAATACTCCTAATTTGGATAAGAAGTTCAGCAAAGAAATAAGAAATAAAAGAAACACACTCATTAAAATGGCCGAAGAACGATCAGAGTTCGTAGCTGATGTTAATATAGAAGAACTCAAAACAACGATTAGAAGCTTTAAAACGGGTAAAACAGCGGGAAAAGATGAAATATACCCAGAATTTGTAAAAAAATCCGGTAAGAATATGACAAATTGGCTGCTTCAATTTTTTAACAATATTCTGTTAACTACAAAACTCCGCTTTTCAAGGACTCGAAAGTAGTAGCTATACTAAACCAAGGAAAGGATCATTCGAAGACTGAGAACTACTGTCCAATTTCCCTTTTAAGTGTCATATATAAAATATTTGAAAGGATAATATATAATCGAATAAAATATCATATTGAAGACATTATCCCAATCGAACAAGCAGGATTTCGAAGCTCAAGAAGCTGTGTGGATCAGATAACTGCCCTGATAACATACATCGAACATGGATTCCAATTAAATAACAAAACAACTGTTACATTTGTCGATCTTTCATCAGCCTATGACACAGTATGGCGGACAGGATTGCTTACGAAACTTTTGGAGATAATTCCATGTAAGACCTTAAATAAACTGATCAACGAAATGCTGAATAACCGTAAATTTACAGTCATTGTTGATAGAAAGGTTAGTCGATCAAGAATACTTAACAACGGCCTACCTCAGGGTTCCGTGCTCTCTCCAATATTATATAACCTATACATTTCAGATTTGCCAACAACAACGTCCAGGAAGTTTATATACGCAGATGACATGGCTCTAGCAAATCAGAATAATAAAATTGGAATCACAGAGAAAGTACTATATGAAGATCTAGAAGTCCTGACACAATGTTTTAAGAAATGGCGTAGTGTTGGAGTGTTAAGGGCGACCGGACGCAATGATAGCACAGGATTTGTTTTATTTAAAATATGACCATGAGTCAGTGCGGTGTTGCCAACTCGTTATTTATTTCAATATTCTACTCCTAAATTTCGGTCAATCAGTTTATTTAAAAATGTGTCCTCTTTTATCGCACGTTTCTATATTGTATTATAGTATTATATTTTTCACCGCACATTATCCAATTTTCTAATGGTCCCTTGGTTTATTTTCAAAAACATTATAAATTCATTCATATTTTCAATTTCGTAAATTAATATTACATATTGTAACAACTAAACAAAAAAAAAACCGCAATAATTATCGTGTTCTTAATAAGACAGATCTAGCTCATCGTCCACTTAACAAGTTATTACATTTACCTTTTATTTAAAATCAGGTGTAAATGGCACATATATAGAACATCAAAATATTCTTTGAAAACAGGATCGTCGAAAATTCCAACATAATTTTTTGAATAATTAATTTTAAAGTATTACTATTGTGTAAATTTCCGTTTCTAATTAATTACATCGTCTTTTAGTATTGAAATTTATTACCATTTAGTACAATTAATTTAATCTATATAATTTAACATAAGTTATAATTAAATACGACACGAGTAATAATAATATCACCGTCATATTTCTCGCCTTCTAGCTCTCGAGTTTTCTTCTTTCAACATTTTAATTGTCAGCATACAGCTCATTACGGAGGAAGAATGTGTCATATATATGTAACGTACATGATTACATAAATAATACTTATATAAACTTTAAATTCTTTCTCAGTGACACTAATAGGTGAAATCAGTTTTTCTAAAATAAAATTATAAAATTTTTAATGTACAACGATTTGACACTTTTCTTCTTTTACACATAATTAACTACGAAAATTTTTCCCGTCAAAAATGTTCACTGACGACTGAAATATGTACGGTCAAAATTCATAGAATTTAGAAAATTATTATTCGTCTATATATATATATATATATATATATATATATATATATATATATATATATATATATAAAAAGACGAGTAGTCGATATAAAAATATGGAAAAACCAATTAATAGAGTACCTTTTTTAACCACGAATACGGAAATATTTATCGGTACTCAAGTAGCAGATATTATCCATCAACAATGCAAACTGAATATGTGTGAATAGAGCCTGATAGTGTTTAGTTCACAATTAAAGACTAGGGAAGTAGCTCCGAAAAGTACAGAAATATTACAGTGGGTTTTCGGATGGTTTAGATTTTGGCGCTGCAGTTGGGCAATACAATGTTTTTTTTTTTAGATATTTCCTTCATGTCCGCATATATCAGCTGTTGCACATATTGTTTCCTCGGTCATAGAAAGAAAAATTATATCCTCAGAAGTAATAATGAGGTGGTTTTCTTTTCCCTTCCTCATCTAAGTTCAATTACTATATTTGACGATTGTATATATATATATATATATAAGTATAAGAATACAGAATATAAACATAGTTAAGGCTTATTAAAGTATTAATAATAAATTGTATGGGATCAAATATATATATATATACATACATAAGCACAAGCATATACGTATATTTACATATACGTGACCATGCATTACATATATCACTGAACAGTATATTTTGTAGTATATCAGGTTTTTCACATATTAAAAAATGATCATCCACGTATTGCAAGGTAACAGAGGTTTTAGAATGTCAATATGGATAAAGTCGTGCACGTATATTTTATAGTTAAAAAGAAGTCCCATTTGTTCTGTATACTGGTTTAGTTTATAACACAGAGGGGTCGAACTGAAATAAAGTTTCTTTAACAGACTAATGTAGTACATTCCGTCCGAATCAAAAGGAAATATTTTTCGATTAATACCGATAGCTATTGAAATAATAATAATAAAGCCGCTATTTACTGAATTTTTAAAAATTAGGACAAAATGAAAAAGAATTATTGACCATTTCAATCGCACATTATAAAATTTTGACACAAAATTTAAATTTTATACATGTACTCATTTTACAATATCTTGGGTGAATTGTAGACGATTATCAATGAATTTATATAAATATTTTTAAAATTGGGACATTTCACGTCAATCAAATTTTGTTAGCATTAAAATCTAATGTACCATATACTGGATATCGTGACTGAATGAGTTTAACGATTTATATTACGCTATACTTAACCAGCATACCAATTTTGTTACAGCAATTATATCCGTCAACTGAATATAATTAATTATAAATTTAAAAATTAACGCTAAATTAACGTCATCTAGATTGTAATATATAAAAAATAATTAGGAGAAGTATATAAACCCGGCTGCAACACTCAGATATGCATATATATATATATATATATATATATATATATATATATATATATATATATATATATATATATATATATATATATATACAGTAGAATCCGCTTAATGTGAAGCCGGATATTGTTATCATTCGGTTAATGTTATCAAAATGCTTCGGTCCCGATTTCTTGTCCTTTTTACACACAAATTTCCCCCTTTTATGTGATCAAGACGTCGTTTATTGTTATCGCAATCAGAGCAGGTTTTTCAATAAATCTCGTTTCTTATCTTCTTTCATTGAATGTGTACCTACAATTATGCATATAACGAAGTTGATAACAAATCGTCTTCGTATACAGTTGTTTCATCGCTTTCCTTATGATAATGTCGTCGAAACCAAAACGTCGCGATTGCAGTGTTTTGGAAAAAGTAAACATTTTACGAAAGTATGACGCGCTTGTACCCATATCTCAACGTGAAGCAGCATCAAAATTAGGAATTTCGCAACCGCTATTATGTAAAATTTTGAAGTCGAGAGAAGAATTGGAAACTGCGACGATATGCAACGGGAACACTTCGCGTAAAAGAAAACGATTCGGTAAAGATGAACAAGTTGAAACAGCTTTGGTTGGATGGTTCGATCAGGTACGTGACAAGAACGCGTCAGTTAAGGAAATGGAAAATGAAAATAGTGTACCCTCTCACAAAGAAGTTATAGATGCCCTCGCAACCATTCGACGATTTGTGCAGTGCAGAGGCACTGTTGATAATTTCAATGATACTTATGCGTCAGAAAAACTTGTTAAAAATTTACTCGTTCAGAATTTGAAACAAAGTTCTTTGACACGTTACCTTCCGAAGGGTAAGTAATGCCTAATCATATTAACCTACGTATCTATTTTATCAAACGCACTTTGTGGTATGTACTTCAAAGCTAGAATCAAGTATGTGATATATGTACGTGCAATAAAAAAAATTTTTTCAACTCGATTTTTTTTTCGCTTAATGTTATCAGCCGCTTAATGTTATCGATATCCCCTCGGACATTTGCGATCACATTAAGCGGATTTTACTGTATATATTAGTCAACAATACGGTTAAGTAATGAAAGAGAAGTAAATTTTTAAAGGTAACTCCGAATTTGGAATAAAAATTATTCTCTAAAAATGAAATGGTTTTTATTTTTATATTTGTACATATACGTGCGTATGTATAGTATATTCATGGAAGATTCCATTTTTTTTAATACAGCTCCTGAAAAGGGTTTATTCCTGCAATGGAATGGAATAAATATCAGGACCAACACAATAATATTATTCAGTACCAAATATGGTAGATGCTAGTGCTGAAATTAATAGTAGTGTTGCTGAGGCAACGCTATTATTAAAAAACCTGGATAAGATTAATAAGTAGAAAGCTTCGAGAACCAGCACTTACTGCTGTATTGCATTCTTCCTGACCTCGAAGCTGATGTTTCTTAAAGTGATGTCCTGGCCGGTGAGAACAAGAAAAAATTGGTTCTTTCTAAAAATAAAATCATTTTGAAGTCCGAGGATGTTAACAAGATCTTTGGCCAGTTAAGAATGAAGGTCTCGCTGGCTGAGGAAAAAATTGATGTTATATTCTTTAAGAAGTAACATTATACTACATGTATCATTAATACTTCCTCTGAGAATAACTCTGTTAAATTAGCCAAGATAATTAAGGATAGAACTCCTGACTGTACTGTCAAAGAGGAGAAACTAATCAAACCAACAATTCTGCTTTTCCACGCTGAAAATGTTAGCGAAGATGAAGTTAAGATGCATTTTACTAAACTTACAGGCGTTGAACCGACCAGTGTCCATAAAGTCCAATCTAGTCGTGCGTTACGGATTTATGTGCAGATTTCCCCTGTTCAATATAGGCTTCTTTCGACTGGCGGAAGAATGAGGATCAACTGGAAGTCTCTTCCTCCATTGATGATGTTAATCCACGTCAGTGCAAAAAGTGCGGCAGGTTCGGTCATCCGAACAAGTATTGTCGTGCTTCTGAAACTTATGTCGTATTTTCCAAACTTTATATGGAGAATAGTGCATGCTCTGAATGCACGTTCAGTAAAATTAAGTACTTTTGTTCTTGACAAGAACTTAATACTGTCTTGCGGTAAGTTTTATATCAGTTGACCACGCTACCTTTAATAAGAACTGCCCCTGCATTCTTAAGGCTCGGGAAGATTTAAAGGCCAGGGTTGATTTTGGAGCAAGATAAGTGCTTTTATCTTAATTTTGATAATCCGCAGGCCTGTCGGGCATTATTTTTAAGATATTTTTATATTAACGATTTAGATGTCTGTGCACCGGCAGAGCCACATGTAAGCAATCGTGTTATTCCAATACGTAATAATTACGTATTTCATATTAATAATGGGTTTTCTGTTATAGTGAAGGAAAATATTCCGCACTTTTTGCTGTGTAGAAAATTTAATTTAACATAAATTAGGGTGAATAGATATGTCTTAAAATGTGTTTTTTTCCCCTAATAAACCTAAGTCCCATGCTCTGTCTGTACTAGACCAGCCCTCAGGACAGCTTCCAAACTATTTTCACATTGTCGTTGGAGACTTCAACATTAAGCTAGCAGTAATGGAGTCTCGTATTTGGGAAACCAGGTACTCGGTTCATTTTAGTGAGTTGATCACCTCTGAGGATCTTGTGGTTGCGAATGGTAGTAAATCTACGTTCGTTAATTACAATAATTGTCATCTGTGGGGTCCTGCCGCTTGATTTATTTCTTGCGGCTAGGGTTCTTTTGTCATCGGTGCCTTTTGAAGATTTTCCCCTCCCCCTTAAAAAAAAAAATTACTGCCAACAAGTGAATTTATTGTGTAACCTTGACTTTAATTCTACCGTCATCTTTATGAAAGGCTTCTTTAAAGATTGTGTCTACGTACAAATTAAAAAGTAAGGATGAAAATATACAATCTTGGCGAACCCCTCTTTTAATATTAGTTCTTTCAGATTCATCTGCTTCGACTCTTACTTCTGCTCTTTGTCCCCAGTATATTTGACTTATAATTCGTATCAATAAGAATAAGTTTTTCGCGGTTTAGGCAGTCAGTCGGACACTTTATGATATTCAATAGCACGTGTATTTTATATATATATAAACACAATTAACTCACTTGGCTGGGTCACTTTAGGATGGAAGTTTACTTCGAAATATTTTCGAAGGTAAATCCAAGGAAACAGAACCCACGCAAGACCGAAAAACGCATCTATAACAACTATGTTAAAAGACGCCAGGTTAAAGAAGTATTGAACTGAACTGCGGATGACCAGGAAAATATAAGTCCACTACCATGACAATGAACCAATCTTAGAACTGTACTGATGATGATTATAATGATTACACACACACATATATATATATATATATATATAAATGCCACGATGACAAGAACGTCGACCGTTGGAGATTTGATTCCAGCTCGAGTTTCTCATCATTATATACTCCTAATTATCACGGAGAATGGGAAGTATTTCGTTCCTTATAACTTTATATGTACGCATACCTGCGTTGGACGTGCCATGAATGAATACAAGTTCATTTTGTACGCAAAAATAGTTCGATCATCATCGTCATTGCTCCTTTCCGAAAGTCGTGACTAGCCATTATACGTTTTATTTTTACGTGTAAAATTAACTAGCGTTCAAGGCATTAAATGTATGTAATGCAGATGCGCGCACATGTTGTTATACGGGGTGGTGTAAGACCGCCTGTAACATAATAATTAAGAATTACATAATGTTGAAAAACATATTATGTCGCGAGTTAGTTTCGAATAGTTACTGTTTTGAGTATGTTAAATCACACTGATCTAGCTAGAAGTGACCCTGTTCCACTTATTATGCATTTTCCATCACGTATTATTTCTGTAGGTTCGACTAATAAATGGAATTATCATGAAACGGACTGGACCAGGTATTATGAAATGTGCTTAACTGCTTTCCAATCACATGATGACAGATTCTGAACAAGTGTAGTACATTTTAGTAACACATTGTTATATTTCGCTCACTTATGCTCTTCTCAAATCACTAATCGTACCTTTCATAATAAACTGGTCCCATGGTGGAATACTGATTGTAAGTCAGCTATACGAAATCGTCGGAAAGCACTAAAACAATTAAAAACTTCACGTACATACGGTTTAAACGACTTTGTGAAAAAGTCAAATGCTCACTAAAAAATGAATAAAATTTACCTGGTGTGAATACGTCTCAACTATAACTCCATCCACCTCCTCTAGAACAATCTGGAACAAAGTTAGAGTTATAGAAAGGGAGTCATCTCCTTCCACTCCCTCCTATATATCAAGGTTTTAAATAAAGTTATTATTAATCGTTATCAAATTGCCGAACATTTTATAGATCACTTCAAGTAATTCTAATTTATCGCCTATATTTCGTTAGCACAGAGCTTCAGAGAGTTGGAACCAATCAATTACCCATGTGATAACAATGAACGATACAACCAGTTTGAATGAATTGAATATAGAAATTTTACACATGAAAGACCGCGCCTGTTGACTAAACAGTTTTCACGCTGTTAAAAAATGCACCGAAACAAATTTTGTCTGATCTCCTAAATATTTTTAATGTAATATGGATCTCAAGTAATTTTCTCGCATTATGGAAGAAGGCGTTAGTAATACCAATTCTTAAACCGGACAAAAATACAGCTTACCTTGATTCCTATAGGCCAACTTCTCTCACTTCAATCCTTGGTAAAGTTTCTGAATAAATAATACCAGCGATATTGGTCCAGCAATTAGAATAGGAAAATCACCTTTTTAAAATGCAATGCGGTTTCCGACCTGGTCGGACTACAATTGACCAGGCATTCTACCTCCAGAATGAAATTTCTTCGGTCATAACTCAGTATATCCATCTTTTAACGGTCTTTCCGGCATAAATAAAGCATCCGACTGCACATAGAAATATAAAATTATCCAGACTACCCACCAATGGAACTTTCATGGACGTCTCCTAAACATCATAATAAGTTTTTTAGAAAAACGATAACGTATCAAACCTCATCAATTGGTCATTACCGATTAATATAATTAGTAGAGTTTAGTCATTGGGCTATTCCTCTGCGCATGTTATGCTATTTATAAATACTGCTTATTTAGTTTGGATCTAAAATTGCAGAAATAAAGCAGCGGCTCTGTATTTAAAAAAAAATAGAAAAAGGAAAGAAAATCGATCATGCCGGGTTCGTCTTCATGTTTCCTCATATCGTCTTCTAGAAACTGGTGTGCCTCAGAGATTTTTTCTTAGTCTAGTGCTTTCCAATATTGCAACCAACGATGTCATCGACAAGTCGTAGCTCTTGTCAAAGGTATACTATTTGTTGATGAACTGGCATTACTTCTATTATGTTATGATATTTCTTTAGGCTCAATGGTATTGCAAACTCTTGATGAATTAAACCAATGGACATTGAAATTGTGTTTAGTGTTTAGAGGTGCCCCATGCCACTACCACTTCTCGCATATGTTTTTAAATACCTAGAGAGTGTGGTGACAGATATAGGTTTAAGTTTTTCTCCCACTAAATGCAGATTTTCTGTGTTTGGGAAGACTCGCTTATTGGCCAGATCAATGAGCTTGAATTGTTATCTAAATCGAGTATTTTATATAATGCATCAAAAATATTTAGGAATAATTATCGATCCTAAATATCATTCATTCCCCATTTTCAGTATATTTCTACAAAATGTATGGATATACGTTTACAGAGAAATGCTTGGAGTTTATCCTTTAGGAAACGTTCGATTTTATATAGAGGCCTCATTCAGGCCCATTTTGGGTATGGTGCGGCTATATATGTTAATAAAAGAATTCTTGGTCTATCCAACAAACAGCAAAGAAAATTTCTACTTAGAATGGCTTCCTTATACCAGACTACACCAACCTCTGCCGCTTGTGTTATCTGTGGGATCCTGCCACTGGATTTATTTCTTGTGGGCAGGACTCTCACGGGTGGGCACAGTCTCAGGGGGGGGGCTGTTACAGAGTTAAAATATTCTAACCTGCTGGAGAATATTTCGGTGCAGTCTGTGTCTAATGTAAAATTTAAAAAACATATCGCCTCTCTGCTGATTACGAAGTGACAAGGCAGGTGGGATGATGCTGAAACTGGCAGGAAGACATATGCCTTCCTGTCAGATATATCTTTGCGGTTAAAAATGTTAAGGTTCGGCATCAACTTCTACAGTGCTCAGATGTTGACGGGTCATTCTGGTTTTTATCTTCATAGGTCCCGGCTTGCTAGTGGTCTTGTCTGCAACTGTTGTAAGGTAGGTGAGGTTGATGATATTTATCTGCATTCACTGCCCTTCGACATAAGTTTGGTATTGACTGCACAGATGTATATCCTCTTAGTAGAAAAGTTGGAAGTTTCATTCAAATTTTCGTAGTATTCCAAATTTTTTTTTTTTTTTTTTTTTTTTTTTTTTTGGCCCGGTGTTACCCATTTAGCCAGTTTACTTTGTACCAATTATTTCCATTATTTATTATTTATCGAAGTTGAGTTTTAATTTATAACCTAATATCATTAATTTTTATAAATCGATATAACTCCTCTGCTACTTTTGTAGTTGGTTCGCTAATTATCTGTATAATATGTACAGGCAATGTACTATACCCTCGGACAATTTCTTTTTCAAGGTCTTTTCTTCCTCTATTTCTTATGCTGCAGTTCCAAATTATATGTTCAATGGATCCTTCTGCTTTTGTACATTCACATAAATCTGAATGTATTATATTTAGTTGTTTCAGCTTTTTCGGAGTTAAATTATGTTCCGTCCGTAACCTTATCATTGTTTTAATATAATCTCTATTCATGTTATTCGTAAACCAGGTATCTTTACGTATTTCCTTTTGGATACTGTAATAATATTTTCCACAATAAGTACTAAGGTTTCTGTATTTATCATTCCAGTTTATTAAGCTATGCGCTTTTAATTTACTTATAAATTCCTTCCAAGGGTATTTTATATTAATTTGTCGTTGATTTGCTGGTACATTCCTTGTAAGCTGATCGACAATACAGTTTCCCTGTATTCCTCTATGCCCCATTAACGCTTGTGATCCCAATACCATCACAGTGTTTTGCAGTTTTTTTTTTATAGTGTGGTCAATTGCCCTTTGTTTCTTGTATTTATTTATTTATTTTAATATATAATTATATTTTATATTTAACTATGTTATATTTAACTATTTTTCAAATTTTGTTAGAATCTTTTATTTCGCTCCCTATGACTTTTTTTCTTTTTTCTTTAATGCTTATATCATGTTTTTTTTTTTTAATATAAGATAATATCCGTGTTATTAGTTTTCATATTATTTTATTTAGATATGAGTAATACGTTTTAAGTTTTAAGTTACATCGTTAAAGTTTTTTTGTTATAAGATTTTATTTTATTGTGCCTTTTTTTTTGTTTTTTGGATTTAAGATATCAATATTATCAGTTTTTACTTTTTTTTTTTTTTGAAGTGCGAGTAATACTTTTCAAACTTTAAGTTACATTGTAAATTTTTTTTATTATAAGATTTTATTTCATTTTTGTTGTTTTATATATATAGTTAATGCATAAACTCGTTACTCTTAGTTTGATTGAAGAAGGAACTATGTATACTCATCCCTTCTTCCATTGCAATAAGCTAATTTTAAGTGTGGAGGTCTCTTCATTCGCGCTGAGACCTTCACCATATTATTTAAACTTATTTTTTTGTGTGTGTTTTATAGTGGGAGGGGGTTGTATGCGCTGCATTAATAAAAACTAAATTTCCTTATTATATCAGTGTCTTTCGAAAATTTTCCTCCTCTCGCTTCAAAAAACAAAAAAAACAAACTGGAATAAGTTAAGAAGCATTGATACAAACTCGCTGGAAAACACCTCCTAATTTATCAAGAAAATCAAAAATAACTTTGAGACGGCTCCAATTCGGTCACACAATAACACATGCGCATTTTCTTAAGGCGTGAACCTTCTGTCATTTGTTCTTGTGACACCGGAAAGTTACTGTGAAACATCTTCTGCTAGTGTACTTTCATCTCTCAACGTTCTCAACTAGCATTACCAACAACAATTAGAGACCTGCTAAACTCGAATGGCAACACGTACCTTCAAGTTCTTCGCTTCTTGCACGATACTAGCCACTTCAACATGATCTGAGCTCTTCTCATCTGTGCCTCCAGCCTAGCAGTAGTACATGGTACATTAATGAGAAAATCAACTAATCAGTCAATCATTAAATACAATTACTACGCGTGAAACAAATGTGCTGTATTTAACCGCGCAAGGACATTATAAAATTTTCTTTTGTGGAGAAAATTTTTTAATATCACGTTCTTTAATTTCATCGAAAAATTCGGTCGTAAAGGAATTAAACGAAGTATTATTAAGAGAATGGAAATTAACCGAATCGTATAAAAGTTGGCAAGCGTTAGATAGAAACGGTAACAAATAAAAAATGTCGAAAATTTAATTTACATTTTACGTCGTCGAATGGAACGTCGTCAGCGTTTGAAAACGAGAGGAGCAAATGTGCACAGAAAAAGGCTGGAAAGAGATGCACGCAAACATATCGAAAGAGAACGGACATTATTACAACGAAATAAAGAGAAATTGCGTTTAATCCATCACGATGAAAAATGTGTTTCGTTTGTTTTACATCGCACGTTTAACAAGCTTTTGAATATATTATAATCGTATAACCTCTAAAAATAAATTTTATATATGTGTATATATATATGTGTATATATATATATATATATATATATATATATGTATTCTTTCAAAAGCTATTCGATTATACATTATCTATACTACATACTAATATATAAAACTGTAGTATCTTTCTGTGATGTGCGAATATGTTCATTATAATCACTGAATTGAGCTATTTTTATCACACATAAAGAGAAAATTTATTTCATTTTAATTTCTGTTTGTCTGCCTGTCTGTTCCGATTTAACTCAAAAACTATTAAAGCGATAATGATGAAATTCGCACAGCTTATAGCCTATATTATCCGATTCGTTCTAAGCTTTATTTCACACTGATATCACAAAGAGGACAGAAATCACAATAATCCAAAATTTTTAAAAAGTAGGAGAGAGCGATATCTTTGTCAAATCGTTTAAAATTTAATACGTTTTCCGGTTGGAATCTACCTTCACTACCAACCCACGACATTTTGTTAGGTCAAACGTATGGCCGAAATAACGGACGGATATATATATTGTTAAAAGAAAGGGACAGCGATATTGTATTTAAAAAAATAATTACACAGAGAAGCCGTGGGTAACTTTCGGTACACATATATATATATATATATATATATATATATATATATATAATATATATATATATAAACTTGTTAGGTACACTAGTCAGAACATATCGAAAGAGTGTAGATGTGCAATATATGCATAAAGAAGAATGCAATGAATTGAAAAGTCTAACGGCAGAACGGAAAACATATACGATTCGGATTAATTGCATCTTATTTTCTAACGTGATAATTATTCGTGCGTGTTTACCTCGAGACTCGTATGACGAAAATTATAATCTAAAATGAAATAAAACTGCACACATGTAACAACATATCCTAGAGTTACACAAGCTCAGCGAGAATGTGCAGTACGATCTGTTTATATGTCGACGTACTAAAATTAAAAAAATCGCTACCTTCTCAACTAGTATGGTATAATCCAAGAATAATTTCAAGGCTGTAAATAGTTAGTTTGTAACCATATCAGTCACAATGCCAACTATATGGTAGAGGAAATTTTTATACTAACAAAATTTTTTATTTTTTGGTAGACGTGAAATATCTAAATTTTCAAAGTATTTAAATAAATACATCGAAAATTATCTGCAGTTCGTCCAAGAATCACCTATATAAAATTTATAATTTTGTGTGTAAAAAATTTTATAACGTGTAACTGAAAGGTTTAATTGTCCTTCGTTAAACAAACGTCGAGACTGCAAAACGTCAGATCAAATCAATACGCAGTTTATTAATCGCACAGTGTACATTTCCTTTTTCTTTATTATCATTATTTTTTTTTATAATTTTCATGTCGCGATAAAGAACGACTGCCTAGGACAGGTTAAGAATTCTTGAACTTAGGCAATTTATATTTCGAGTTAAATTATATTAAATCCTACATATTTTAAGTATAAGTTAAGCCCTTATACGTTATTAATTAATACGTTTTGGAAGGAATTTGCCTTTTCCGTATTATCAAATCTCGGTGATAATTATAGGTTATTTGAATCGGGTAATTTACGACAGTATTGAACAAGGCGTTGCGTTTAATTTACCGAATTCCTTGGTATGTCACCAATGAAGCTATCCACCGGGACTTAAAACTAGATACCGTTGAGGAGACTATCCATAAGCAAGCTCTGAAGCACTTTAGCCGATTACGGGTTCATCCAAATCAGCTAGCAGCATCGCTTGTGCATACAAATGTGACAACTATGCGGCTGAAGAGAACAAAGATATGTAATTTAGTTTTATAGTTTGTAAGGTTAAAGCATCGCTGGATGCACCTTCTTCACGTGATTGTTAATAGATACTTTTTATTAAATAGCCTCTCAAATGGCTAGTCATAAATTTGCAATTAATATGGAAAAAAAATCTCTTAAATGCGTTTTATTAGCTAGAAGTTAATTCACTCAGGTTTATATCTTTAGCATCATGCTTAAGAAAATCGTGAGAAATTTATTTTTAAAAAAATCTGTGCCTCGGAGCGCAGGGAAAAAGTGAAAGACATTTTAACTAAATTCGATACAAAGGGGATATACATGTGTGTGTGTATATATGTATGTATATGTATATGTATACATGTGTATATACATAATCTGTTATTTCCGCTCATTTGCTCATTTTGCAGTTTAAGTCCCCCATATATAACTAGCCAATGGAAGTTTCACTTCAAAAATAGGCTTCTATGGCGGATAGAAAAAAAAATATTTTACCACAAAGCATATATAGTTTTATACTAGGTTTTCGGTACAATGAATTGTATATCCCAGAATGATATCCTTTTATTGTTAAAGATTATTTGTTTACAAACTTATTAAATGAGAAATATGCATTTCATAGTGTTCAGTTACCTCTACTTTTCGATACGTAGATAGAAATTTCAACTAGGTTTGTCATGTTGTGGCGCGTATATAAACAGAATTTCACATTTTTCAAATCAGGTTATTAACTTTATTCTATGTAACGGTTCGGCTGAGGGTTTTGTTTTAAGTCGCTTATTATTTAATCTGTACATTATTTTTCCGTTCAATGTGATTTCTTTATCAAACACTTGCATATTATCCTATGCAGATGGCTTGGCATTATATAAAATAAAGCGAGGAGGATATAAATAATTATCTTCTAGATAATGAGAAGCTGTCTTATACTGTAAGCTTTTTGTTCATTTTTACTAACACTCGGAGTATAATTATTCGGATGAATAATAAGCCAATGCCCTTAAAGTATTGTGTAAAGTATTTGGAGTTATACTTCGATTCTCATAGACTGTAAAATAATTATTCGGATGAATTGCCCTTAATGTCTTGTGTAAAATATTTAGGGTTATAGTTCGATTCTCATAAATCGAGATAGATTTATTAGAAATAACAATGAAAAAGTTTTAGTACTTACTCCCGAAACCGATGTTTTGATTAGAGCGTAGATTTTTTTAGGTACTGGAAAATAATTCTCAATCGATCATCCGATGGATTTGTTCGAATATTGTTTGGTAATTATCAACTCTAAATTTTCTCGCGTGTATTACGGATTTGTTTTTTTCAATATAACTGCAGGAATACAGGTTGGTATATGACTATTAGTTAAGTGATGTTCGCACTACCAATTCTAACTAGGGACGAGAATTTTTAACGGTAGGGTCAAAAAGGTCTCCAGATAATTCAGCTTTTTATCCCGTTGGACCAACCTGCTTGCTGAAAAGGTAAATAAAAGTCTGTAAAGTTAATGACGAACCACTCCCGCATTGACGTGTTCCGAGTACGTAGTTTGGCGAATCCTCTATCAAGATACGAATCGATAAGGATCACGTAGGCAAAGTTCCTTACCAACTTTTAAGTTGACGGGACTTTACTTACATGAGCTACGTAAAATGGCGTGTACAAATTTAACGTCATTTAACTATTTCTCACTTTAAATCTTCTAAATAAATTTTTCAATCTAATTTCGTCAATTTCTTATTTGCGACATAAAATTTAGTCGAAAACGAGTTAATTTCATACTTATTATTCGCTCGAAAGATTAATAATAATAATAATAATAAAATTAAAACCTGTAACATACCACAATTCAACCTGGGGAATAGAGTTTCGAACACTTTTCCGATCATACGTCGCTGAATTTTCTTTAGAAATCCGAGTTTTCAGGACTTCTATATCTCGTGGACGTATCCCCACAAAAAAAATTTGGAGCGGTCAAATCTGGCGAGCGCGGCGTCTACGTGTGACGCGACAATATGCGGTTACCAAACTCTTCTTTCAGTATGCAACGTTTCTACCGAGCAGTTATGGGTCGCACAATCTTGTTGAACCATGTACGGCCCAGACGACGACGACGACGATGACGACGACGAAGTGAGGGAAGCAAAAACGAGTTTATTATTTCGATATAACGCGTTTCGTTGACGGTACCAGCAAAAAAATAAGGTCCCACAGGTACGAAAGTTTTTTTTTATCCGTTGCAGAAGCTTAAGTTTTCAACCCACCTTAAAATTGAATTGCGAGATGATACAGATTTATACTGCGTAACTGTGAATTCTTTTCGAAACTCTCTTTGCACTGTTGCGATCGATTCACGCAAGCCGAAAACAACGTTCCACGCAAAATGGGCTCTCCTTCTCGTTATAGTACGCCATGATAACTAAAACGAATATCTGGTGTGTACATCAAACGTGGAGCACGCGGTTTGCGTTGGAGCAATGTTACCAACTGCGCTATTTAAAAACAAAACTTTCCGTCTTCTCTGGATTACCCTATATTTCGCGTGTAATATCGCTTTTCAGATGACTAGAGTACTTTATGTGTTGTAAAATTTTTTTCAAATTGAAACCATTTATGTCAACCCAATGTCTATTATTTTAAAAATAGACAACCCTGTGATTGAAAGATAATTACGGTAAAGAATACAATGGGCATACGTGATTAGTAAATTACGAAGAAATTATTTATAAAACCAATTATCATCTACAACATCGGACATATAATGTTTGTGAAATATTCAAGCTAGAAAATAGTAATGTGTCAAAAAAGTGTATATTGAAAGGGACAAAAGTTGTTAAGAACCGAACATTTTATCGACATTATTATTCGACCATATCGGCAGCTATGAGAAATAAAACTATTCAGAGAATCCGGGGCTACTAGTTAGTTTCCTATCCAACGTACACGACGAACAAAAAAAACAAACATCTCGTACTTACCGAATATTTTCAAACGGACTGAAAAATGTTATTAGGATACTTCACGCAGAAAGAAAGCGCGCGTTTAACACCGTTCCATTTTAAATGTAAAGTAACAATTCGGACAGAAATAAATTTTTAACCCAGCGCGTTATAATAACACTATTGGGTGAGGAATATTAAAAATCGTACCCCTTCACAGGCTCACTCACACAAATACACACACATACATATTTATTAGTTTCTTAAGCGAACTACTTGGATAAAAAAACGGAGGAAGAGGAAATAAATTTTAATTTTAAGGTTAACCGCTTATTCTAACTTTGAAAAATTCTTTTATTTTTTATTCGACTTATAAATAAAATTATACAATTTATTTTTTTAATTTTTTAAATTTAAATTTTATTAAACGTGGCATATCCATCAACTTAGACATTTTCATTTAATTAACACGGTGATATATATATATATATATATGTATGTATAATTCGATATATATATATATATATATATATTTATATATATATATATATATATATATATATATATATATATATATATATATATATATATGTATAATACAGGGAAAGCGTGGATATATAGCTTATGGAGTTCAGTATGTAAATATTCAGGTAATTATGTAAATACCTACTCTTAGTTGGTTACATAGAATTAAGAATTATATATCCAAAATTTAAATTTACTCACATATGCATGTGCAAACGAAACTGCATACCACACACCCACATATATGCATATATATAAATATACAGGTAAAAGTTCAGATCTTTAAAAGTGACTACATGTCAGATTATCGCTAAGAAATCTTTGTAGTGTTTCGTAGTATGAGGTATTCGTGTTTATATAAATTTGGATATATATTATACATATATATACAATTTCTACGCTTTCTTTCTATATTTCTCTCTCTCTCTCTCTCTCTCTCTATATATATATATATATATATATATAATTATTATTATTCTAGCTCACTCGTTGCGGAGTATGAGTGCCCTTTCTAATGATATCCCTTCTGTTAAATAGTGCAACGTCTAAAAAAGAAAAATTGGTCAACAGAAGAAAACTGCAACTGCGTATATTTTAAGAACACGGAAGCCGGTGCACTAGCGATAACTATGTCGCCCATTCAACTACACCAGTTAACCCAATGGCAAGTATGAAATCAGGAAAATTAATCCGGCGCAAGTAAGTGCAGTAACGATCTGGCGGGAATAGGAAGTATGTCTAGAAAGAAAAGATAGGAGAAAGATAGTTAGGAAACGAGAGAGGGTGAAAGGGGCAATTCTCCCGCACTTGCTCAAGGTGCCGACTGACATGAGAATGATTTATTTTCGGAGTATCCATCCTTCTTTGACAGTGTCATATCTGTGCTAAAGAGTCTTAGGGTAATAGCAGGGCGAGACTTATTGCGATCTGGATTCGCCAGGACTAGGATTTTTAACAGGTATTGTTGGAGTTCATGGTTTAGACTTATTTGCAGCTAACCACTATATCTAAAGGCCATTCCATCTATGGACGCGCTCCGTTCCGGTTAGAGCTCCGTTTCTTAAGAGGTACAAAAGTACCCTCCCCGGGGATATATATATCTCTTTCGTAAGAAATAACGAAGTTCGCCGAATTATACATTCTGTGTGTACGTTTGACGTGTACAAAATGTTCGATATAATTCTTTAAGCTTCCAAAAAAATTTACAGCTTCACTTTTAAACTTCCACGGTTGATATACGTAACTTTTTTTGCAGTGCAATAAACCTCGTGTCAATTTGTTTATTACGTTACGTTTCGGAAATAATTGCAGTTTTCATTTTCAAACTGAGTTTTACGTAATAAAAAAATTAACACCGAATGAGGATTAATTTTTCCTCTTTACTAAAACTAAAAATACGATTTGTTTTTCCGGGTTTTTAGTACTTTTTCACGGATTCACATATTTTAGAAAAATTAAATACGATGGCTAACCACGGATTCCGCTGCACATTATCACGCAACTATTTTCGGACGACTACGTGTGCGCGAAAAAATTATAATAAAATTAAATTAGAAAGGTGACCGAAACTATTCAATGAAACAACTTAAAATAAAATTTTTCATATTATTTTAAATACATAAAAGGCGATTTTGATTACCACTCTCCACGAATATTATTAATAATAACGATAATAACGACGGTGAGACCGTAATAATAATCACGTTACATTGATATACACACATATATAAACCAACACACAGAAATATGCATATATTGTGATTGTGAGTCATAAATCTCTCTTGGAGGTAACGTGATTACGCAAAATCCATCTGCTGTACAAGATGCCGCCATGAATCTCTGTTGTTTGCAATGCGAATGCATTCTGCGAAACATTCTCCTACTACTAACATTATTATGTCTGACCATCTTGAAGGAATGCGACTGTGTCTTCTTTTTCCTTCCACTATTCCTTCAAGAATAGTCCATTTGCTCTTACTATGTGGCTGAAGTATGTTAGTATTCTGAATATAAAATTGCTGGTCCCGACAATGAGTACGAGCCCTATTATCATTTAGGATTTTTCGATTATTCCCTTCGACTAAATGTACGTTAAAAATTTCAGCTGGATCGCATTAATCATTCGAACATTATCGAGAATTTTTTCTTCCACGGCATACGTGTTGATAAATATAATTAAATAATTTTATAATTCGTGTACGGTTTTGATTTAAGGTATCGAATCTTCCCGAAATATTTCTTAATCTATCGAAGAATTATTTTCAGGGGGGAAAAAATCCGATCGAAAAATTTTTAAATTCTTTTCTCCGACAAAACTTAAAGGGTGGTCCACTTCTGATAATTCGGTTATAAAGCCGAAAATTTACGAAACGAAATTTTACACACGATTAAAGTATTTATATGTAACGGTTGTTAATATAAATCACATATTCCTATCAAAATATAAAAACACGATTTAACAAAAAAACAAAACAAAAAAAAAAAAAAAACAGTAAAACTCGGTCGCCGGGGTACTAAATATAATGATAATAACAACGATGTGATAGTAATAATTATCGTGTTATTATATTTACACGAACGCGCACACACACACTGATATATATATCTATATCTATATATATATATATATATATATATATATACATTATATATATATATATATATATATATATATATATATATATATATATATAGAGAGAGAGAGAGAGAGAGTAATAATATTAATAACGATATTATGATGATTACAATAATAATAACCACGTTATTTCCCAACGGTGCTGTCGATACTGATGATGTAGTTAAAAAAACATGTTATTATATTCATAAATATAACGTGCGAATTTTAACATACGCATATTTAAACATCCAAAGCGCACATGCGAAATATATGCTCATATATATATATATATATATATATATATATATCTATATATATATATATATATAGATATATCCGCGAGTAGTGATTTTATGAAGTATAAATAAAACGAAGTAAAATCACAGTTAAATCACTATAAACTTTTATATTTGAGCGAAGCTTTTCGATAATTAATATATATATATATACTCATATTTATGTACCCATATATATATAATACATACGATATATATACATTAAATAAACATATAACACGTATATATATATATACACATATAATTTGTGCAGCTGAAAACTATCGTCCTATATTCCTACTATGTGTATCTAGCAAAATATTGGAGTCTATTTTATATGAAAGGTTATACAAAAATTTTTTGTCTAGAGTAGTTCCCGAACAGCATGATTTCTTAAGGTCTAGATCTACTACAATTAATCTTCTTATACTTCTGGTTAAGTTGCATAATTACGGATTTTCTGACGATTACACGCGGTTATTTAGATCCTATTTAAGTTCGCGTGTGTGCTATGTATTATTTAACAGTCCAAGCAATATAAGCCTACTTCCGCAGTAACACAGGGGATCTAATATCGAGTCCACTATTATTTAATATTTTCATAAATGATATAGGAATTAACTTACGTTCAAAATTTCTATTATTTGCGGATGATTTAAAACTTTTTAGATCAATTAAAACTGTTGCTGATTGTGAACCAGTTTAAGATAATCTGCGTAGATTGGCAACATGGAGCGGCAATAATTACCTAGCTTTTAATTATAAGAAATGTGTTTATATTCGTTTTTGTCGTATTTCTTTGATTACTCTATGGGTGATGTTCCAGTTTGTAATGTAATCTGTGTTCGGGATTTGGGGGTTTATATTGATAACGAGTTTAAATTTGCAACTCGTACTGTTACCAAAAATGCTTACAGAACTATGAGTATCATCGTAGCAAATTCATGCGTATTTCGTGATTCTAGGACTCCGCTGTTACTATTCAACACTATTATAAGAATCTGTGGTTTCGCATCCTTTCTACACTAAATATATTCATATGGTGGAAAAAATTCAATTTCAGTTTTTGAGTGCGTATCCTACACTTTTGAGTTACAATATTTTACGCCATTTCCTAAATATTAAACCATTGAGGTCTAGAAGAAAGTTAAGTAAGTTGAGGTTCCTGCATGATCTCTGTAACGCTCGCATAGATAACAATTATTTATTATCTAAAATTTTATTTATGGTCCCCGGTGTTAGTAGTAGGTCATATCGTGTTTTCTATGAACCGCATGCTCGTACAAATCTAGGTTGTAATTCATTACTTCTATCCACCTTGCGTCTATATAATAACGTACTGTAAACATTCATCCACGGTTAGATATTCATTTTGAAAGTAAATTTGTATATAGTAAAATATTTCACTTGTCACTTTTCAGTAAGTTTGTTTTATTTTGATCATAAAAAGTCCTGTTTATTGCCATTATCGATTAACAGGTTCCTTGTATGTGAATATGATTTGTATTTAGTTCTTTTTTTTTGTATTTGTGAATCAGTATGTGTTTATGTGCGTGTCTCGATTGGTAGTTTGTTTACATGAGAATGTGCACGATTGATAATTCTGTTCGGATATGTGTTTGTATTTGTATTTCATTAGAAAGATAATTATTTTTTGTTGGTATTAGTCATTTATTTTACATTTTTAATATTATTTATAACAGCCAGAGTGGTTTAGTTTTATTTTTGTTCACACTTTTATTTTATAATTATTCTGTAAGCGCATACAGTGTAATTTGCGTTTGGCTGAATGTTTTGTTATTGTAAATAAATAAATAATATATACGATATATATACACATGCATTGCGCGTGTATAATATTACATCTTAACACACGTTCGTGTAATTTATAAATATACATAAAGGCAACTACTAACGCGATGGAACACTATTGTGGCATGTAATACTTTCTATCATTCAAAAAAAAAAAGGAAAAAGTTTACATAGCCACAAGTTGTGGTAAGGTTCTGAGGATAATTGCTACCAACTTTAATTCTTGCTTTTGATAAAAGTATGCCAAATTTTTGAGATAAATATGCAATACGTATACATACATATATATATATATATATATATATATATATATATATATATATATATAATATATATAGGGAGAGAGAGAATGGGGAGGGAGTAATAATAATAATCATAATAACGATAGAGTATGAAAAGTAGTAGTTGACTGCGATGAACTTGTATGTTAATAATAATAATCGCAAAACGACGACAAAATTAAATCCGCTCATGAAATATTAATTTTTGTCGTTTAAACAGTCGCAAAAAATATTATAATAATAAAGTCGTTAACAATATTTTCGCACAAGCGGGTTTTCTTTTTCGACTTTATCCGATTAATTAATCGTTTCATCTTTCTCTTACTCATATTACGAGTAAATAACGTCGTCTTTATCATGTTTCCCCAGTCGGTACGATAATTTACGTCACTCCTTTTTTACAACTGAAAAAAACTTTATCGTAAAAGCTTATATAAATAATTATTTCTAAACGTTCGGTAATTCTTTAGCGTTCTGATCGCACAACACGATTTTAAGTACTGTCTGGAACTAGGTTTCTTAACGGTTTTATTAACTAATTACTAGCTTATCGATAATGTACAAAAGGCGGGGTATGTAGTTGCAAACCACCATATATTGGGGTGTCCAAAATACGACGTTTAGCGAGTACTCTATCAACTTACGTATTGATGATGGATCGCTTAGACGAGATACGCTACTATTGACGGGATTTTATTGACATGTATATAACCTATTTAATAAGAGCTCGTTAAGATTTAACGTCGTTAAATTGAATTTTATTTTAATTCTTTTAAATAAATTTCCCGACCGAATTTCGTTAACTTCTTATTTCAGGAAGTCCAAAACGATCGAATTCCGTATTTATTATTCGCGCGAAATAATAATAATAAGGCACGTTGTTTGGCCGGTCCTCTGTAAATGCACAAGGTTAATGACGATCGTTCAGAAGACGTTTGCTGCCAACTTTCGTTGTTAATGGAACTTTACTAATATATATATATATATATATATATATATATATATATATATATATATATATATATATATATATATATATATATATATGTATAAATATATAATGTAGAACGACGTACATATTTAGATAACACGCGTACTAATATCCAAATACCAGTAAAATGTTTTGAAAATAAAAAAATTAGGTCCCAAATAGTCGTAACGTAAATGTGATCGTCGAGAAGTAGATAAAATATTATTCGGAATTTTTCTTCTCATCTGATTACGTTCAATTCTTGATTCAGTTTGTAACTTAGTCTCACTTTATTCAAGCATCTTTCTCTGTCTTGCAATATCTTTTTTCTAATTTTTTTTTCACTCGGATTTGATAAGCCCAAATTTTCAAAATGACTTCAGACAATTTTTTTATCCTTGTTAAAATTAGTGTTCTCAAAAATCGTCATGTTTACTGAAACGAACTACTACAGGCAGTGCGATGATTTTAGAGATATAAAATAATTCGTTCATTACTTACTGGACTCCCGTCTAGATAAGATAAATTTTACAGTTTCCAATTACACGTCTTTTAAATTCGGATACAATTTCAACCGGAGGTTAAACGGCGTAAAAATAGAAAAAGAGTCGACAGGAAACCGCGATCCTAGTATAATTCGGGAAAATGTTTACGGCTGTAATAAAATCTTTTGACGTTAAATCGAAGAATTGATATCAACTATTTCACAGTCGCCTTCAATGTCATTAATCTGGAAAACAATCCAAATATTCGTGAATATGATCAGATCATCACCTATCTATTCGAAGTTGCATATCTCTTCGCAAAATATTTTAATACATAATTTTCTAGCCCCCACATGACCCTTTATTCACGCTGCTTCAATAATTCCTATTGGAAATATAAACCCATATAACAAGCCCTTCACAATCCAGGAAGTCAATTTCCAATCAGACCATAACATAAAATCTTCAGCACCCAGTCCACACTTTTTACATTCATTTATGTTTAGACATCTCTCTAATTTTGCTAGGTTACATCTTCTCCAAATATACAACCGTATATTTATAACAAAAAAATAAAAAAAAACGTACAGAATTATTAAATTGTGTTAAAGAAAGGAAGCTGCGTTACTTGGGACACATTTTGAAAGAACCCAAGTATGAAATACTGCGAATGGTTATAGAAGACAAAATCGCTGGCAAGAAATCAGTGGACGTCCTCAAAATTCATGGATAGGAGATCTACGAAACTGGTTTGGCTGCTCGTCAATTCAATTACTTCGGACTGCTGTATCAAAAGAGACTGTAGCCAAGTTGATCGCCGACCTTCGGAACGGAGATGGCAGATGAAGAAGAAAATATTTATAACAGGGTTTATACATTTAGAATGGAAGCTGTCATAAAAGAAAAAAGCCAAACCCTACATTAGATAGTTACCGTCCTATTTCACTTACCGCCTACATTATGGAAAAATGGTTAACCGTCGATACACCCTGCAGTTATTATTATTATTATTAGTAGTAGTAGTAGTAGTAAGATGAGGAACAACCATGTGGAGATGGGATTGCCACAGAATAGTAATCTAGCACCATTATTGTTCATTATATATACAAATGGCTTAAAAAGTGTATTAAAGTATAGTAAAGTATTTGCATTCGCTGATGACCTAGCAATAATAACAGCGCACAGAAATATAAAAAATGCGGAAAAAAATATGCAGAATGATTTATTAATAGTAAGTAAATGGGCACATGATAATAATTTGATAATAAACACAACTAAAACAAAAGGTATGACATTGAAGCCAATGGCAGAATTTGAAACACATAAAACAAAAACAATAATGCACTCAAATGAATGTGTGCATTACATGATTGAAACTGATACATGTAGTAACATAAAATGTGGAAAAATATAAATGGTACAGAAATATAAATATTTGGGAGTAATCATAGATAGATATCTAAGGTGGAGTTTACATACTGAATATATAGAAAAAAAATTAAGAACAGTGATACCAGCAATATACACATTAAGAAATTATGTAAACAAAGGTACATTAAAAATGGTCTATTATGCATTAGTCGAATCGAGACTAAGGTATGGTATACAGGCATGGGTTCAGCTAGTAAAACGTACTTAGAAAAAATTGATAGATTACAGAAAAAATGTCTAAGACTGATTACGAGAGAAGAAAAAAAATCTGGATATGAACTACTGAATGAAGAGAATGCATTAAATGCGAGAGGCTTGTTTTTAATGACGAAAATATGGGAGTATTTAACAGTACAGGAAAATCATATAGAAATAGATGAAAAAAAACTAACCAATTATATAAAATATAAAATACCGGTAAAGAGGACAAAATATGGTGAGCAAACAAGTAAATATATTATAACAAAAATTTTGAACCAGTTACCAGATGAAATACTGCAGGAAAAAAATTTAAGAAAATTGAAGGAAAAAATTAAAACCTGGCTACTGGCTGGAGATATTATGAGCAAAATTAAATAGGTAGGGATAGACATATAGCACATGACCGAAGTGCTGTTACTATATGTATACATTTTGTTTAAAATGATATTGTATGTGTGATTGGGAGAGATAAATGAGGGTAAAAATGTGAGCAAATGGGACAGAGTGTATATGAGTGAGTGTGCGAATATGAAAACTGTGAATTAATACATAAAATATAATAAACGCGCGATAAATGTTAGCGAACTAAACCCGTCGACAAGCTTATAGCTTGACGGAAGTAATTGTAAAAATTAATCTATAAGGAATGTGTGTGAGTGAAATTGTGCATGTATTTTTATGTTATATACAAATATACGATTTAAAAAAAAAAATTATACCATCATTATACACTTTACTGTTAGTGGAGAAACACTAAAGTTAGTACATTTTCCTCTAATTGAATCGAGACTAAGATATGGAATTGAAGCTTGGGGTTCAGCAACTAAATATGAAGAAAATAGATAAGTTACAAATGAACTTTTGCAAGAACATCATGTGCTAAATATCAGGGTATAACGTAGGAGATCATTCTCTGAAACTACAGCACAACCACAAATTTGGTTAGATTTGGATAGGTCTGTATAGATTTTTGTGTATTCTTTATATTTGTTTATAAAAAAAATGATTTATTGGATTCCGAGACCGGTATTTATGTTGCGCGTTGACTTCTCTCGTTATCGTTCGCTTCTTACGTACGTTACCAGTTTATCTATTCATTTGGGATTAATTGTTATCGCATCATATCGGTGAGATAGTTCCATTTATTTTTGTTATTTTGTTATTATTTATCGTATCGTTATTTATTGTCTCGTTTATTTGCATGCGTGTGTATATACATCGTTCCTATTTATACTATTATATGTTGTGTATGTTTATTTATATGTATATATGTGTCGTCGTATCAGTATTTATATTATCTTTTAGTTTTTGAATCACACATACACACATTTGCACGTATCGCATAGACGCGTGTGTTACAGTTGCCGACATGCAGCCGGCAATTGTAACTACATCGCATTATATTGAACACATGTACTATCTTCACACCATGCACAATCATCATAATCATCACCATTATACACTAACGTTACTAATGTCGCTGCACCGATACTACCACAAAGTCATCTTGTACACACCGACATTAAAAATACAACTACAACTTTGCCCACACCTGTCTTATCATATCCGCATCAAAACGTTGTCTATCAGGTACCTACACAAACATACTATGCTTTAACCCCGAATACGCACTTCGTTCCTTTTTCTAATAATGCTCCGACTTCCCGAACTATTAACAATCAGATAAGAGACGAGGACGTAGCAGGCGACAACAATACATTATTATCATATTATTCGGAAGACGCATTATCCACATCGTCGCAGGTAGAAAAACAGACAGAAAACGACTGGCAAATATCTAAAAAGAAAGTTAAGAAAAGACCGATGGATGAACAGAAATTAGATAACTCCCGTATGAAACAAAATAGATTTCAATACTTGCAAGTCGAAGACGACGAGGCTACACAAAATGAGAATTTGACTACACAACCAGTCGACAATGTAACAACGGAACCTTTACCCCCACCTATATTTGTACATGATGTAATTAATTACTCGGGAATGTTAAAAAAAATCACGGGCGCATTAGGAAATCATGATTTCAGAGCAAAATCCTTGAAAGATAATGCTGTTAAGATTAACGTACAAACTTCTGATGATTACAGGAAACTAGTAGCGACATTCAAAAAAGAAGATATTAATTACCATACTTATCAGATAAAAAACGAAAGATCCTATAAAATCGTAATTCGAGGTTTGCACCCCTCTTTCACATGCGGTGACATTAAGCGGGCTTTAGAGGAACAACAAGTTAGGTCTGTCTTTAACATTAAGAACAAAAAAACTAAATAACCTATTCCACTGCATTTCATCGAGTTGGAGCCGGCTGATGATATTAAGCGCATATACGAGCTCAATTCATTATTACATTCAAAAATTAGAGTAGAACCCCTCATGTAAAAAGAGACATACCACAGTGTACTAGATGTCAGAAGTATGAGCACACACGATCTTTTTGTAATCCCCCATATAAATGTGTTAAATGCGCGGGTAATCATGATTCAGCCCATTGTAAAAAAGAAAAAGATACACCGCCAAGGTGTGCGTTATGCGCGCAACAACACCCCTCTAATTATAAGGGATGTGAAGTATATCGAAAATTATATGATGCAAAATATAATACAGAGCCGACACTTACTAACAAACCGAATTCTACCACAAACTATGGAAATGCTGTACATGGTAGTATTTCACTAAGTGGACAGAAACCCCAGTTATGCGAAAATTACGTCAGGGGTGCAGATACGATTATTAATTTCAACGATAATATTTATAATGGCGTTGGCTCTCAAAATTATGGTAGCAATATAAACAATAACCACTTCACACCTAACTCACCTCCTGGTATAGATGTAATATTAAGCCAGTTTTTAAACGAATTTAAAAACATGTTTCAACAATTAATGAATCAGAACACTTTGATATTAAATTTATTGTCCTCTGTCGTGAATAAATCTAATAAATAATGGCTACTTCATTAAGAATTGCACTATGGAACGCTAACGGCGCTTTACAACGTAAGTCAGAAATAGAGTTATTCTTAAAAACTCAGCTCATAGACATACTGCTCGTCTCAGAAACGCATTTCACAAATAAAACAGTTTTCAATATTCCCAACTATGATGTTTACACCTGTCTTAGACCAGATAATAAATCGCGGTGGCAGTGCAATTATTATTAAAAAGACAATCAGGCACTACGAGGAGAAAAATTATACGGAAAATAGAATACAGGCATATACCGTTAAATTATCCTCCTTTAACGGTACCGTCGCTATCTCCGCCGTATACTGCTCTCCAAATGAGCGACTAGATGAAAACCTATTTGTTAAATACTTTAAGTCGTTGGGAGAGAAATTCATATCTGGTGGAGACTGGAATTCAAAAAGTCGCAAATGGGGCTCTCGCTTGGATAATCCCAGAGGAAAACTTTTGGAAAAGGTAATTTCTAAGCAGAATCTAGGCTATATCTCAGGGAGTAAGCCTACTTACTGGCCTCAGGACCGTAAGAAAAAACCTGATCTGCTCGACTTTTTCGTAACAAAAGGAATCTCGTCTTTATACATGAGAGTAGATTCTTGTTTCGATCTACCGTCAGATCACTCGGCAGTTGTGTTAACGGTTAGCATTTCACCAATTACAAAAATACCTGAGCCATATCTCATCAATAAAAATACCAACTGGTTTATGTTTAAACAATATATAGAAACTAACATAAACTTAAATATGCCACTTAAAACTAATTACGACATTGATAGAGCAATAAAAAAATTAACAGAAACTATACAAAATGCTGCGTGGCTAGCCACTCCCACTGTAAAACCCCCCAAGGAGTCTAATAATATTCCGAAACACATATTAACACTCATGCATGAAAAGAGGAAGTTACGAAAAACATGGAACATCACGAGAAATCCTATTATTAAAACGCAACTAAATAGAAAAACCAAAGAACTGCGTAAAGTACTGCATGAAAATAAAAATGAAATGCTCGCAACGTTTCTGTCAAGTTTGTCGCCGTCTAAAAACGATGATTACTCTCTATGGAAAGCGACTAAACGCTTTAAACGACCAAATGTGCATATTCCTCCAATACAAAAAATTGACGGTAGTTGGGCTCGTACTAACATCGATAAAGCAGCGCTTCTTGCTAATTATTTTCACGATGTATTTACACCTAATCCTGAAGTTGATGACTCCGTAGATATCCTCGAATATCTGGAAAAACCACTGCAAATGAGTCTGCCTATAAAACCGGTTACTCCAAGTGAGGTACAACAATTCTTCAAAAAAATGAAACGGAGAAAGAGCCCCCGATTTGACCTAATCACAGCTGAAGTTTTAAATGAATTACCACGAAAAAGTATTGTATTCATAACACAGATATATAACGCCGTCTTTCGCAGCCAATATTTTCCTCTGGGCTGGAAGTTCTCGCAGGTAACTGTTATACCAAAACCTGGAAAGTATCGTTGCTTCCTGTTCTTTCGAAGACACTGGAAAAATTAATTTTAAAACGGTTGTTTCCGATATTATCCACGAGTGCAATTATTCCCGATTTTCAGTTTGGGTTCCGTAGGCATCACAATACTGTAGAGCAGGTTCATAGATTAACAAAGGTTATCGAAAATAGCTTGGAAAACAAGAATATTTGTACGGCGGTGTTTTTGGATGTTCAGCAGGCTTTTGATCGGGTGTGGCATCAGGGATTGTTGTATAAACTTAAATTGCTGCTTCCTCACTCTTTCTATTTACTGTTTAAATCGTATCTACAAGAGAGATATTTTCGAGTGAAGGTGGCCGATGAATACTCGGATATTTTTCCAATAACGGCCGGGTTCCCACAAGGGAGCGTTCTCGGTCCAATATTATACCTAATCTATACAACCGACTTCCCGACGCTCAGTAATACAGAAGTAGCTTTGTACGCGGATGACGCAGCTATCTTAGCAGTGGATAAGTGTGAAAACATAGCAACAAAAAAACTGCAGGAGTCACTTGGGCATGTAGAGACTTGGCTAAAACGATGGCGCATAATGGTTAATGAAAATAAGTCAACACATATTTCTTTTACAAATCGAAAAATTAAACGCCTTCCAGTCAAGATCAATAATGTTATAATCCCGAACACCAATAATGTAAAATATTTAGGTATGCACTTAGATGCTAGGCTGACCTGGGGACTCACATTCAGAAGAAAATTGAGCATTTGAGACTTAAACCCAGAACTATGTCGTGGATGCTAGCTAAGAGATCAGGATTGTCATTGAAAAATAGAGTACTATTGTATAAAACTGCTTTAAAACCAATTTGGGTGTACGGAATACAGTTGTGGGGCTGCGCAAAAACATCCAACCTGCAAAAAATACAGCGATATCAGAATAAAATACTCAGAACTATTACTGCAGCCCCCCTGGTACGTGTCAAATTTTACCCTCCATAGTGACTTGAATGTTATGTTTGTGGAGGATGAAATCAAAATACAAGCAAATAAACATGTCGTCCAACGTAGCGTTCATACGAATCCACTTGCTATCAACCTGCTGGATAACTCTGGCGAAACCCGCAGACTGTGGCGAAATAAGCCTTTAGACCTTGTTTAAACATTATAGCGTTTCGAGGGAGTACTGCTGAGTACTAATCCTCCACAAAACACTTTATTCGCTTAAATCAATCACTTGATGACCATCAAAGTTGGTCAGTTGTGAAGAAAAAAAAAAATAAAAAAAAAATATCGCAAAATCGTGATTGTTATAGGTTAGTTGTGTAGTTTATCATATTTACCATCTGTTAAAAATGAGTTAATTATTATATTTCTTCTACATAATTTTTCATTATCGTTTGCTATTATTATTTAATTTATCCGAATTATCGGAGTACGACTTAAATGCTGAAAAGGCTCGTTTAAGTTTGCTCAAATATAATTGGTGATTCATAATACTTTATTGTTTGTAAAAGGAAATCTCCGCATCTTATATATATCATAGCCGTAATGTTTATTGCTGAACATTGTGATTAACCCATTGTATGTTATGTTTCATTTTCTTTTTTTCTTTCCTACAAAATGGGTTAGCAGTACACTAATTATATGCAACGTAAATGAATATTTGTGTACATTAAAAAAAATGTCGCTAACTCGCACGAACAATAATCTATATATAAGTGAAGATTAAAATATGTATATATATATATATATATATATATATATATATATATATATATATATATCAATCCAGAACTATGGATAATAAGATTATTGACGGTAAAGACGACATGGTCATCACCCAACTTCGACTAGGTCATACAACCATGACACATGTTCACCTCCTGGAGCTGAAAGATCCACCTCAGTGTACCTTGTGCGATTCTTACTACAGATTTCTGTCGAACCTTCCGACTTCCATTCCACTTCTCGTTGCCCTAACAACATCAACACCCTGTCCAACCTAATTATCAAACAGCCCTCTACCGCTCAATCTAATATCATTTTCCTCTCGCTCCTCTGGCCGTTAGCAGCTGCACACGGAATGTTAATCTAATTTAATAATAATAATAAAATAATAATAACTACGTCAACAAATTTGAGATAGATCTGTCGCTAGTGTATAACCATATTGACTGTAAACGTGCATAAGTCAAACAAACCTCGTCTAAGGGGGAAAAATGAAGGAAACGGGAAAAATTCATGTATATATATATACACACACATATCGATATAAAGATAGTTGTTTGATGTTTTGAATTAAATGCATAACGAAGTTACCAAAATTATTAAAAATTGAAAGAATTATTTTTAATTAATTTAAAACTGGTTTAGTAATAGCGAGTTATTTTTTTGTAATTTGTTATATTCAAACGATAATATGTAACCGTTCGTATAAAGTTTAAATATATTCAGTGGCCGTAGTTAATCTCGCTGGACGTAACGGAAACGAATGTCGATGAGTCTTTTCGACGAAAATTATTTTTGAGAAACAAACAATCAAGACGGAAAGCAAAAAAAAAAACAAAAAAAAAAAACAAAACAGAAAATTAAAATTTTTATCTAAATAAATAAAATAATACGAAATACCGTACTGCCAACATACGGATAATAATAATAATAATATTCAATTTCCGCGTATAAATTATTTATCTACAAAGTATATAAAATAGACCATGCGAATCTCTATATAACCAGTAACAGGAGGCTTTAATTCTAAATTCCTTCACGCCTGCATCAAACTAAACCACTTTATTTCGTGTTAAGTTCCTACAAAATCATTAATTACCGTTGAATTTATATTGTGTAATTTTTTTACGCCATTGCCTATGACCTTGAAGAAGCCATATCGTAAATGGTATTTTAGAACATTACGAAAAATTTTCTTGTTATCTTCCATTACAATGATCAAATGCACACACTATATATATATATATATAAATATTATATATTGAAATGTTAAAAAATACTCGTTGTATAATTATTAGTATCTGTATCAGTAAGACAACATATAAGGTCGCATATTTCAAAATTTTCGATTTTTACAGCGCTGTTTCATCAATATTGACAGCTTCAAGATGTACACAAGAACCTTATGCTTAATTGCTTAATGATATTGGTTATTTTTCACAATCATTATTACTTTCATTTATTCCTATTATTACCGTTATCATATCTTAAATATTTAAACGAACAATTCTTATATATATATATATATATATATATATATATATATATATATATATATATATATGTAGCGGCTCTAATGATTTGGATGAAATTTTGTACATACATTTAGTGTAATATAAGTAATCGAAAATGGCTTATACGGAAATTACGAATTTTGACATTTTAGTCCCCGAACTCGAGTAGTCCCCCATAAAACCGCCTTTTTCTCGATACTTATCTAAATATACGTTAAAAATATTTCAACTCGATTACATTAACCGTTCGAACGTTATAAGCTTAAAAATTTACACTATGTCCTTCATACCGCGAAGGTATTTAGTAACATCATGTCACATCAACGTGAAATCGTATGGACCACTTTCCTCCACTCTTCCCGACATACTGTCCTTCTCATAGCTGAAACTAGTGTCTTTATTTCATCTGTCCATCGAAACGGATACCTTCCTTTATTTCTGTATTTTCCTGATATTTCCTGTAGGGTGATCCTGTTTTCCTTGTCATGTGTCCAAAAAAAGTTTACCGCATTCCTATTAATTCTCGTTAATAAGCAGACTTCGACTTTCAATTCATTGAATGCTAAGGTATTCGAAGCGTCCTCCTATAAACCGTAATTTAACATATAGTATTTGCAACGATAATTCATGTTGGCGCGATATAATTGAAGGCGTACAAAAAAAAAACAGTATCTAAGGGTGCCGCCATGTAGGACTCGGGAGACTGAAATATTTGAAATTAAACTTGCTAGAACTAAGCAGTACGAGCATCCTGCGCTGCTCGTTATCTTTTATCGTCATATACGTAATAATAATCCACATAAGCGACATAAATGTATTGATATATTTGACTGTAATAATTCTAGTAAATTTGTAAGAATAATTAGGTACATATTTAAACAAAGATTACAGCTAATCGATAGATGTTTGCACGGAGGAGACTGTGTATGTACAAGTTTGAACGGTCGTATCTTTTTGAGTATTTACATTCGTTCCAGACAAAGTGACCATCGCCTTTTTGTTTATTTGTTTTTCTTCCTCATTGCCCCGTTCAACTGTTGGAGTGCATTCTTTGTTCATTACTTCAGAAAGCAAAATGTATCTTCGTCAATGTTTTGTATAATTTATTAGAATGAAATTTTCAAATTCGACCACAATTAAATTTTTTTATTACGAATTTCACCCTATCCACACTAATACGGATTACGCATCACATATGTAAATTTAATTTTACACGCGTTGTATTGTTTCGAATTTGACTAAACTCAGGTCATTGTCTACTAAGGGTACTTTCACTAAATTATTGTTTCCATCGACATTGCAAGTTTCTGCGCTGTTAGAATTTCTTAGCACCTTCATTGCCCACAAAGTTTATCATGTATACATATAGAGTGGATAATGATTATCATGTAATATTCCCCGCATTTATTTTTTTGCCACTACGTCTAGCCTGAGAATTGATGGTACGACGGTGCTCACTTCGTATAATTGTTCAACTTTCGTCAGTCCCAAGTAGCCAATAACTGTTCAGTACGCTTCATTCGTAACAGCGTCAATTTTTTAGTATTTACACCACAATTCCATACAGGACATGTGTATTTCCTGATAGAAAAACAGAGTGGTATAGGCGAAGTTCGAAGTACCTGCGATTTTTCTCTATATTTAGTGTTTATCAATTTGCCAATAAGATTTGGTCTAGCTATTACACATTTAAAATGTCGCTTAACTTCCTAATTTTAAGCCTACAACGTTGTATACCGATAAATTACACACAAATTTGTAACACTAAAAACTTGCTCCGAGACATGGTTAAATGTAAAGTAAGGAGTAAATCGAATATGTACATACACACACACACACACATATATATATATATATATAAATTGAAAGTACAAAAGTAACATAGTGAACTTCCTGGTTGGTGCGTAGCATACTGTAGAACATATTTTTTATTACATTTTAAATTATATGAAGATTAATAAACAATAAAATTTGTTTAATATTACAAAAGTTTACTACGTTAACATGTCTCGTATATAGACTAAACCGTTTATTAAATGTATATTATATATATATATATGTGTGTGTGTGTGTGTCATATGTAGTTATTCGTTAATATAAAAACTAAATTAAACACTCTTTAGAGTATTAGATTGCCTGCACTTCTTCTTTACATGGGGTTTTCATGAAAGACGAGAGTCTTAGTGCATACCAAGATATTTGGCCTATTTAGCTTGTGGAATAAGCTGACCTCCAATATATGCGCGATGGAATAAATTTGCGTGTTGCAAAGTGAATACCACGTGTTGCGATTCTGTCTTTGTTGAACTTGATTTTCAAACGACTAGACCAACTAATAATGCGATCCAGACGACGTTGAAGATTCTCTGTTTCTTCATTCTGGCTATTACTCTTAGACAGTATAGCAGTATCGTCAGCAAACGTAGCTGTGATTCTCTTTCAATATACGTGGCGTTATCTGATCAATGCCTGGAGCCTTTGCCGGGTTAATGTTTTCACCAATTTCCTGCGCTATCTCAATTGGAGTAAAGTATCTCAGTGGTTGATTTGTTTGATAAGTTGTTGTAGTAGGTGTCATATACGATAAAATATCATCAGACTGAAAGACTTTCGCTAGATGTTTAGCAAAGAGTTCTGCTTTTTCGGCATCCCTTCAGAACCAATTTCCAACTTCATCTCTAAGTGGCGGAACTCGAATAATAGGCCGTTTTATCCTATGGGTAGCTCTTTACAGAGTGTATAGTCTTTATCAGCATTCGGACTGAGCTCTTCAACGTATGCTGCTAAGATTTTTTGATTTATTTCCTTGATTAGTCTGTTTAACTGATGATTCAGACGATTAAACATAGTTTTATTTCGTGGGTTACGAGACTTATGCCATTCACGGCGAGCTTTTCTTCTCTCGGTAATCTTCAGCCGGACTTTGAGAGGATATGTGATTTCTTGGACCTCGCGATTTCTCGAAAGAGGTGTAGCAAGCTTTGCAGAGTTCTGAACTGCTTCAATCAACTGTTTGACTTGAAGATCAAGTTCAATGGGAGATTTGAGCCTCACTTTTAGATTTATCGCTGGTCTAGTTCATAGCGAAATCGATACCAGTCAGTATATTTATTTGTGAGGATGACTTTCTTTTCCTCCATTATAACGGTTCTGATTACTGTTAGCAATAATGGTGAATGATTCGAGGACAGATCTTCAACATGTTCAATAGAGATATAGTTGATTCCAATACCTTTCATAACAAAGAAATCGAATAAATCTGGTTTTTTACGTCGATCAATTGGCCAATTTGAGTCCAGATAGAAAATTTCAATGTGTATTTTTAACAGCATCGAAGAATCGCTTGCCTTCGGCACGAGTAATTGACGATCCCCATGCCGTGTGTTTAGCATTAAAGTCGCCTCTCAGGATAAATTTACTACCTAGGTATCTAAGAAATTCTTCATAGTGCTTTCGCTCCATACTTTTTTTGACGTTTATGTGGAGGGAATAAGCTGCAGCTATATTTATTTCGTTACCATTGAAATTAATTGATACGATTGTACATTGTATATAACTACGACAAAATTTCTGTTGATAAAAGTGTTGGATATTCTGCTTGATTAGTAAGGCAGCTCCAGCATGCGAACTGCCATTAGGGTGTGGTGTGGAGTGAAAATCATATCCGCGCATTTTAATGCGATCTCTCGAAGTAAGGCGACACACAAATTAAAGCTATATCTATTTTATTGATGTGAAGATAGGTCTCGGACGGAACTAAATTATATAACGCTTCGTAATAAATAAGAGAAGTGAATGTATCAGAAATATGAAATAATTCAATTACACGTGTTCCAAAAAAGTAAATAATTTTCATGTAAAAATAAATAATAAATCTAAAGTAGTATTAATAATTCCTGGAAATATTATATATATATATGTATGTATGTGTGCATGTGTGTGTGTGTGTGTGTGTGTGTGTGTGTGAATATGTCTATCAAAGTATGAGCATATTTTATCAGATTACTAAAATATAGTGAGTAATTAAAATTGTATATTTAATTCCTGAAATATATAAACTTGCGTGAAAAACTACTTAATTAACTTGAAGAATAAATGTTCTTCATTCAGCATACGATGATAACGAGTGATAAACTACAAAAAGTTTATGTATCTCAGATTCCATAATATAAATAATGAATATTATCCTTTTGCACAAGTTTATGAAAGTGGATAGAGTTAGTCATTTCAGGAAGCATTAAAATTCATATATCCATCAGATAAGTTGTGAATTATTTATATTATAGATTTATATAGATTTATATATATATATATATAAAAAAAATATATATATGTAATGCCCTTCACTAATGTTATTACAATTTTTGTTAAGCAGTTCACTTCTACCATTGTTACGTGCCGTAAAAATATTAAGCAGAACTGGTAAAAAAAAAATAAATAAAAAAAAAACATTAATTATTCCACGCACGGCAAATTAATTAACGATCTGTCTATACAGAAGAATTACCAGCGGCGGAAAATATACAAGTCTTGTCTCGAAGTAATGTTGTTGTTATTTTTTAAATTATCATAATTACATTTATTAAGTCTTTGATGGCCATTATATGGGAGAAACAAGTTTTGTTCTAAAGAATCCGCCTGATTCGTTAAAAACTTACCGTAAAGTAAAGATATATTTATTTTTTGTTAAATTTATTTATATATATAAAAAAAATAAATAACAAATAAAAGGAAACCCTTTAATTGCATAGAAGAGGAGGGGGAAAGAAGAAACAACGTATGTCCGATAAAACAGGAAAATGATGGCGAAATCAAAATTTACGATTAATTTATTATATACTATAAATAGAATACGGACATTTGATAATTTCAGAAATAAATATTTTCGCAAAAATACTAATAGAAATAACGATAGTACTATTAATAAAAATTCACCCGAGATTACTGTTTTCGTCGCTATAGATTTACAGTTTTACATTGCACCACGTTAATTTTTTTTACTAATTTCGACATAATCAATACTTGTGCTCTCCACACCTGACCCGTCTATGTATGATAGAGAGGTGGCATCAACTGTGCATACACAGTGGTTTAAAGTAGTAGAGATAATATATACATAGGCGTTTTCCATTGGGAAATGAGTTAATAAAAATATGATAGTATGTTATCAATGTCAATTGTGGTCAAAAGATCGGTGTGACACACACAAAAAAAAAAACTTATGTTTATAAACAATGAAGATGAGAGAAATACAAATCAAAACAACCTGTTGTTCAGTGTCATAAGTGTCAAAAATTCGGACACATTTCATTAAACTGTAATAAATCTATCACATGTTTGAAATGTAATGGGTTACATCTTAGCAGCCATTGCACAGCCGTAACTTAGAAATTTTTGTTTGTGCTAACTGCAAGAGAAACCACGCTTCCAACTCCAAAACATGCCCTATATATATATCAGGAGACTAACAAACCTAGCAAAAAATATGAGGGTTGCGTAGTTCTCTACTCTCCATATAAATGACGTTTAATAATAATAACATTAATATTAATCATAACTTTAATGCTACTAATAATAACTTAATAAATCAAATCAAATCAAATTTATTTTAATTTCAATACAGTACGCTAGTACATTTCAAAATAGAAGAAATATAAAATAAAATTTAATTACAAATCGAATAAGAATAAACAAATAAAAAAAAATAAAAAAAACGGATAAATAAACAACGAGAAATTAATTAAAGTACTTAATAATAGTAATGGCATAACACTTAAATGATGGTTTTTGCCGGGCTTTCACTGTGCGTGGTTGTCTGTTCGTGCATTTAGGTACCGGGGCTGAGGTACGTGTTTCTCTCCTTCTTCCTCCAGTCTTGTACGTGCTAGCCGCGCATTTTTCGGGTGTGTACTTTTTTACAAATTGAATTTTAAACTTTTTTCAACTTTTTCACTTTTTACTATCATATTATTAAGATAGTGTTTGTGGTTATTTTACTTCTAACCTGGTGTAATTTGGATGTTTAGATCATAAGTTATTAATTTTTAAACTTTTTCTGATTTTTTAAGTAGTTATAAGTTGCGGGTTCCAGTTTTTTTTTTTTTTTTTTTTTTTTACCATGGCCGACCTGAAAAATTAGGTCGGCTATTTAAAAATGTTATTGATTTAACTGTAATATTAAATGTCAGTTTAATGAAAAAAGTGTCACTAAGACACAGAAGAATGCTGTGATAACTGCTGCTGATGATATTGGCAGGAAAATATCTGAAGCTTCCTTGGTCTTAAAAAAATTAGAATCTATTGTTAAAGCAAAATCTACTGATGTTAAGTCAGCTGTTAGTGCTGTTTTGCACTCACAGAGACCTGTACCTTCAGATGGACTTTCTTACAGAGCAGCAGTTACTGGGCAAAATCAGTGTCAAAAAATAAAATCATAGTTAAAACTGAAGATGCAGATAAATTTTTCAGCCAACTAAAACAAAGCGTATCACTTCCTAAGGAAAAGGTGAGTGTTACCTTTTATAAAAAGATAAATAGCAAAACTGCTATTATTAATACTTCATCTAAAGCAGACTCTACTAAACTGAGTAATTTAATTAAAGAAAGGATTCAGGATTGCACTGTCCATGAAGAAAGGCGCATTAATCCCACAATACTTATCTTCCGAGCCAATAATATTAGTGAAGAAGATGTAAAGCAGCATTTTAAAGATCTTTCTGGATCTGATCCGATTACTGTCAATAAAATTACAAATACTCGTGGATCACGGATATATGTTCAACTTTTGCCACAGCAGTTTAAACTTCTCTCATCTAATGGTAGGATTAGGATTCTGTGGGAATCATTATCGTTTGTTGAGGCGATTAACCCTCGGCTATGTAAGAAGTGTGGCAAATATGGCCACCCTGAGAAGTTTTGTCATGCGACTGAAGATTATATATCATTCCACAAGTCCTGTACAAATAACAATATTTGTTCAGCTTGTGTTTTTGATAAAATCAAAAGCTCGTGCCCATGGCATGAAGTTACTCATAAAATATCTGATAAGGAAGCACTTGCTTCAGCATTTGCTGCAGTTGACCATGCTGCTCCTTCTAAAGAATGTCTGAGTCTGCTGAGGGCACGGGAGGATCTCAGGGCCCACATAGACTATGGGGACCCTTAGGTGTAAGTATTTAAATGTTGATAATTCATACTCATGCCAATCCCTATTCTTGAGAGATTTTTACACTTCTAATTACGATTTGTGTATTATAGCCGAGCCCTACCTTCGAGGTGGGATTCTATCTGTTCATAGTAATTTTTATGCTTATATTAATAATCGTATTGCTGTTATTATCAATAAGACTATTGCTCATAGAGTAGTATTTTCCAAATTCAATTTGATTGCAATTGAGATTGGTAAAATTATTATTTTAGCTACTTACATTTCCCCTAATAAGGATAAGTGTAGAGCATTGAGTGCAATCGATTCTGCATTAAAGAGTTTTCCTAATTTCAGTATTGTAATTGTGGGTGATTTTAATATTAGGTTATCTTCTATGGAACCTTCTGTGAGAGATTCAAGGGACTCCTTCCAGTTACTTGATATCGTTGGTAGTAATGATCTTATCATTGCGAATAATAGATTACCCACTTTTATTAATTATAATGGTAGTAGTATAATCGACTATTTACTAATATCTTCAGGTATTGCTAGTGAAGTATTATTGGTGATGAAACCTTTTGCTCTTGCATTTCACAAAACTTTTTACTTTTCTATTGCTACTAATGTAGCTCGTTTCCCCCCTAAGCAGTGCCTGAGGATAGATACAGAGATATTTGTTTCTAAAATTAATTCTAATTTGGTAGATATATTCATTAATAATGTACTACAGTGTAGTTATGGTGTAGAATTAGATAAGTTGATCAATAAATTTAACAGATATCTTTCAGATCTAATTAAACAAAGTCAATTTCCTATATTAATTCCTCAAGTGGACTGGTGGAATAGGGAATTAGAATTTCTGCATAATAAAATTAATATTGTTCGTAAAAAGAAATGGAGGTGTAAAGACCTTTTCCGTTTATTTATTTTGCAAAATACATTAAAAGAACTTAATAGGCTTTATAAACTTGAAGTTGCTAGAGCTAGGTTACAACAGTGGAAAGATCTTGTATCTCAAAGCTCAGCTTGGGGTACACCATACAAGATGGTTTTTAAGAATTCGGTTAGTTTACCCATGCCCGATCTTTTGGTATCTCATTCATATTTAAAAACTAATCAGGATAAGGTTTATGCTCTATTAGATTATTTCTTCCCGCGGAAAGCTGATCTTCCCCTTACACCAGTTGCTACTAAGGGTGCTTCAGTTCCTGTTATTGATAATTTGCTTATTGTTAAATTAGTTAAGAATTTGACTAATAGGAAATCACCTGGGGAAGATAGAATTTCTAATAAGGTAATTAAGCGTCTTAATTTACTTTTTCCAAATCTACTGATCACTATGTTCAATAAGTGCTTATTGTTGAATGGGTTTCCAAAATGCTGGAAATCAGCTACCATAAAACTACTACAAAAACCTAATAAAGATTTGTCTGAATTATCAGCTTATCGTCCTATCTCCCTACTAAATGGCATTGGGAAGGTATTTGAAAAAGTTATTAATATACTTTTGATTGAGGAAATTGAAAAAAAAATATCTTGCATAGTAATCAATATGGTTTTAGATCTGGTTGCTCTTCTGAGCATGCAGTTTTCCATTTGGTTACTTTGATTAAAGATGGACTTAAAGATAATTATCCTGTGGTAGTTGTCTCCTATGATATCAAGGGTGCTTTTGATAATTGTAGGTGGTCTGCCATTATAGAAGTATTAAAAAGTAGTAAAATTAATCCATACATTCTCAATACAGTTATTGATTATTTCTATCAGAGGACTGCTTCTCTTACCATTGGAGCTTCTACAGTCCACAAAAATCCTATGTGTGGTGTTCCCCAGGGCTCTGTGTTGGGTCCCACTCTTTGGAACGTATTGTACTCTGTAGTTCATCATAAAATTGATGCTTTTTCTGCCGCTTGCAGTATGGATTGTCATCTTATTTCTTATGCGGATGATCTTTGTCTTATTTTTAAATCTACAAAGATTCAGAGTTTCTTAAGTTTACCCTATATATCCAAATACTTAGAATCTGTAATATCAGATCTAGGTTTAACTTTCTCTCCAACAAAGTGTAAATTCTCTGTCTTTGGTAATCCTTCTTTGGTTGTACAGGTGAAAACTCTTGAATTATTATCTTCTTCCACAATTGAGCATACTAAGGAATTAAAATATCTGGGTATTGTTATTGACGAAAAATTAACCTTCCTGCCGCATGTTAAAGATATTTCAGCTAAATGTACTATTATTTACAATAAACTACTTCGGATTCAAAATAACTGTTGGGGACTTGCTTTTAAGGAAAGGTTAATCCTATATAAAGGCATTGTGCAGTCCATCTATGGTTATGGGGCTGCAATTTATGTTAATAGGAAGGTGTTGAATTGTGTTAATAAACATCAGCGTAAATTCCTGCTCTGCATCTCTTCTTTGTATCGTACAACACCAACTTCAGCTGCCTGTGTCATCTGTGGTGTCTTCCCCTGGATCTTTATCTTATGGGGAGGGCCGCTGCTGGGGCCTTTAGGCTTCTCAAGGGTAATAATCCTCACATTCAACAATTCCTGTTCCTGGATTCTCTACTGTGCCCTCAGCAACTGCTTTATAAGCAATATAAAAGACATATCTATATGATGCTTGTTAAGGAATGGCAGCAAAGGTGGACGCTGAACTTACCGGCAGGAAAACTTATGAGTTCCTGCCAGATGTCTCATTGAGACTGAAAATAGAGAGTTTTAATATCAATTTTTATAATGTGCAATTATTAACTGGGCACGGTAAGCTTGGATCATACTTATATAGGTTTAAGCTTGCCAACGTTCCATCATGTTCTCTATGTTCATCAGTTGATGATGATATTAGACATACATTGTTTCAGTGTCCTTTTTTGCTGCTATTCGTGCTAAGTTTGGGATCCAGGAATCAAAATGCTTTCCACTTTATAAGTTTCATAAAACTTTTTTCAGAGTATTCAGAAGAAATTATGCGATTAAAATTTAAATTATGTCAAGTTTAAGAAATATCTTGTTCATTGTTTTCATTTCAACTTAATTCAAACGTTATCCCAATATCAATAATATTGAGTCTAGCATGGTCAGCTGCTTTACTTATTATTTCTTAAGTCTTTTACTAAGTAGTTTTTGTAGATAATGGATAACTCTTACTGGTTAATGATTACATGTATATTCATTTATTAAGATGATACTCTGTTTTATAAAAACTGTATTTATATAGTTATGTTGTGTAAGTCATTGTTAACAAGTTGTTTTTATTTTATTTTTTTATTTTATGTTATCTTATATTATTTCCTTTTAATAACAGTTATTCCACTATGTAAGCTTGTAAGTCACAAGTGTATACAGTAATTTATTATTTATACTATGATATAAGTTTATATCAAGATTTATTATAATTTAATTCAATATTTAATAAATCACAAACTCGTTATATGCTTTCTTGGTGGAATAAGGGACTATGTATTTTTCATCCCTTTTCCATCACATATTATGTTATTATAATGTGGAGGTCTTTGCATTTGTTCATGGACCTCTATATTTACGTGTATATTTTTCTCTTTTTTTCAACAGAGGGAGGCGGTTTTTTAGTGGGTAAAAATCCCACACGCTGATTACTTTGGAATTCAGCAGCACTTGCTGAGTGCACTGAGTGCATGTGCTGCTCTCAAAAATATATATGGAACTTATAAATATATCAATGTCTTTTGAAGATTTTTCCCCCTCCCGCTTCAAAAAAAAAAAAAAAAAAAAAAAAACACTTAAATGATATCGTATAAAATTCATTTGATTGTTTGTATGAAACTAAAATAAAGGGAATAAAACCGCCTATGCGCAACCCTAACGACGGCTGGATTATTATTATAATATTAACTTATAACAATCGAAATACTTATCCGAACTTAATTATTAGTAATCCACATAGCCTTTATATAAAGAAACAGGTACACGGCTTTCCTAAATGAACAGTTAATCACAACACCTGCAGAGGACTGAACCATGTGATATCCATGCTACAAAATACAATAGGTTTTGATGAATGTAAACTTTAATTTTTCTTTTAAATTTTAATAATTAATTAGTCAAAACTGTCATCGTTTAACACTTTTATCGTGTCTTTGTAGCAGATGCATTTAGTTAATAGTTTCCTTCGCCTTCTTTTGTAATTAATTAGGCAAATTTTTAGTTCTCTAGGCAATTGTACTCCACTGCTCCGGCATAAATTGCAACCTCATTCTTGTTTTATTATAATGAGGAACTATCGCCTTGGTTGTACCTCCTGACCGTGTCTTTCCATTATCCATTAATATGCCAAACTTATTACCATTTTTGAGAACAAACTGCAGTAAAATTAACGTATATAAATCTGATACAGATAGAAGTTTATATTCTACATTCAAATTCTCATTCATGATTATTCTCTTTAAGACGTATTTTTGTAAAATTTCAATCGGATTTAATGTGGTATCTCGACATCCCACCCCAATTCAATATCCCATACGTTAAGACCGGTGAATATAACGCTAGATAAATACGTCTTAAATGTGGAAAATATTGTTTTAGATAATAAAAGAGATAATTCAACTTTCCTAATTTTTTAGAAATATAAAACGAATGAGCATTCCATGATAATGTACCGTCTATTTGAAGCTCTAGGTATTTAATATAATATACTCTGTGTAGCTTGTTATATCTACCTAGTGATATTTCAGTATTATTCCCAGTGGCGGCTCGTGAATTTTTTCACATGTACTCGCTTAAATTCTGCAACCCCTCATGAACTTAAAAGAAATAAAAATATTCACTCTAAAAAATTTTTTCAATACAAAAATTTACAGATAAATAAATTTGAACATTATAAAATTAACTATAAATAAATAATTTAAAAAATAATAAGTATGCTAACAATTATAAGTAGGTATGTTTTAATATAAAAAATTATCGATAAATGAAATCCACTCTTCTACCATTTTTAACAAATTCGTTTATAACACGATCGTGAAATGAAACGTCGCGACGCAACTTACTCAGGACATCCTTTTCAATGGAAAGAACAGTTAATTCGGAAAGTCTTTCTTCTCTCTGAGTGCATTGTGTATACGTATTTATTCTTTTTAAAGCTGAAAAAGAGAGCTCAGTCGTTGCAGTTGTAACTGGTATAGTGATAATCAGAACACATAATCTTTTAACTTCTGGCAAAGCAACAGAAAGACCAGAAATTTCTAAATGTTTATACAGTTCGTGAACTGAATAATGTCGGAACTCCGGAGTGCTGTATACCACAATCAGTTCGGATTTTAACTTTGTCAAAATTCTTGCCATGAGAATGTCTTATTAATGCTTTAAGGAAACTTTCTTTCATATTGAATGAACATGTCTTTATCTAACAATGCTAAATATTCCAGTTTTTTAATCTCTGAAAACCTTTCCACAATTTGCATTGTAATATTGTCCATGATTTCATGAAAAAGTCATCGGTATCCTACAGCCAGATCTTCATCATTTGAAAAATTTTCAGTTCGTCGTCTTTTTACACTAATAGTGGAGATGCATTCATTCGAAGTTTGATCATTAATTATCTGAAATTCATCTCGTAGTTTGTTCAAAAAAGTTTTCAGTGTCTGTACTTCTTTAGAAGCTAACTGAATATCGAGTATTTTTTTCTGTAGGATATTAAAATGTTTTGTGGCATGTGGAAATATCTTTTCAAAAATTTTTAGTACAAAATTGAATTCAAAATCTTGAAGATTATGGTGAAATCCTCGAGCGCATGCTCTAGTTTCGCTATCCCACACATCAGACTCATCCATCATATTTTCGAACAATTGCGGAAACTACTTCAACCAACTTGCTATTAGAATTCCATCTAACAACAGATGTAGAAGGTAATCTTCGTTTTATTTGTTCATTTAAAAAATAACGTTTCAATGAATTTGAAAAAAACGCTGAGAATCCATTTAAAGTTTCAAAAAAATACTCTACATTCGTAAATAGAATTGACGCTCTGTTTTAACACCAAATTTAGTTGATGTGCATAGCAATGCACAAATTGAACTTGTTCATATTTATCTGTCATCAGTTTCTGCAATCCATTATGTTGTCCAGCCATCACAGCAGCTCCATTTGCGCAATTAATTTCCATCCACATTCGTATTCACTTATAAACTTGGTGATATGATTATACAATGCAACAGTAGTACGAGCGTTGCTAACGTCTGAAAAATCTATAAATCTTTCAACAGCTTGATGTTCATCCGAAATATACCTTACCGTTGTAGATAGCTGTGATTTTTTAGAAATATCGACAATTTCATCCAGCATAATAGATACGAAGATAGACTTATTAATTTCGGTTTTTATTTCATTTTTAACAACTGTACTAATTGGATCAACTCGTTTTGAATAGTTTTTGACGTGCCGCTAAAAACAGTAGAGAATTTTAAATGATGCGCCAATTTTTCATCTCTTAATGCTAAAAGATTCAATAATTCGACGTAATTTCCTTTATTATTCGAATCCACTTTTTCATTGTGACCCCTAAATGCTATCATCTCCTGTTGTCAAATAACACGTTACATCTATATATACCGATTCTGCGTAACTTTTTCATTAAATTTAGTAATTTCTTCTTGACGAGTTTTATTAAAGCAAGATTCTATTGTATTCTTAACGTAACTAGAGAAATCATAGCATTAACATGGGAAACCAACTTTTCATGTCTGATTCTTAAATTATTAAAATTACTCATATCGACAACACCTTGATTCAGATTTCCAAATGCATCTTCTTCTTTTGTATTAAATAATAAACAAGGCCAACAATATAACTTCTCAGGGTTTAAACATCCGCATAACCAACTGTAATCTTTGTACCACTGCACTCGAAAATACCGAAAATATTTCTTTTTACCATCATTTACTTCGGTTTTTAAATTTAAATGTGGTTCAGGCTTACCAGTTTTTATTATTGCAAGTTTCTCATGAATGGTCGAGAACTAAATGGTTTTTCAAATAAAAGTTCCATAATTATCCCTTTTTTATATAGTTAATAATTTTAAAAAATCACAATCGTATTCTAATACCGCGAAATTTGTACAAACGGCACTGCACGACGACGAAAGATCAAACAAACCATATACAGGCGGCCGCCTCTAAATCCACACAACCTACGTCTATACTCGTTTAAGGAGAGCGATTATAACTCCTACAAACTAATCGACATATGCTCCAAGTAGTCAGAAAGAGAGAGAACTATTACTGCCGATGTACATTCCGCTTCCTTTGGCTGGTGTATTGACAAGGTCATGCATTATTATACGGTACTCGCGTTTCAAAAAGAGTACAGGGGCATTGTTATTATACATCGTATGATTTAGATCGATCCTATAATCTACAGCACACATTGAAGGCGTTTCAACCTAGCGACTGCGTTCTATTATAATCGCCAGCCAGAACGAGTACAGTGCATCATTTAAAATGTAAGGTAAACGTGTATACTGTATATGCGCCGTTACTCTTGAAGATTATTATGTATCCGCGCTGGTAAACTTTTTTGCATTGGCAAATTTAATTTAGTTTCATTTTGAAGAAAAAGAAAGCTAGAATAAAATTTCATAAGCTGTATTCTTCCATTTCTCTCCTGTACTCGGCGAGTACAGCGATTACACATACGAGCCGCCACCAGTTGAGAACTTGGTTCACATTACGCTGTGCAATATCTTGAAGTATATCAGAAAATCCTGAATCAAGGGCAAGTATCATCAGCGCAGCTAAATATTTTCCCATCAACAACTAAGTTGCATAAGTCATTTACTTGGATTAAGAAAAGGACACTACCTTGCGGTACTCCCGAAATTTGTACGTTACTTTCATCACTGTATTCATTGTTTATTTTGACGACATATCTCCTGTTCTCAAGATAACTCCTAAACAAGTTATGTATAATACCCATGAATCCACAATTATACAATTTTTTTTAGAAGTATTTTATGATCAATTACATCAAAAGCTTTACGTAAATCGAAATATACTGAGATGACGGATCTATCTTCTTCAAGGCATATATGTGTTCAAATAATGCATCATCGGTACTTTTCCCAGGATAAATCCATATTGATTAACGCTAAAAAAAAATTTCTTCTGTAGATAATTCAATATCAGTCCTTTCATGCATTTTTCAAATATTTTTGAAAGTGCCGATAATATGCAAACTGGTCTATAATTTGTTACATCTGTTTTATCGCCATTTTTGTAGACAAGTGTAGATTAAATCTTTGTTACGAGTTAATACTAATATATTATCGTTCATCTACTCGCATCGCTTTCGATAAACCTTGTTTGACTTTTTAGGCTTTTTGTATTTCAATGATTAAATCTGTGATGTTAGTCACGAACAAATCAAATTTTTCATCTATATTTGCTAAACTACTGGTATATAAAAAATTTAGTTTTAAATCTTTCAGATAGGTATGAAAGAGATTTTTATCGAAAAAATGGTTGTGATCGTTATGTTTAAATTTAATGCTTGTCTTGACTGAAAATATAGCCTTTATACACGCATGGTTACTGAAATTTACCCGGTTAATTGTGTAATCATGAATACTTAAATTAATTTATTTTCTTTCCCTTTTAAGAAAATATGATCTAAACATGAAGTGTAATTATTGAAATCTTTAAAGAAAGTAGGTTGATTGATAATGTTATTAAATTTCGTAGAAGGTGATTTTTCGAAAGGTCCGACCGTTAGGCCGTCAGCAAAAATCAAAGTCGAAATTTCGTTTTTCGGAATTTCGTCCATTTTCCGGAAAATCCGCTTTTTCCGACGTTTTTCTCTAATTAACCGCGATCGAATTCGTTATCGATCGAAAGCCGACTAAATTCTCCGTCGAAATGATATGTATGAAAATTTTCGCCAAACGTCGAAAACCGACCTTTAGGCGAGGTCGAAGTTGGCCATTTTGCCTTAGTCGAAATTGACTTTTTTCACCGAAATCGCTGTAGAAAAAAAAACCAGGCCCTAACTCGAAAAAAGCCCTCGTAATTTTTTACCCAACCCTATCGGCTATCTTTTCGATCTCTTGGTTGATAGTCGTACGATGCGCCCAACTTCCGGAACAATTCGGTTTATCCAGCATGTTCCTGGTAGCGAACTATCGCCAGCTTTGGCGAGGCATAGCGAGCGACGTAAACATTTTTAAACGATTCCGACTTCGGAAATAGTCGTTACTGTATAAGATGTATGGTAAAAAGCGAAAACCCCGCGAAAAAAAATTTCGCCGAAAATTTCGAAAGGGGCCCCCTTTCGATTTTTTCGAAATTTCGATTTTTCGCAATAATTCGCGAACTATTCGCAATTTGAGAAAATTATTCCAACAAAAGTTACGGGCGATTAAAATACGCGTCTATCGACGGTAGTCGCGTATTTTTATAGCGAATACTCGTCGAGCAAATTGCGGTTAAACGGTTTTGGGGTTTTGCGCCCTTTTTACGGCCCCTATGATAGATAGGCGGATCAGGTTGGACTTAAAAGAAAGTAGACGTCCAGATCTATAATTTATGTCTTACGGTAAATGTTTTAAAAATTAACCGGTAACGAGATATCGCGAGTTTAAAATTTGATTTTCGATTTTTCAACATTTTTTTCAGGCATTTTTGGTCGGCCGGTTAGTAGCTATATATGTATGTGTATATATATATATATATATATATATATATATATATATATATATATATATATATATATATATATATATATATATATATATATATATATATATAATCAGCAAACCGAAAATTTCAAAAGGGGACCCCCTTTCGATTTTTTCTGTAAATATATAATAATATAATTTTGATTTTGATAATATTTAAAAAAATAATTTGTTTTCTCCATTGATGTGATTTTTGTTTTAATTTTGATAAAATTAATTTGAGAAAATCATTCGAACAAAAGTTGCGAGCGATTCAAGTACGCGTCTAACGATGGTAGTCGCGTATTTTTATAGCGAATATTCGTCGAGAAAATTGGGGTTAAAGGATTTTCGGGTTTTGCGCCCTTTTTACGGCCCCTATCATAGATAGGGCGTTTGGGTTGGGCTTAAAAGAAAATAGACGTCGAGATCTATAATTTATGGTATGACGTAAATGTTTTAAAAATTAACCGGTAACGAGAAATCGTGAGTTTAAAATTTGATTTTCGATGTTTAAAAATTTTTTCATCCATTTTTGGTCGGCGGGTTAGTAGCTACATATGTATATATATATATAAATAGTAATCCTCAAAACCGAAAATTTCAAAAGGGGTCCTTTCGAATAATTTCGATAATATTTAATTAAAAAAATAATTTGTTTTAATTTTGATAATATAATATATAAAAATTTGATAATATTATATGTGTAAATATATAATATAATTTTGATAATATAATATATACATATATAACTGGGAGATTAGTAGTTATATATATACCTGTAGCCCAAAACGTTTGATCGATCTTTTTTTAATATATACATAGGAAACAGCAGCTGCAGAGGAATGTTTGGCCGGTAGGACATATAAACTATATACACGTACATATTAACTGTAGGTATCGCACGTACATACATAATTTTTTATTAGGCATAGCGAGCGAGGTAAAAATTTTTAAACGATTCCGACTTCGGAAATAGTCATTACTGTATAAGATCTACGGTAAAAAGCGAAAACGCCCTGAAAAGAAATTTCAAACCGAACTCGAAAATTTCAAAAGGGGACCCCCTTTCGATTTCTTGCAAATTTCGATTTTTCGCAATAATTCGTGAACTATTAGCAATTTGAGAAAATAATTCCAACGAAAGTTACGGGCGATCAAAAATACGCGTCTAACGACGGTATTCGCGATTTTTATAGCGAATACTCGTCGAGCAAATTGAGGTTAAAGGGTTTCGGGGTTTTGCGTCCTTTTTACGGCCCCTATGATAGATAGGGGGTTATATATAAATCATCAATATATATTAGGTTTTTTGCGCGATAAATCGCTTAAGAATGGGATATTCGACGAATTTAATTTATATATATAACACGCGCGTACATAAATAACGTTTTATAGCGGCGGGCGTGTCTTAAGTTCAACAGCAACTGCAGTATGACGTCATTTCGACGAATTTGGTTTTATCCGATGGCAAATTTCTATAGCAAAAATTAATCTCAGGAAAGCGGGCGTGTCTTAAGTTCAACAGCAACTGCAGTCGACGAATTTGGTTTTATCCGATGGCAAATTTCAGGAAAAATATATATAAATTAACGATATTTTTGTTTTATGTAGACTTCCCACTTGCGGAGCCCATTCAAAGGGCGGGTTTGGCGAATTTTAGTCGAATTTGGGTGAAACTTTTTTTGTTTTACTCGTCAGAGCCCCTGCACTATTTGAACGGTCAGCTTCCCAAAAATAGGCACTACCCCCGTTGGGTAGCAACCCCCTTGGGTAGCAGAGGCGGATAAAACCCCTAGTTGAAATCTTTAAAGAAAGTAGGTTGATTGATAATGTTATTAAATCCGTACGCACACATCAAGTTTAAGTAATCGTTGCATGCGTAGTTCTTCAGAAGTTCGATATTTATATCCCCCGGTAAATATCACTAAATCAGCTGTATTATTTAACCCGGCAATACACGCGCCATTCAGTGTAACGGGAGTACACGCATGGTGAGATTTTCCCTCACCTTTGTAAATTGACTTTTCATTTTATTCTATCGTGTTTTTTATTGCTTTTGCAAATTTAAACAAAAACATAAAATAGATACATAAAAACTAACATAAAAATAAATTAACGAATTTTTATAATATTAGTGTTTGTACAATTTGAATATTCATAAAGTGTCTTATAAACGGTACTTTATTCCATTGTTTTGTATTAAAAAAGATTAATGAAAAATATAATTTCATAACTAATAGAAAAAATTACTCTACATCACTATCTCTAACTACTTCATTCGATCGACAAAACCGACACAAAGTACCGCCGCAGTGTGCTCTTTACAAACTACAGCTGAACATTTGGAACACTGAGTCTGAGAATATCTGTTCTTTTTCCTTGGACAAAAATTACATTTTGCTTTTCCGCCATCATTAGAACCCAAATTTTTTGTAGGAACGTCTGGATTTGCATCTGTAATCTGTTGTAACTGAAGCCATAGAAGAGTAGGCAAGCTGGTTATATGTGCCCGTTTTATTAGGTATGACATGCAAAGTTCACTAGCCAGATTTTTTAGATAAACTCTCCTTAGGGTAACGGCACTTGAATTAAAGCGGTGTATGATAAAACTGTTGATACCCGCGATGTTTAACAGTGTGTAAAATATTCTCAGTGGCCATCTAGCAGTTTTACGTGAGACAGAGTATAAACTTTTCATGTTGTCAACTGTATCCACTCCACTTTTGGTCATATTATAAAAAATTACTATGTGAGGTTTATTGAAGTCTCCAGTTTCTTCATCAATATTTTCACCTTCATGCATAGAAGACAGTAGTAACACAGCTTTATTTTTTTTTGAGATATATGATAGGATTGTCATATCTTTTTGATGTCCAAATATTGTTGTGTGCACTGGTCTAATTTTTGTATCGTGAAATAACGGTGGAATCTGCGGTTTGTTTTTCCTCAGTGTTCCAACAATAGTTATCCCAAAATTCATCAACAAGTCTTCTACAAGTTGAACTGAAGTGAAATAATTATCAGTTGTTATATTCCTTCCTGTATTTTTTACAGGATGTATTAATCGTTTTACAATTTGCGCAGGAGTATTTTCTGATTTATAAGGTCCATCAGGCTGTTGTCCCACATAAACCTCCATTTTTATCGTATAAAATACTCTTGCATCTGTAAGAGAGAAAATTTTAATACCATATTTTGCTGGTTTTTGAGGCATAAAGTGGCGGAAACTGCATCTTCCTCTGAAAGATTCTAGCATTTCATCCACAGTTATATATTCATGTAGTGTGTAATTTTTTTCACAATTTGATACAAATCCATCAAATAGTTTTCTAATAGGTGCTAGTTTGTCTACCATTTTTCGGTCTTCACGCGTATTGATATCATCAAAACGAATCACACGCAGAAGAAAACGAAATCGGTTGATAGACATAACCAGACGAAACAATTCTGGTGCAAAGCCATCATTAGCCCAAATATCTGAAGCATTTACATGGGATGACTTTAAAATACCTGCCATGTACAGAAGGCCAAATAATGCTCGAATTTCATCAAAGTTGGTGTCCAGTGCATCCCTTGGTCGGACATAATTTTCCCTAACCAAGGCAATTTTGATATTTGTAAATTTAACTATTTCTTCTATTGCTTCATTTGTTAGAAACAGCTGCCAAGTTTGTAACGGTGTATTAGCATTTTTAGCTGCTCCCTTTACTCCTGGTAAACGACGGATCAAATTTTTTTCTCTCGTTTTATGTATTTTTTTTTATTATAATGAACATTCCATCTAGTTATTTTATCTCTTCCTATGTACACTGGCATTTCATCTTTCATTATTTCTAACTGATCATTCATTGTAGTGATTTCGTCATCGCCTGAAATTTCACTGTCCGTATTGTGATCACTAGCATACACCTGATCTTCTTCATTTTCACTTGCATTATCATTGGCATCGCTTCCTAATTCCCATCTATAAACAAACGTGCAGTGCACTACCATTACATTACTTATTTAAACTCAACTAAAGAATGATTAACAAGAATAGGTCCTATACTAGGAATACCTGAAGGGAGAAGCAACAGTGCAGACTATGTGGGTGGCGGTAACAGTTATACGGCATGAGTGAGGGAATCCCTCACCGTGCGTGTAATGCCGGGTTAAAATGATTTCTAACTCACTTGAAAAAATCTGAAACTGAAGACTCACAAAAACGATACATTCAGAATTCTATTATCGTCTAAATTAATTTGTAAATGTATTATATTACCCGATGATAAAACAACGCTTTTATTTTGAAATATTAAACCTAGTTTTATATAAATTAAAATACCTCCCGAACGCTGCGTATCTCTACATTGTGCCTGCAAGTCATACCCCGGTATTATATAACGATTTACTTCATCAATATATAAACTTTCTGTTAATATGATTAGGTCGTAAAGAAAGGTCATAATGTTTACGAAGGCTTTGAACGTTTAGAGTTAATGTTTTAAATAAACACAAATTCATAGAATAAAAAGGCATTACAAGACAAAATTAAGCAATAAAAATAATGAGAGGAAATCTATTCATACATGCCATTCCTAAAGATGTCTGAAGAGTAAAACAATCACACAACGTTTTTATGGTCGACACGCAATGTTCTTTCTTTATCGAAATTAGGTTTAAAACTAATAGTAAATAATTATAAAATAAATATTTTACGATTCGACACATACATACCCAACATATAATCAGTTCTAGCAGCAGTCTTCAAGTCCATCGCATGGTCAACACTTCTTACTCGGGTTAAAGAGCATCTTTCCGATTTTCTCACTAACACTTTGCAATCTTTTATCCAAACAAATTGGCTATGTTTATATATTCGAGAATTCAACTGTGTAAAGGTATATCGGCGCACTAGATGCTGCTGCATCTAAATCCATTTTCATGTTAATTATACTCGGTGTTATACGAATACCCTTCCTCTTATTCATTTTTTACTGATCGGCGGCAAAATTTGACTTTTAGAGATGAAAATTTTTGATTTTGCGGCCTGGTAATCGGTGACAAACATCGATTACAGCAGAGTCAATACTTTTAACAATGTCGACGACATTCTCATCACGCTGATATGGAACGTTACTGATGACAATGTTATTACGACGGGTGCACTGCTCGCAGTCTTCCAGTCTATTTCTCAATTCTAAATTTTCTTCTTTAATAGTAATAATAATAATAATAATATCAAAACCCGACACCAAAGCTACTCTGAAATAACTCGACGCAATAGTAATCCCCCATCCCATTTTAATGACTCATTAAATCACACCAACTCTTCAGACCTATCATCCATTTTATCATTATTTGAAGGCGCTGATTTTAATAAATTAATAATTTTTATTAAAACTATAATTACAAAACTAAATGAGAATGCAAATATTTTCACAAAAATAGCGGCTATTTTAGAAATAATTGTAATAAATTATGTGTAACTTTTTTTAATGTAATATCATTAAGTTAGTTGCCTGGAATTGTAATTCTAGTACACAAAAACCAGCTGAGCTTCATGAATTTTCTATTTACAATAGTATTGACATCGTTGCTTTATCTGAGACTAAACTGGACAGTAACCTCACAGTTAAATTTCCTGGTTTTGATATTTGTAGAAAAGGTGGGACGCGTTATAGTGGACGAGTAGCATTGTTGATTAATCAACGACTAAAGTATGATCTTGTGCCAGCGCCCCCATTACATAGTATTCAGGCTGTTGGCATAAACATTTATTTAACCACTGCTGGTAATACTCATAATGTAAATCGCAATGTAGAAGTTGTTACTATTTTTGCTCTTTATAAACCGCCTAATCGAATGACTAAATGTATAGAAGATATTTTATCCTTGATGAAGACAATTTTTTTTTTCAATCTTTTTTTTCCATCTGTATGTGATGTTTCCACGTTAATCGGTTATCCAGGTGTAATCGTAAATACTTGACCGACTGACAGATCGGTGCAATTAATCTTGACGAGTGGGGTGTAACTTTTCTGTTGGTAAAATGGATATTCACAGATTTGTTTTCATTGATTCCAATTTTCCATTTTTTAAACCATATCTCCGCCTTAGTAAGAGCTTTCTGTAGGTTACTGCCAACTATCTTCGGATCCGTATACGTTGAGAGCAGTGCAGTGTCATCCGCAAATGAAGCCACCTGTAAGTTTTCTATTGTAGGGAAATCAGCCGTATAGCGTGGGGCCCAGCACAGAACCTTGGGGAACGCCTGCTAAAACAGGATGTATTTCTGAATGGGTATGTTTGTAACGCACTTGAAAATGTCGATTTTCTATGTATCATTTCAACAACAGGTAAAAATTTTTTGGCAAGAGACATTTCAATTTATATAATAAACCATCGTGCTAAACTTTATCGAAAGCTTGTTGAATATCGAGAAATGCCGCGGTACATACTTTTTTGTTTCTAAGCTATTTTCAATGACACTAACCACCCTATGTAGTTGATCAGTGGTGGAATAGTGTTTTATAAAACCGAATTGATGTTGCAGAATTATAACATTAGATTATATGTAGGGCTGTAATATTTTTAATATTAATTTTTCGGCGATAAAATGAAACAGAATACGGATCTTTGCCAGGTTTCGGAATCATTATAATTTGCGTTCCACTGTACCGGAAAATATTGTACGCGAAATATTGCGTTACATATATAAGTCAGCAATACTATAGCTTTTCGCGGAAGTTCATTCAATAATTCAGCGCTTATTAAATCGAAACCCGGACTTTTCTTCTTTTTCAGCGTTTTAAGTAAACATTTCACCTCAGAAGACGACGCTGACTTAATCGAAGGAGATGATTCATATGGACTATTTATGTAGTCATATATTTCCCTGTCCGTGCTGGCCGTTATGTTTGGCTGAAACACAGTTGTCAGGTGCTGAGAAAATAAATCTCACTTCTGTTTATCATCCCTCGTCTATGATTCGTCATCACGTTTTATCGGAGGAATATGTATATTGGTCTCTTTAATATTTTTGGTGCACTTCCATAAGGAATAGTCATCTATTGCTAGGGGTGAGAGTTTAGTTAAATAGCTATTAAGGGTTTTGTTTTTAATTTCTGCTAATAATTTTTTTAATTCTTTTACTTTATTATTGGACAATTTTTTATCCCAGGGATTCCCTGTTTGGAATCACCTTCGTCTAAACTTTCACTTTTCCAAGACTAGCTTTCGAACTGATAGCTGATAATTTTTACTTTTTTTGTAAGTATTAACTGGAGTATTCAGCGTGGCTGCTGTTTGTATCTCTCTAGTTAGATACCGTACGGGATTCTCGATATCAATTTCGATTTTTAATAGAATTTTTAGATTTAATTTGGTATCTAAGTACTCTCTAAATTATTCCCAATCTGTTTTGTGGTTACACAAATATATTTTTTCCTCTCGGCATATAACCGAATCGCCAAACGTTAAAATGATACAAGAATGGTCCGAAAAAAGAATTTATTTCTGAGTGATAACTAGCAGTTCCTTTCAATCGCTTCTCGGCCTGTTGGCTAAGATCAAAGTGTAGTATCTGTTCTTATCAATAAAATGCTACCTCAAAAAGCCAGCGTCCAGTTAACTAATTTGATTAATGCAATGTTTAATACTTCCCTTCTAGTTGGAAAGTGTCAAAAATAATTCCAGTACCAAAACACGGTAAAGATTGCTGTCAGATAGACAATATCCGCCCAATCAGCTTGCTTAGCAATATTAGCAAAATCGCTGAAAAATTATTCTGAAAAGATTAAGTGGCTTTACTAATTTTAATAATATAATACCTAGTAGTCAATTTGGATTTTCAAGCAAAATATCCCACAACACAACAGATAGCAAGAGTTGCTGACTCTATCACAAAGATAATTTTGACCTCAATAAACATACTGGGATGGTGTTATTTGATGTGGCAAAAGCTTTCGACACAACCTGGCGGCACGACGGTATTATCTACAAAATGATTATTACCAGGTTTTCCAATTATCTAATTAAACTGATTAATAGTTATTTAAGCAATAGATCATTTTGTACCATTATAAATAATGCGAAATCAAGTAGCAAATCCTGTTCTGCCGGCGTGCCTCAAGGTAGCGTATTCGGACAATTCTTATTTACATTTTTCATGCATGATTTCCCGTATATAAATAACATTGAAGTTATACGCTGATGATACAGCGTTGTACTGCAGTTCCTACAGGCCAAGTACTATCAGCAATAGGTTATAATCCGATGGTGATCGTGTAATTAAGTATTTTTCTAAATGGCAAATTGCTCTTAATCCTTCTAAAACGAAAGCAATTTTCTTCACTCGTCGAAGACCGTTTTTACCGACCAAACTTCATGTCAGTGGCGTTGATATAGAATGGTCTGACCAGATACGCTATGTTGGTGTCATTTTAGACAGGAGACTATTGGTCTTCAGTCTCAAATGCTAGTTTTAATAGACTGCAATTAGTCCAAAATCGATGTCTTAGATGTATCTTCAATGTCCCCGTATACACTAAAATTTCATATATGCACAGTGCTCTGCAGGTGGTACCATATGTAAAAGACTATATCCTCAAACTATCAAAAAAAATTGTTGTCAGTTATAGTGTGCAACGTAGTAATTTACTTCCAGCAATAGGAAATTACAATTCCAGGGAACTAAGTATTAGGTATACCAAGTATACGCATTAAACATAATGTATTATTCTCATAACGTTATAATTTGTCTGTTTTTGTTTCCAGTACTTATAAATGATATTTTCATTTATTACGGCTTTCCATATTATGATTATTTAGAATTGTGTTTTCATTACCGGCGCTTGTAAAGTAATTATACAGATGTTTACATTCCTTTGATAATATTTATGTATATATATATATATATAGGTGTGTGTGTGTTTTTGTTCAACGTCTGTGTGTATTTTCATGTGCTGTAACTTTTATTTCTCCTATTAATTTGCTAAAGTGAGCCACTACTGTCGGTTAAATATCCTAAATGTTATTATCTAATTACCCTTGTTCTTCTGTACAGAGTTAATTATCGGTATTGACATTACCTATATGGGAAATCTGACATGACTGCGAATTGATCTGTATGACAGTTCAGTATTATCTTTGGAGCATATGCACGGTTCCGGTGTATAATTATCCTTCTAATTAAACATAAAAAGTTTCAGAGCCATCAGTCCAACGAGTAAAAGCAGAAATATTTGTTCTAAATTTTCTCCTCTTACCAATGTGTATAAAAAATTGTTGAATCCTGCAATCTGTGTAATTCTATCGGTTCGTCTACTTTTATCCGTATTGAGAGATTTGTTCTTCTTTTAGCCCACTACAGCATTTGTCGCCGTATCCACGTTTCAAATGAGTCAATGCGTTGCTTATCCGCTACTTTAATCATCCGCGTCTCGGCTTCACATAAGAAAATCGAGGGAATTAATAATTTTATTAACTTCTTTCGTTGATGGCTACTTTTGGTTACACATTATATGTTTCAATCATAACATTTCGGTCTTGCCTCTAAAAAGCAATCCTGAGCGACTTTCATTGGCAGTAATCAAAGATCCTAAATAAACAAAAGAATTTACTATTTCATACTCTGACAAGGAACTGGCGTCAGGTTTTAGAAATTAGTAAACCATGTTTCTCTCGCTAACTTCTTTGACACGTATAATTAATTCCGTTATTTGCTTGAAATTTAAAAACACAATAACAAGAATAAGAGGAATAACGTAGCAGTAAGAACGATTTTATTATTTCACGTTAACTTATTAAAACTCCGAAAAGAAGTTATAACAAGGTACGAGGATTATTAAATAACACAACTATCTACACGAACATCATCACCAAGTAAAAAAAAAAATTAATCATTACTAACACTGGCATCATTAACTCTGATTATTTTATTACATTTATACAAACGGCGTGTTTTATTAAATCCGCTGATAGGCAAACACCATAGTATATGTATTTACATAATATACTCGTCAAGTAGGGGTAAGAATTTTTATAATAATGCTGGCGACACACATATAATGACATTTACATATAATTATACTTAAGAAAAGTACAGGTATATCTTTGATTATTCAACATTTTTATTAATTGTGAACTGGGGTCAATTTTTATTAGACGAATTTTAATTTAACATTTATCTTCGTCGAATTCAGTTATAATTTAAAATGCAAACACTGACCTTTTGAGTGGATTTATGGTAATTATATATTCGACCATATTTACACACACACATACATATATATATAAGTAAGAATATGAACACATGGCCTGATTAAAATTTTGTCAAAAGGTTGAAAACAAAATTTAGCTACGATAACATTTCAAAAATATCTACCGTCGAAATAAATACATGTAATTCTAAGTCTATGTGTAATTTTAATATGCCTTTAAAACGGTCCTTGGTAATATTATCGAAATTTTATCAGATTTTTTGTTTTTAATTTTATCGACGCCAGAATATTGTATTTACTTTTGTTGACTTGTTTCCCACAAGGCACGAGTTTACTTTGTTGGTCCTACTCAGAAAAAATAATAAAATAAAATTAGGCGGATGTATTTCAAAAAGTAACGCTATTTAATGTATTAAGAAGAATGTGGAAAAAAATAAACGACAAAAAACAAGTTAAAACCACTAAAATTGTTTCTTGACGAAAAATCGCAAAGCTTTTCATCTGTTAGGGCATTATCACGTGAATATTTAAAAAATAATAAAAATATAAAATTAAAAATATTAATTTAGATTCTTCCTTTCTTTTCTTTCTTTTATTCGTTATCTGATTACAGATGTCGTGTTCAATCATGTAGTTTTCGCGATTAAATCCTGCCATTTATTCCATTCCTATATATTGTCCATTAGTTGTCGCATTGATATCTCCGTCATCTCTTGTATACGAGTCGGCGAACGTCCTCTATTTCTCTTCCCTGGGATTACTCCTTGTGTTATAATCTTCTCTAATCCGTTTCATCTTATGATATGTCCAAAAAATTGGAGACATCTTCTTTTTATAGTTGTCACTAATCTATCCGTATGTTCCACTCTAAGTTGTTGAGGTATTCACACATTCGTCCGATGTTCCTTCCACGAGATCCTCAACATGCACCTGTAGGAATACATTTCAAATGCCTCCAGTTTTCTATGTATCGCTTTTGTTATTGTCCATGACTCGGGACCATAAAACGCTATTGGAAACACCAGAGAGCACATTAATCTCTTTTTTGTCATTATATTTATGGGATGGTCCATCCATATCTTTTTAAGTTTAGCTACTATACATTTGGCCATCCCAATTCGCCGTGTAATTTCCCTTTCATCGTTCCCATTGTTAGTAATAAACGCACATAGATATATTGTTTCTGTTTGCTTTTTTACGTCAGGCACTGACGAAATATTGCAGGCAGTTTCTTCGCTCTGTCAATAGTGACAATTGTACATTTCTCGCGATTTAATTTTAAATTTGCTTTCCCGCTGAAATTTTCTACTCTTCCTAGAAGTTCTGCCAACTCCGATTCATTCTTCGCCAATATCATCGTATCATCTACGTATCGTAAATTACATATAGTTCTTCCACCGATTGTTTTCTGCCGTTTATTTATTTAACAATATTGAATTCGTTAAAGCCTCGTTTATGTTATTTATCATTGATAATATCCCGACTAGCTTATTAGTTTTGTAATCAGTGTCGTTTGGGGTGGTTCTTTTTTGAGGTCATGCGGACTTGAAAAAACAAAAAAATATTCTAATATCTTTATTGTTTTCATATTTCAATTGAGATGTATAGTATTGTATTCTTCATTCATTCAAATTACTAATAAAAATTATATTATTCAATTTTAAATGCCGAGAAATCTGCATTCTACGGTGCTGTTTTTTTGCTTATTTTGATATAAAATTCTGCGCACTGTATCGTTTATTATATACGGCTGAATTCGATGTAAAAAATTTATATGTATATATGACATCTGGAAAGAATCCTTTTCTTCAAGTCCGGACCTTACCTCGTACATAATTTGCAACCGATAAAATAGGTTCTCATTCGTCTTATTTATCTATTTTTTACTACCATATTAATTTTAGCCCATTCAAGTTGTCCGGTTTTTTTGTTTTTTGTTTTTTTTATTTAATAAAGTACTTTTTTCAATAAGGAACGTATCTTAGACCTCAGATCAGATTACGAACTTCCTATTATCCGTAATATCCAAAAACTCGCGATTTTTTCTTTTGTCATCCGTAGAACGTTCTGGTCAGTTTTCTCCGCTATGCTGGAATTTTCAAAATTCTCCGGTAGCATCAAATTTCAAATGTTGTCAAGCACTTTAACTCTTTCAGGTCAGTTTTAAGCTTAGAACACGCTCTGTAAGTATTTGCCCCAGTCTTCTTGAAGGTATTTTTGCTTCTTCTATTCTACGTCTTCTGTTATTTATTTCAGTTACAATATATTCTTAAATATCTGAACATTTTTCAGCATTCCCACGAAGCAATTTTTCAGATGAATCTGTTTTATTATTTCCTTTCTCCGAATTTCCACCGAAAATTAATAACAATTTTTAAGTCCGTACTACTGGCCGAATCATGTCTATTAATAAGAAGTCTGAAGGCGGTGTGTCTATTTTTCACTAACTTTTTTCGATTGCCACGTAACATCTTTTTTTTTTATGTCACTTAAAAAATCTATAATATAATAAAAAAAAATTTTATAGAAGGAAAGAAAAAAAAAAGACCGAAAAACTCGGGTAGTACCATTTAGTTTGGAAATACGATAAACTACGAATTTTTCAATAAAGAGATAAGCGACGAACTCTTATTAAAATGTTGAGAAGGTCGAAGAAATAAAATGAAAGAATTCCAGAAATGAAGTATAAACATTTTTTCAGAGGGCATGTCATGCAGAATAAATAGCAATAAACCTAATAATAAAAGTAAAGGCTGTTCGATGGAATGCAGAAAATTAAATCTAACGGCGGGAAAATTATTGGGGTATTAGTCCTAACGTTCATTCTAGTTCTTACTCTGAGATCAGAAAATTTGGTATCGTTTGAATTTTAAAAGTCGAACTTTTCCATACGAAAAATACATGCAGACCTATACATTTACATGTGTACACGTAATTTTCTAAAAATATATACAAGATAGGTACGTAACGTACAATTCCACAAACACACAAACACGACCAAGGAAAAACTATTACTCGTACAACACACTAGAAAATAATTCGACAGAATTATACATATCACCAGAATTTAATATTTCATAAAATTGCGATTAAATTTTTTTGTGGGTTCCTGATTGGGTACACACTAAATATATATATATATATAAAACATTCGAAGAACCTAGAGATGAATAATTTTTATAGGGAGGAACGGATGAAAAATTGCATTTGCCTATTTAATAAGTAAACAATTACTGCGTATCCATATCTCATTAGCAAAATATAAATATTAAATATATGCGTGGGTGTCTATGCGAGTATGTAAATCAGAATTATCGATATATAAGTCCGCAACATTTTTAATAGGTATTGATAATTAATAGTCATTAAATAATGTTTAATACGAGGGATATGAAGAAATTAATTTTCACAATTTCCAAATATCTGGAAAATTCTAATTTGCATCAGCCTAAAATTTATTAAAAATTCATATTTTTCATATGAAAATACAAAAACACACACACACGCATATATATATACACACATATATATACACACATATATATATACATACATATTACATAGTAAATACATAGATGAATGACCAAGACAAAATCATCTAGATCAATGAATGTGAAAATGAAAACGTGTAATTCTGAAATACAGAATCACGTTTCGTAATGCATAATTGGATTTATTTCCAGACCATAATCGGTCATATAGGAGACAAATCTATCATCAACAAAATTGTAAAAATATTACTTCAGTTTTACAATCGAAACATCTAATCTATCTGCTTCAAAAATTATACTTAAATAATAAATGCTTATATTAAACTAAATTTCGGAAGAGTTTTCAGTAAGAAAAGCGTGCGACAGGGCTACTGTAAAACACCGATTCTCTTCAACATCTAAAGAGAATGAATTATAAGACAGCAGTGGTTGGCTGACGAGGAGGAATATCTATTGGAGGAAAAAAAAATTACTAATATTATATTTCCAGATGATACGATGTTACTCGCTAGTACAGAGCAAGAAATGTTTGAACTAGTATCAAGAATGGTAACAGTGAGCAATGAAGCGAATTTAAGACTGAACAACTAAAAATATTCAATGCTGATTATTGATAGAGAAAACAGAATACAGCAGCCTGACTCTATTACAAGAGATAGAAATTAAAGATAAATTAATCTATTTGGGGACATACATATACAAAAATGGCGAATCAGAAGAAGAAACAAGGAGACGGCTAGCGTTGGCAAACGTCGTGATTGGGAAACTCAATGGAAAATTGGAAACACCACCATAAGGTCACTAAAATAACAAAACTGCGATTCCTGAAAACGTCATTTTTCCCTATAGCCATATACAATTCTAAAAGCTGGACGATTAACGAATCAATGAGGAATAAGATCGAAGATTTCGAAATGAAAAGAGATATCGAAAAATTCTAAGGATCCCATGGACGACTCATAGAACAAATAACCCCGTTTTAAATGAGCTTAAAATCAAAGTCAGGTAGCGGTTTCATAATCATAATCGCTTATGTTATTTATGACTGGTATATTTGATAATTTACATGTTTCGCAAAAATGTTTAGATCTTATTAAAATTTCTTCTTGTATGTAGGAAAGGTGTAAGATATCATTCATTGAAGATATCCGAGTATATCTTGATTTACTTAGTATTGTCTAATTGTAATTTCAGTATATTTGTCTTGCTGGTAGAACACCATACAGGAGCAGCATATAAGAATCTAGGTAGAATAACAGATTTATAAATAATAAGTTTATTTTTAATCGATAAGTATGATTTTCTATTGGATATTGGAAAAAGTGTACAAGTTCTTTCTATAGCTTTGTTACTTATGAAATTAATATGGGTCGAAAAATTTAGTTTATTATCCAATATCATGCCTAATTTCTTTTTCAGGATCAAAAAATGTCTCATGTCAAACAGATCAACATCGACTATTATGTACAACAGTATATCAAACTGACTTAAACCAAGAAAGAAAAATATATTCCCTCCCATACATTAAGTCGATTTACATTTTAAAACTTACATTTTAGTCATGTACAATACACAGACACACACAGGCACATATGACATGTATGTGTATATAATAAATGACCAATTATGCATAAAGACAACGTGTAGAAGTACCACACTTATGCCATATCTCAACTATATTCATTAAAGATGTGATGTTTTTTTCATCAACATAATATATGTGGTCTCCAATATACACAGAGACTTATTTTATATAAGTGTTTAATTCAGTCTCTCTATGGTTATAGAACTTATGTCACATTCAATATTTAAAAAAAAAAAACACAAAGAAAATTCCTTCTTAATATGTCATCCTTGTATCGGACTGCTCTCACTTCACCTGTTTGTGTCATTGGTGCTGTCCACCTACTGAATCTATATATAACAGACAGAGCAATCATAAGTGAATTTCGTATAACAGGTGATCTGAAGTTATTAACAACTCTTAAATTGTATTCATAATACAATTCCAATAAACCTATTTAAAAACCATATTTCTCAAGTATTATTGACAGAATGACAGACGAGGTGGTATGCTGAAGTCACAGGAAGGAAAGTATACCAATCCTTCCCTAACGTTACTAATAGAATGAAAATTTAAAAATTCAATATTAACTTCTACAGTCCTCGGGTCTTACAAGTTTGCAACTTATTTCTTAGGCTCCATCTTGTTAATGTTCCGAGATGTACTTGTTGTTCTGGAGATATTATAGATGATCTGGAACATTTTATCTTTGAGTGTACTGCACTTGCAGATCAGCGTCTTAAGTATAAAGTAGAAAACATGCAATCCCTTCATTTGAACAGAACTAACCAATCAGCATTCCTCAAGTTTTCTGAAAGTGCAATGCGGCATAAATCTAACATCATGAGCTAATTCTTATCTCATCCTATTTCTAACAATAAGAAATAAATAAATGTAAAAATAAAATAATAATAATAATAAAACAAAGGAAATAATTCAACCATCAAACCAGTATATGGAGCAACTGATTACGCTTCTGCTCTCTCGTATTTATCACATGTTTAGAAAATGAAGTTTGTAAATAAATTACTTTTGCAGTCTGGAACTATTGTGTAAGCCAATACTGGTAGTTCTTGGGACTACGTTATTTTAATCCTGACTACCACTTTTAAATTACAAGTACACTTGCAGATGGCTTCATGCACACATAAATAGACATTATACTACATATCTATGTACCTTTCATCTTTTGTTATGCTTCACTTCTATTGTACATGTAACACAAGTCTCTGCGCCTTTATATATAATTATTATTAAAAAACACCCCCAAAAAATACGTAAGCACTGCAAACACAATTTCACATTTGATATATATATATATATATATATATATATATATATATATATATATAAATTACTGGATTTCCATTTAGTTCAGCCATGTATAATAAACAATACAGTACATAGTGTTATATTAAAACAAACAAAAAACAGTACCGAGAAATGCAGATTTCTCGACATTTAAAATTGAATAATATAAAATGATTAGTAATTTGAATGAATGAAGAATACAATATTGTACAACTCAATTTAAATATGAAAACAAAAAAGTGTAATTCTCAGATAGAATATTTTTTCTTTTGTTGTTTTTGGTAATGAACAATCGGACTTAATTATGAACCGTGAGCAGGAACACAGAAGACAAATCTATTACCAACAAAATTCTAAATGCACTACATCAGATTTTCAATCAGGCAAGTCCGTATGATCTCAAAATATAACCAACCCAAACGACACTGATTACAAAACTAATAAATAGCGTCACAACTAGAAAAGAAAATAGTTATAATATCAATAATACGAATGAAAAACTAAAACGAGCTTTACTTATTAAACAAATCAATATAATATATTACATAGTTCTAAATATATATTTATAACAATTTTTTTATCTCAATTCTTAGGCGTTACGTTTTAAAATGGTCCTGCCTAATTTTATTTCACTACCTTTTCTGAGTACAACCAAGAAAATGAACTCGTACCTTATGAGTAACAAATCAAAAAAAGTTAATGCATATTCTTCCATATTTTACTGCGATAAAATAAGAAAGAAACGAATATATTATCAGGACAAGTAAATTTATAATTAATATTTTGCTGCTTATAGAAGAATATTAAATAATGCATTGTATGCTGAACAAAAGTAATTCCCACTGATTTTACGATAGAAAAAATTTATTTTTTAATAAGAAAATCCAAGGAGGTTACTTAAATATTGAGAGTTAAGAAAATATAATAAGCTGGAAAATTACAAAAGGAACGTCGAAAAAACATTAAAAAAAAAAAATACAATGAAGATAGTAGTAAAAAATTGACGATACGGGTAACAAACATTTCCAAATTTTAACCCATATATTGATAATAAAAATAATTAAAAGATCGTATCTAAACTACACCATACATAGACACTACCGCAACATGTATATTATAATTATTGTCTCGAGATCTATATTAAAGAGTTGACATTTATGCCATTATTGTGGAGTCGTCTAAAATACGGAACATATACTGTGTCGTGGTGTAAGTATACTTAAAAGATAAATCAAACGAACAAGAATTACTTGTAGACTATGAAGGTCTCTTAATTTTCTTTATAAAATATTATTATGTACGATCTTAATACTACTATTAAATAAGTACATCTGTTTAGAAGAAATAAAAGTGAACATGTATGGGGTTATACTCCAGTGAGTAGAATTCCTTGAATTACTAAGTAAGTAATGCTAGATAAGATTGAGTCGTATCGTTTCTGGTATCTAAAACTTGACGAGCTCCTGTATTTACATTCATAAGCATCGCTTTTCATGCGCTGCAGCAAACTCTTGTATAACATCATCGACAAACTTCATATCCTTACGAATGTCTTCATTTCGAGAGTACCGATAGTCATCCACAATTGCGCATAAAATAATGTTCTGCCGTTTCTACACAACACTCCTGTTAGACTTGGCAGCGCAATGAAAACCCGTACGTCCATATAGGCTTTATAACTTGATTATAGAGTTATAGTATGCATTGTACATCCAACACAGACCGCCTACTTCTGAGCCAGTACAAATCTTGTACTCTGCGCTTAATTTGAAGCACATTTATCTTTACGTGGACTTCCCATGATATTCTGGCGTTCAAGTGCATCACGAGATATTTGACCGAATCAGCTTGAGTAATATGCTGATTGTCGATATATGCTCCATACCTACTGTCTGCATCTTTTAACGTATAAAGGACATTTTCTAATCAGATGTAAATGCTGTTAAATCTTAGAATTTGCCTGTCACATTATCAGACGTTAGTAGATCGCGTGTGTGTATAGGAGGTACAGGACAGGTCCAAGGGCACTCCCTTGTGGAAGTCCTGCTTGTACTATGTAAAAATCTGAGTGCCTTAAAGTAGAAGTTAATTTTTTTTGGTAAATTTTTCGTCGACTAATATTCTTTTATTTTTATCATTAAAATAACGAGATTTTATATTATTTTGAAACTATTATTTTGTAATTGAAATTTCTAACCACGGCTGCTTGCTTTTTTCTTTACGAGTCATCTAATTTATATATATATATATATATATATATATATATATATATATATATATATATATATATATATATATATATGCAATATATTAATATATACAAAAAAGGTCGAATTTAATTTATTTAAAAAATTAAAACGATTTTATAAAATTAAAAATATAATGCTTGTGTTATATATATATATAATATAACAAGCTGTATTATAAGGTAAAAATTCTCTTCTTTGTCAAAAAAGTAATGTTCTGGACGACCTTCAAGATTTTTCATTTTTTTCTCCTTCGATAATAGAGAAAATTACAACGTTACACAATTGAAAAAAGAAAAACACGTAAAAATAAAAAAATAAAAGTGGAAAAAAATTAATTTATGTTTTTTTATGGAAGTTCAAATGAAAATAACTTTTTTATACATATATTTTTAAAAAATAATTATTTAACACTTGACGTAAATTTAATTTTACTGGCCTTTCTTGAAGTACGGTTTTTAATTTTCAAGTAAGACCTTATCTAATCAATACATGCAATGCTGATAGTTCGTGTGTTTGAAAAACAACTTGTGGGATTAAAAATTTCGATTTCAATATTGCCTAGTGCGAAGAGTGAAACCGGATTGTAGAAAACTAAAAACTATAATTATAAACGAATATCTTTAACTTTTCGCGGACGGAATACGTAATTGTGAATAAGTTTTCTCAACGATAAAGTACACAGCGAGATTCAATGTAAACGAATATGAGTAAGTTTAAGTCTATTCGCTCGAATTTGCAAAATAGTTCAGTTTTTATTTTCTCAATTGCTAATAACATTTCACTATTGATAATGAATTGAGCTCAAACCCAATTCGAATATGTACGCTTAGACTACCGGACAACCGTCCCAAGCCATTCAATAAAAAGAAGTGGTGTCGTGATGGCTTGCCGATCACTTGAAGAAATAGTTAATTTTGCAAAACACTACATTTGTATCAACCTAATAAATGCGATAGATTTGCTGTACTTTTTTTAACCTCATCCTCGAAATAACTTACCTCACGATGTTAGTCGCATACACTTCTCCCATTTCTTTCCTTCCGTTCCTTCTACCTTATCTATCCTATTTTCTATATTATTTATGGAATAAAGTAATTTGAATAAAATCGATGGGAAAATTCTTCGAATACATAGGAAATTTTAAAACGAAAAATCATATCCGAGTAAAAAATATTACTATAATAATTACGTTAGACCGAATTTAAATTAATTTGAAGTAACATATTTTAAATTTCTGAAACATAAATTAAGAAAATAATAAAACTGAATATAATTATAATTTCCTTGCGTAGTGAAAATACATTGCTGCTTGATACTATTCATTTCAATACTCGTCCAATGCCGTATTAGAAAATGTTTTTGTTAATTCGAGATATATATATTTTCTTCTTCTACTGCACGCTCAATAGTATATACTTTCGATGCTAACTGTTTCATTAACTTTATGAATTCTCTCCAAACTTCGTATCTTATACTCTATGCTGGGGACTTCAACGGACATCATCAGTTGTAAGGTTTCAGTGACATGAATGAAATGACGTGTATCATATTAAACACCATTATCTATATGAACCGTTTAGTCATCAATAATGGCCGCTACATAACATTATACCACCTACTTCCAATTTATCATGGTTGGTTTAATTTTTCTCGATATTTTGTGTAACCAGTTCGGTATTTCTTAGTCCCTAAACAGTTTCCGTGTTTTATGCAGTTACTTAACCCGCTACGCTTATAAATGTTTTTTTTTTTTTTAATTCATGTAACTCGAATACACTGTATTGGTGGGACTAAAATTGTGTTGTACTGCGACATAAATTCAGTGTAGCATTTCGAAAATTTCGTAGAAGCAAAATTCATAAGTTCCGAATTTCTCAGAGCTTCTATCCTTAAGCAACAACTTTCCTTGATTTTACAACATTCACAGTTCAATTTTCGTTCATAATTAATTATTTATAATGCCTCTAATTACATATGTCAATTAAGCTCGCTCGGATGACCTTTAAATTTGAATGGATTCCGAGGCACAGCGGAATTTATTATAAACGTGGTTTGACGACGGGTGTTGGTAGCAGGGTACATGCGAACAATATATATATATATATATGTGTGCATATATAAATACACATATATTATATACATATGTATTACATATATATGTATATATACATCTGTTTTTTATTTCCGCTCGCTCGTTTTGCAGGTTAACTCCCCATATAAACCGCGGCAATAGAAGTTTCACTTCAAAAGTCTAGTATTATTCAATTGTACTTAATTCAAGGACTGTACCTAGTAAAAATAATTGTAAAATATGTAGGTATGCATTTGGATACAAAATTAAATTGGTCTATTCATGTTAAAAAAAAAAAAGAACTAAAATTAAAAATCCTACAAATAAAATGGTTTTTTGTTAGACAAAGTATCATTTCGCTGAGCAATAAGATTTTAATATATAATCAAATACTGAAATCAACACGGAGTTATGGTTGTCAGCTATGGGGTTGTTCTAAATTAACTAACGTAAAAAAATGTTTAGACGTTCCAAAATAAAGTTTTCATAATTATCATTAATGCGAGGCGATACGAAAGAAATGATAACAGTGATGAGGAAACTCGCACGAAAGCATGAATTAAGATTTTATAATCATACAAATTCAGAGACGAAGCAGTTTTCGATCCAGCAGGACGAATTAAGACGGCTGTAAAGAACCAAACCTTAGAATTGAGCAAAATATACAAATATTCTATTGGGAATGCCTGAAATATATATAAATAATATAATTACTTATTGAATGTTCAAATATAAACTCTTAGGTGTTTTTTTTTAAAAAGAATAATAAAAAAATTATAATATCCATCATTATATGCATATGAGTAAATTAAACGGAACCGTACCACCCAAAAAAGTGATAAACCGTCAACAGATATAATGTGAACACGACAATGATTACAACATAGAGGAAATTAAACTAGAGAAAAAGAAGTAACGATATCCACGTGGTTTATAACATTGTTGGATGAAAAACCTCTGAAAACAATTTCATTATTACTACTGTCACGAGGATAAGTAACGTACAGTTTTTATTAGTTAAAATCGACAGATACTCATACTTACTGCAGTTATTTAGCAATTTTTTCTATCAAATCAGATTTGGAATAATAATTAATTAACAGACAATTTTAATTCATTAATTTTGCAAACTTCGTTACCCGATATTTTTATTATAATTTCTAATCATCTTTTACTATCATGTAGAAAAACTTACGCAGAATCCTATTCTCTGTCAAGTTGTGTCGGGTATATTTCAAATTCAAAATTATATATTTTTCAAATTAAAAAACAAGATTACAAAGAAAATATATATAACGTGTAAATCACGACTATGCGCATATTGCGCGAACGCCGGATTAAATAATACAAATAAATAAAAATAAATTTAACTTCCGTTTCATCGCACTAAAATAACGTAACGTTATATAATTTAATGAAATTAATACAGTTTCTTAACCGAAACATTCTTTAAAAAAAAACAACAAAATCTATTTAGACATATAAATAAACACACACAAACACCCAGACACCGCCAATCGAATAAACTAAGTATTAAAGTATAATTACAAATCAGCACGAATGTACCTAACGCGCGAAAATAAATATACAACATAGAAATATACACGTAAATACTAAAAGCCGTGTATACATAAAAGCATAACAGGAAATAACTCGTAATCAAATAATAATTAATAATGATAAACAATTGAAATAGAATTTACAAATAAAAAAAAATTAAATTACAAAGTAAAATCATCAGTCTAACAATTCCAACCGAATACTTTTAAACCTCTATACATATTTTTCCTTCGCCGTGTTGGATAGCGCTGAAATAATGTTTCGGCTAAACAATAATAAAACCTATTTTCAACGGTAGATAGCTTATCTTTACACTTCTCAATGATAATAAAACTCCCTTTCAAGGATTACTCGGAAAAAAAAAAATAAGCATCTCTTTTCTACCGTATTTCTACGATATATTTTCGTACGGGTAGTTCCTACATACAAGGAAAAAGAATGAAATTCGTTTATATCTAGCGTGAAATTTTAAGGAATTTATAAACAAAAATAAAATAAAATAAAATAAAATGAAGGTGAACTTAAATTTTTTATATCATAAAATAGTGCTAGTGGATCAAAAACCATACCTAATCGTTTACTGGAAGCTGTTATCATGTTCTATAAATATTACGAATTGCTAGAGTACACCATACTATTTACAAGAAAATTACCCGCATGCCCTATTAAGGATAATATTATGCACAACTGTACATAATATTATCCTTAATATGGCATGTATTTCTTAAGAAGGCGAAAATTCATTTTTAAAAAAAATACTATCGGTGAATTATAGAAATAAAATAACTACGTAGTAGGAAAAAATTATGAAATCTACTATTCAGCAAACGGTAAACAAATTTACTCACAGTGTTATAGAGTTGTAAATCTAAAAGTAGTAGGAAAAAAATATAAAATGTACTACATAGCGAACGGTAAACATAGATTTACTCACAATATTACAATAGATAGGTGTATTTACATAAAATACACCTACATACATATATATATATATACACGTGTATATTGTACTGTATATTAATAAAATGAATTAACATATAAAAATATAGGGTGAAAATGACTAGAGATTGTCGATGACTTCGAACTAACAAAATATAATTAATGGGTAGGTGTTTGTTTTTCATATACGACGTCTTATTTCACGATTATGAACAAACACTGACGTACGAAAATGAACGAGGAGCGGAATTATAGAAATGGACTAGAATAGAAACGAAAAAAATTAATACCGTTCGACAGTGTTCGAAGTGATCCACACTTTCTCTTAAATTCTGAAGGAGCAAAAATCTTGTTGTCGAATCGTTATTCATTTAAAATTTTCTTGTAAATTTTTACGTTGATTCTATAGAACAATGAATCCGGCAAGGCAGAAGATTATTATTTAAAGTTTGTATTCGTTTATATTCGTACGTGCTGGGAAACAAGAAATTTCTGATGTCAGGATGATACATATTCCATCATTTTATCCGTTCCTATACATCCACGAATCTTTGTTATTAAATTCTTTGCTGTGATTAATGCGGATTTCTATCAATCGCCTTGTTTCGAACGGATGATTATTTATTGGGAGACTAGGTGTATTTTTATATTTTAACAATTGTTTTATAGTAGCTGAAATGTTACTTAACATAGGCAACTAATCAATCCTTCGGAAGATAATCAGTTAGCGAAAACAACTCTGCATAGAATTGATCGATTACTCTAATTTGTCAGAATATTTCTTAATAATTCACTCAATTTTCTTGCAACTAGAATAGTATATGTATGTTGTAATTGTAGTAAAGTATACAACAGAAGCAATTCTTGAAGTTCACATAGAAGCAGAAACTAACTCTACTGCAGTGAATGGAGAAAGAATTGAGAACCAATCTAATGACATAGATGACTCTACATTCATGAATAACATTTTTCCAAACACAACCGCCTCCTACAACCTTAGCCGAGAAGTGTAAATATTTGTTCGATATTGAACCATAACCTTTCTCATTAACATACAATGAATTTAATGATTTAATTAATAACATAGTCACAAAAATAGACTTTGTCAATTATGCTGTAGACGCCACAACTAACAAAGACGACTTGCTTAGCGCTTTGTCTTCCCTTTACCATTCTTAATAAGTCAGAAGATTGAAAACCATTGTGCGCGAATCATACAACAAAACGACATTAGAGATAATCTTCATTTAGTTATCTTTTCCTTTTATTGTAATTTCTAATAATAGCGGATAAACTATCACACAATGGTACCACAGAGACTACCACAATCAACCAGCTGCAGATAACCTCCCATTGCTTCCTCTAGTAGTGTGTCTACAAGAGGTTCACTTAAAACAGTCCAACAGCTTAATTTTAAAGCTATGTAATTTTTTCGCATGATAATGAACTAGAACTAGTGGAGTCAAAAACACAATCCCAGTAAGTTATTTGAAACATATCTTCATCTTCCCCATAACAACATATTACTTTTTTCCAAATGTTCCTATTAACTTTAGAGAACTTCAGACACTTTTAGCTTAGTGTCCACGTTGAGTAATCTTGCTTCGAAATTTTAAAGCTCACTCTTCATTATGCAGTGCATCATACAATAACAACCAATAAACTATTATTATACATTGGCCCAATGATCCTTCAACTACCACCAGACTACCCTTACTTCAGCTAATCCAGAATATATTCTCGACTACAGATCTAGCAATTTTTTCTCTCTCTATCTTCCCAAATGTCCTTCAAGGCACTTATTAAAGTAAAAATTTCCCATCTGCATCTATTATACATCTCCTCCACCATCACAATACACCTCTTCATTACAATTTTCATAGAGTAGACTGGAAGACCTATACAGAATAAATTAGTGTCCATGTAAATTCTCAGCACATAACATAACCACACTAACTGATGCTACACTTACAGCTGCTGATGCTTCAATTCCGAAGTCCACAAAGGGTGCCATGGTGGTGCAATGAAGTAGCAGTAGCCATTCGCCAACATAAAAGAGCAGTAACAAAATATAAATTATTACATTGTAAAAATGTCGAGCTGCTGCGCTAACATTGATCCGGACTAAGAAGCAGGAATCTTAGCATACTTTTACAATTTTAATTTTTTAATCCTCTTCTAATCACAATGTATGAAACAAAATTAAAATAAACGGTCTTCACTCTAATATTCAGTTCTTTTTCCTGTTATTTCTCCACCTTGCTGAGTAAAAACTCTATTCAAGAACAATAAATTATAATGCAAATTTCTTAAATCAATATAACTGCAACTTTACAATGTTAGAACTTAACTTCCAATTAAAATATCACAGTATTAATAGCACACTTGGTCCAGATTCTATATATTCATTTATGGTAAAATATTTATCTTTTTTTCTACTCTATATTTATAATAAAATATGAACAACAGGTAGGGTACCTCACCATTGGAAGTTAGCTACAATAATTCATATTCCAAAACCAAAATAAAAGTTCCATGATCCCAGAAAACTATAGACCTATATGTGTTTGAAGTGCAACAGCTAAAGTTCCAAAGAAAATGGTATACCGGCCCTTCTTTTGATGTTAATAGCATTCTTTCTTCAGCACAAGCTGGAGTGTGTCAAGCAAGATTTGCAGTCGACCATTTATTAAACCTTCAGCAGCAAATATCGACAAGTTTCAAAAATAAACTACACTTATATGCCATATTCTTTAGTTTTAAAAAAGATTTTGATTACGGCTTGTTAAACAAGGTAATGTTCCCAGGTATAATAAATGAGTAATGTTTGGAATCTGACCGCCAATATCTTAAATCTTTCCATTACAGAATGGAATCCCACAATTTGAGTGCAACCATTGCACCAAACCGGCTGTTTCAATCGGGCTGTTCATCAACTTCAATATACCCTTATTATCTAATCTTCCATTGAACTCTAAAACATAATTCCACAAACAATCCTTAAAATACAGTCCTAGTCTGACAAAAACCTAATCTGCTCCTCCTTTCACTAAGTCTCTGTGCCATGATTTCTTCAAAGAGTATCAAACTATTCCAAACATATATTTAAATTTTCATAATTTTCTGTTATCTGTTAAACCAAATGTCAAATTTCTTGGTCTTTTATTTTACTCAAAGTTATCCTGACATTCTCATGTGGCTAACCTAAAAACGAGACGTTTAAATTCTATGGCTGTCCTAAAATACATATCCAACAAAAAATACAATATCTGTCCTCAGTTATTTCTTAACATATATAAATCTTTCATCCCCCGAATCAACTATGGGTATTATGTGTATTTAACTACCAAACAAGCTGTCCTAAAATCTCTGGACCCAATCCACCATAGACAATTCTTAGCGTTCACAGAACCTCATCCTCTCTTTTTGTGTACATACCTTGCGTGGTGTTCCACATCTTTCCTTTTACAAAAATTACCATTCATATCTAGACACCCTTATTTATCATTTATGTAATCATTTTCATCCTTATGCAGACCACACTCCTCTATCTTGTTTCCCAGGAATCACTGATTTCCTATACAAAAATAATATTAAATTTCCTATAAGACGCTCAATTAAATTTTCAATACCATCGGTCCATCTGGATATTCGCATAAATGTAATCCTTCTCTCCTACGCTCAAACCAGTAACCCATTAGATGTACTGAAAAAAATATTATGAACTATAGAAAAATGTGCTAACTGGGTGTATATGATGCAGAGGTGTGTGGCTCAGTTCATTCATTTCGACAGACTGATGCACAATTCTCGATGCAAACTTACATCCTCTACTGTTTACAAAACATTTACCTAGGTAAATCTCACCCAAACAAAATCATTGTATTTACAGATTCAATTATTTATCTTTATTCCGTATTCAGTCCACAACCAAAAAACCCATTAGCACTCAGATTCCACTACTGTCATGAAGGACAACTGCAGGGTGACTTACTTATTGGTACCCTGTCATACCGGCCTGCCTAGCAACAAAAGGGTAGGCATGGCCACACGGATAGCAATTCAGTCCTGTGAGACCGGGGGCGGTCCAACTATACACGATATTTGAATTCGGTTTTATTAGCGTATAAACAAGAAAAAAGTACCATAAAATTGATACGTATGTCATTTCATTTTTCGCAGGTTTTACATAGAATTCTATCAACGCCATTCGTTTTTTTTTCATTTCATTTATTAGCATATTAAACGTATTCATAATGCCAAATATTGTTTAAGAATTTTGAAAATCATTTTTAATCAACATATCTCAGATATTTTAAATTATTATAAAAGATCGCGAAATTAACAAGTTCCATATATATATATATAATCAAACTCTCATGGTATACGAATTATAAAAAAGAATATTACCATAAAAAATGTAAACAATTTAACCATTTCACTTCCAAGAAACATTGATGAAAAATTTGGAAAACATTGTAAAGAATTAAAACAGAGAATCAACAGTATTAACCAGAATTATAAAATTTTACACACAGAAAAAGATGAAAAAAGAAAACTATTAAAAAAATAGAGAGAATAAAAGAGATAAAAATAATTTATTAATGATACACTTTGATGAAGAATTTGTTTTAAGTATATTAAAAATTTAATCAAATTTTATGTTAGCAGAAATGTAACATTCAAATTAACTATTTTTTTTACATTTTTTACTGTTTTTTATTTTTCTCTCTACCATTTTGACTTATTCTTGGAGTATTTGTACACCTCAGAATCGATCGCGGACTGATTAAATCGATGCATCTTGTTTCCCTAAACACAGAAAAAAATTGTTTGTGCTCGAATAAACCTTGTTTCTTGGATAGTTTTGTTTAAGCTAAAGGAAAAAATGAGAATAGTACATTACCCGGTTAGGTTAGTTAGCAGTAGGATTAAAGGCAAAACAAAAATAGCATATTACACGGCCAGGTTAGGTGAGGTTACATTCGTTTAGGCTAGTTAGAAGTGTTAAAAGATAGTTACCTAATAATGTTTTTTTTTTAGCTTCATATTAACTTTTATTATTATTTACCTACTTTCTAACGATTTTTTATACTAATTTTTGCTTAATTTCGTTATTTTCCCTTCATTCTAGTCATATCCTTACTTATAATTTTCTTTATATATAATCTTTAAAAATGATTTCTATGGATTTAAAACTTCATAACTCGTTAAAAATATCAATTTTTAACATTTCTAAAAACCGAACGGGAGTTTCACGAGTATTCTAAAAATCTACCTATATTTTTAATAAGTTATATATATTTTTATATTTTATTCTTTATGATCACTTGATAATAACTTAATAACCGAAAAAAACAATTTTTATTGTTTATTTCAATATTAGCAACGCATTCGTTTAACAGAAAACTAGCGATGTATGTAATATCTCATAAAAATTTTAGTCCGTGCTGAAACTATAAAAACATTAAACTAGTACACGCCAAACAACGTATCAACGAAAGTTATGTAGTATTACAATATGGTCTCTATGTGTTACTACCACTGCAATCTAACTCCTCACATTAATAAGTTAACGTAACTGTAAAATCTATATATAGATACAATCGCCGACGTTAGAGGCTACATGTTTTAATTCATAATTTCATTTTGGTCTTTATTTTTTCTCTTGCCCTATTTAAAATAATTACGATTGTAATATCTAATTTATACATAAAGTAAACATTCGCCTCTGTTGATAGCCAAAATTAATTAACCAATCAATCATTGATAATATACCCAGCATAAAAAAAATATTAAGCTCAAATCACAAATCAAGATTAAAAATTAATCGGCGGAGTGTATAAATTAATACAAACTTAAAAGCTGAAAATTGCGAGCGGCTAAACAATTAACCAGATAATTGAAACGATATCATTTATTAACAAAACAAAATAAAAACAATAATGTTAATCACTATAAAATTTATTTTATTTTCGTAAAGCTTTTCGATATTTAAAACATTTTCAAGCGATACAATGTTTTGTTAATTCATAAAATCACTACACACTAATACATCAACGTTACCATTTATGCTTCTATATAGAATTATACCAATTGCGATGTTAAAAATATACATAAATAGTTCTTTAATTTTTAAAGAATCGTTTAAAAATCCATACTAGTTTGAATTTGGATTATATCGTAGATTGTAATAAGAAGTTATCTAAACTGTAAACTTACCTGGATATTCGTCTTCATATTTCTAATTAAATTTTCTCGTAATCGTTTTAGACGGTGAAATAGGGTGTTCTTTTTGCAATCTCATCTGTTTTTAAGTATAACTAACAAACAAGTGTTACAAATAAACACACAACCGCAGTTTAATAAATAGTAAATACTAAATATAAATAAAAAGATGTTAACGGATGAGACTACTTCAGTTGACGACGACGGTCGAGATGAGAAAATGCGCATGCGCAGAAATTCGGTGTTTTAACATCGTTGTATTGTAGACGCAAATCGTCATCCGTAATAGTTAAAAAGCGCGCGAAACTAAACATTTCGCCTGAAGAGATTAAAATTTAAAACACATTTCAACGTAATAAAAAATAAACAATTCGATAAAAATACAATTTTTTCCTTTAATTTTAAAACTGCTACTAAACCTACCCGATCAAATTAAAAATTTGTTCAGTTTCTTCTCTCTAAAATACTTAGGAGTTTATTTAAATTAAAAACATACTTCGAACAAATTATTCGAGAATATAGAAATACTAGTTGAGCAATTAACTGAATATGACTTTTTTTTCTTTGTAAATAAGGCCTTATTATTTTTGCTTTCAATTAAAGAAAAGCGATCGTATTTTCATTCTTTATCTTGTATTTAATATAACCTTGTTTCGCGCTAAATTCAAAATATATAAGTTTATTTACATTCTAAACGGCATACACACACACACGTTTTAAAACGTTTAAGTTATTTAAACACTCGTGCGTTTTTATACTGTTACGTGTGATCCTACCCGCTATAATAGCCGTTGTTTTTATACGTTTATAAAAATGCGTACAATAAATCGTGCAAAATACTTTTTAAAATTTATAACATTAACGTATATTATTAATGTATAACGTATTTCAATTACGATCAGAAATTTTATTACTATTTTTTGATACATTATCATAATACAAAGTGGAAGTTAATCATAATAATTAACTTGTACTTAAAAAAAAATAAATTATATTAGAAAACTGAGTCTAAATTATTCGACATCATAGTTATAGTTTTTTTTTTCTTCTAAAAATCTTAAATAATATCGTCCCATTTAATTTCTTGTACCAATTGTATTTCAATTGATGATAAAGTCAATGCATTAAGCCTAGCTTAACTCACCCAAATAACTTTTATCTCCTTTTTAAGGTAGAAAATAGACTTTCTCCGATACAATTCGTTGCGGAAATATTTAGTGATACGTAAAGCAATGCCTACATTAGAGAGATCGTCTGAATTTAAAATTGCACTAATATTAAGATCAACATTTGACGAACTTTTTGATATCCTCAATTTTAGTGATTGCGCGTATTCTTTTATAACGTAAGATCGAAATATTAAAATTTCTGAATAGTACCAGTGAGAGAGAAAGCAACATAATTCTTTTTAACAAACAATTGACGGGAAACTCATTCAACGTGCAATTGTTAGCGCTTTTTTTTATTTGCAAAATTTCAGTTGCTTTTTAAATTTTGTGTCACCTCCTAATTATTGCCGTTCCTTAAATTGAGCGGCTTAGGTTCGACTTCACGGATCTAACTCAAAGTTCTTCACTAATAGGCAATCGAGTAGTGATTAAGTAACGTAAGCCCTCCTGTTCAGAGGATATCTTGTTACAATCGAAAAATTTGTATGGATCAACTAGGGTAGATTGTAAAAGTAATCCATCTTAAAAAAAAAAACAGTTTACGCACAACTTACATATTCAGTTCAGCCAGCACGAATGAAATTAACATTTGTTAGTGTATGTGTGTATACTCGTATTAAGAAAAATATATGGACTCAGAAATATTAATATTAAAACGTACATAAATTGATATGATTCAGGATAAAACATCCGTAAATGTTTCCCTTTATTATATATATATAGCATTTATGAGACCGACTTTTTTGTGCTCAGCGCCTTTTCCATATTTTTGTTAACTCCCACAATGGCTGGCACACTAGTTGTATTCGACACTTGATTTGTTTATATAAGGATGTTTTTGGCGAAGATCTAAATTAACAGTGGATGGGAAAAGCTGGCCCTCGAACGACCTAAGTGGAAAATACTTGAGGAAAGTTTCAAACGAAAAAGGAAACGACAATCAGCGGATAAGGACGCTCGAATCGTCTTCATGTGCTCGCTGTGCAGTTTCCGCGCCAGTCACAGGATAGGGTTGATTTCACATCAAAGACATAAAAGAGGCAGCAGCAAAGCTCGGAAACGAGTAGCTAATGATGATGATAAAAAATTAAACTTATTAACTTTGCAATAGATTTCTCATTAATTAATATTTTAAAAAGCAATAAATTTAAACAACATTTCTATAATTACTTCGTCGCTTCAATAATATACGTCGATTTCGATTTCAATAAATAAAATAATTCTATATATATTCACGCATTTATTTATAAATTGAAAAGTGTGGAATGTAGCGATTGTTAAAAAATAAACAATATAAAAGTAGTTAAAATCATTAAAATTTTTACGCGTAAAAACAACACAAAACTTTTCGACTATTAAACCATTATTGAACCGATATAAAAAAAATAAAATAGAAAAATATATACAATTATGAAAAATATAAAAACAAAAAAACAAAAAATTAAATGTAACAAAATATTTAGGTCAGATGTACAATATTACAAAAAGTAGCAAAATGTAAAAAGTGTATTTTATAAAATATTCTGATAGTAATAAATGCGCACATTTTTATATTTCATTTTTTACTTGATAATGGCTTAATAGTCGAGAAATATTTTTGGTCTATTATATATACATATATATATATAAATTTAGTGATTTTAAATACTAATTCGTCGTTAATTTTTTTTTAAAACATTCATTTAAACGCGTCTTTGTACACTTACAAAATAAATGACCGAACTATTATACGGCACGACGATACTTATGTCGTCGAAAAAAAAATCGTAAAAAATAAACAATGTTTAATAATAGTGCAATTTGCTAGCGTTTTATATTAAACGGTTATAATTACATCGTGCAGGGATGTTTTCGACCACTAAAAGATTTAATGTCGGATTTAATCGATTTATTTTTAATTAACCGCTGTAAAAAATCGCCATTACTCTCAGCAGAAAAATTCCATTCGTCAAACATTAAAAATCGAAATAAAATCGTAACTAGCTGAATAAAAATAATAAAATTCGATACGACGTAATATACACATTACAAGTGTTTATCTATGTGAAAATTCATAGTTATATGATTACTTAAGTTTCTAATCGACGAAATTTTTACAAAATAATTTATGTAATGTTAAAAATCGTATACTCATTTAGATTCATTTGGACGGAAATGAGTCATCAAATAAATGTCGTGAAGTGTCAATGAGAGATATCTTTATAAAATATGTTCGAAAATTTAATTTGTTCTTTTTTTTTGTTTCCGTTGAATTTTTTAAATACCTATACGCATTTAATTTTTTTGACTTTACCTGGATATACTTAATTTTTTCTTTTTAAATAAAGATCGTATGTTGCGTTTATTACGAACAACATAATGCATAACGTTTCTATTATTATTATTATTATTATTATTGTATTCGTTACTATCATTATTTAAATAAAATTCGTTAGTTTTATAACATAAAAAATAAAGTCCTGTTAACTTTATTTATTATTTTTAAAAAATAAAATTCGTTATCTTTGTATTTGTAATTAAATTTAATCAGTACGCGCTTAGTTTAGTTATCCGTTTTACGCTAAGGATAGATCGAATGCACAGAACTTTGAAATTATGTACATCAAATAATGTATCAGCAAACAAACAACATTTTAAGTTATTTTACTCTAAGGACTTATCAACATTCTTTCCTACACGCAAGATACTTGCAATAGTTTATTAAATTTTCTTAAATCCTCCAATTTATATAATCTAATTTAACAATCCGTACTTCCAATTTATTCTTCCAACTTTCCACTGATTCTCACTAACCCTACGTTCTCTCCTTTCCCGTGCCTCTGGCCTAGGTGCAGTACATGGCACGTAAATTTTACAGGTAGGTAACATAGGAGACGTACTGGTCTCCAATTGAAATATAACATATATAAACATTAAAGAATTAAACATATCTGATTATGATGCATCGCCTGCATTCCTGAACTATAAAGTTTATTGTTCAAGTTTAAGTTTATTTGTATTTATATAGTCATTTTTCACTTGCTATTTTATTATTATAAGTAACCTATATCATCTTTCATTTAACTTTGTTACATTTCCCTTAGTTGTAATTGTTTCGTGCAGGTTTTTGTTTTTCCTACATTTTATTTTGCCTTATGTTTTTTTCTTGTTTTTTTAATATCATTTATATATCGCGATACACGGGAGGAAGAAGTGTGTTTTATTTCGGTACGTGTAAATGATAATTGTTATTTCTTATTGTAAATGTAAAAATACACTTTTTATTTATTGATTTATTTAGTTGAGTTTTCACAGCTCAATTAATTTTCTATCTTCTAACTACGACCGAAAAAAAAAAACATTACTGAGTACTCCTTTAAGTTTATGTTCTATATACAAGGAAAAAACAAAAGAAATTCAAAAAGGCTAAAATGATACATTTTGTAAACGCACCAATCGTAAGCTGTATGACGATGTAAAATAAAACATTCTAATCCAACGGTTAATGACTTCTATAATTAAATGTTTAAATACTTTTCCTCATTTTAATAAAATAAGGAATCTTTTAATTTTCTTAATTTTTTTTTATCACGCTTTTATATAAATTTTGTCATACCTCGAAATATATAACAGGCAGATTAATTTTAAATACTGTATTATTTTAAAAGATGCAAAAATGTTTTGGAAAAAATATTTCAATAAATAAAATTAATCCTTTTTCAAATTCGATTAACCCGGTAGTTCTACAGATAATTCAATTAAAAACATCAATTAAAATTGTTACATTTATGATTTAGTAGCAGGGCGAGTGTACATGGGTGAAGAAAAAGTTTATCTGCTTTTCTTTCTGTTGTTTTTTTTCTCCCTTCTTTTTTTCTCTTCCCTTTATTTTCAGCCTCGAAGTAGCCTATTGATTGACCGGGTCATGATAGGCTTTCTCCTGTTGTGTTCAAAGAATTGTCAAAGAAAGAGATTGTCTATCTTTCGACGATAATAAATGCCTGTATTCGTCTACGGTATGTACCCCGGACTTGGACGATTGCGAAAATGATCATGATTCATAAACTAGGAAAACCAGCCGAGGATCCTGGATCTCACCGGCCCATCTCCCTACTACCTAAATCTTTGAAAACATTATTTCACAGCGGTTTCGGATAGTTATTGTAAACAAATATTTCATACCAGATGTTCAGTTTAGATTTCGTGAAAAGCATGCAATCGTTGAGCAAATTCACCGTGTTATACATACTGCAACTCAAGCACTTGAGAACAAAGAATTTACTGCAGCAGTTTTTCTAGATGTCAGTGCTGCTTTTGATAAAGTTTGGCACCTTGGCTTAATTCAAAAAATTAAAATCTATTTTTCACCGGGCTTTTGCAGACTACTCACGTCATACTTAACTGATCGACAGTTCTATATACATATTGGATCAACTACTACGCATTACATTAGCATTCGTGCTGGTGTTGTTCCACAAGGCTCTGTACTTGATCCTGTCCCTATTTTATACTATGGATATTCCTCAAACATCTAAGACAAAAACAAGTCTTTTTTCCGATGACACTGAAATAATTTCACATAGTCGCAGTTATGATACAGCTGCATGTATCCTTCAAACAGCCGTATACAATATTTCAATTTGGGCTCATACTTAGAAAATTAAACTAAATGACAGGAAGTCGGTACGAGCACACTTTTCTCTCCGACACCATGGATATATCCCAATTTATTTAGATGGTAAACTGGTTCCAGTTTCTAACTCTGCTCGATCTACTTAGGTCTGCATCATGACTGTAAGTTCATTTGGCTCGAACATATTAGAAGAAAACGCAAAATGTTGGACCTTCTGCTCTCCAACTTTCGATGGCTCCTTCAGCTTTATTCTGAGCTCAGACTTGAAAGTAACAGGATCATCTATACTTCAATTTTTCGACCAGCATGCAGCTATCTCTGTTATAATTTACCAGAAGGCAAACAGCTACATTCATCGTCTTCACCTTCATCCGAACGTTGAAGCAGTTTTACTATTAGATGATTCTAATGACACTCGTCGACTGAAAAGAAAACATTAGCTGGATCTTATTAATATTTAATTTTATTATTTTTTATAAAATAATTAATACATATATATATATATGTATATGTACGTGTGTGTGTGATTCTTAACTCTTCCTTGGTTTCAAATTCACTTACTTTGTTACGAATATGCTCCATACATCTACAATTAATTTTTGCTTTATGCATTTAACGATTCTTTAATATATATGTCATAATTATTAATTTTATAGTTCTCTACGATAATTATCATTAATTTCGTTTAATAGTAATTATTTACTATTATACTTGCATACTATACACTATTACATATTTCTAGTATAAACGGATAAACAGCTTTTTCATATAAGTCTTTAACATTTGAACAATTTTTCAGCTACATATCCACATTGTAATTTGAGATAGTATCGTATCGTATTATTACATGGTATTTTAATTATACACATATATTTTGAAGAAAATACAAAAAATATGTTCACATATATTTTTTAGAAATGAAAAAAAGAATTAGAATAAACTTTGGGAAAATATTGACATACTTAAAACTTCCGCTGATATACGAAAGAAAACATCGATATTGCACGGATAAACAAATTATATATATATATATTTAAAAATAAAATGAAGAAGAAAAAAGAAATTTCATTATAATTTTTAGCATAATGAAATTCTGGTCCAAAAATCGGGAAAAATTGTATATATATGTGTATGTATATATACATATATATATATATGTATGGATATATATGTATCTATATATATGTATGGATATATATGTATCTATATATGTGAAATAATAAACCGACTGAAACGACTACGAGAATATAATGAATAAAAATGTATCATTAATCAAATTTAATGATCGATAAATATCCAATTAATAAATAAATCCCTAAAATGGAGAATATTTGCCGTACGAACAAAGAGTTTTAAACGTGAGAATAATACAATTTAAAAAAAAAAATCACGAATTAAAGAAGGAACAAAACGACAGCAGACTGATAAATAAAGTATCTACTACCTGACAACACTGAACACTTGCGAAACACCAACGTACGGCATAATTTTGTCGTACAACGATTTGGAATTTCCGAAGTGTCGTATTCTGTAATATCCCGGAACGATATCTTGCTCTATCTGCCAACGTATCTCAACTTCGCTGTGCCCGAGCAAAAACGACGTCCTTTCCCAGATGAACCTTTTATTTATTATTACGACAAGAAATCAATGGATATCAGTGCCGAATACTGGGAATAAAATTTTGCCTTACGCTTAAACTAATGTGTAATGTGATATTTATTTTAAACCCCTAACTATATTTTCAAATATCTGTAACGTGTACGCCTAATACAGAAAAATTATAAACTTATATTTCAGTTAGAAAAAATACAAACCAATCAAAGGAGGTTTAATACATTCGAGCTAACTGAAAAACGCGTGTGGGAGCAATATATATATATATATATATATATATATATATATATATATATATATATATTTGTGGGAAGAAACTTTATTTATTTACTTAAACTTATAAACTATTCTTCTTTTCACTTAAAGTTCCATTCAACGTGTCTTTGACGTATAGTGCTTAATTATATTAACATAAAATTCTGGTTCTGCTTTCAATTTCATCAATAAATTTTTCCCTATTGATAAATGAATGAACGCATAGTCTTTATTGATCGTGAGTACATCAAACGTATGGATCGTTTTTAATGTTGAAGATGAACATTCTGCCGACTAATTGTTGATGGAATTGTAACAATTAGTTTAATTAGTTCAAAAGTCTCCGGCATTACAATATATACTTTATTAATATATATGAATTGCATTAATTCAAATATATTTTTTTTACTTGAAATCTTTTGATTAATACAATACTATTAACTCAGCTTTTAATCTGATCAATTCAGCAAATAATTCGTATATATCTAATGATTTATATTTTAAACCGGGAAATAATTTACGACACTAATCAAAGTTATCACTATTCACAAGAGAAATTTTAACTTAATTAGAACCATAATCTCATTAAATAACTTTCTATTATCAGAACATGCCTTAGATCTTCTATCACCCAACCGAAGTTTCTTCACTGGGGTAACTTCATTTCACATTTTTGCATTCGAATTTCAGCTTCGCTAAAAATGGTTATAAATTCATTATCTCTTATATTTTGTACATATTTTGAAAATTCATGAACTTTTTCATGACAATAATCTATATCCGGACTGTTTGTTAAATATTATACGCGCAACATCCGAAAATTAAAGTATGTTAGCAAACAGATATGTATGAAATCGCATAATAGAAATCGCTGTACTTTTAATCCCGTTTACCCCGATTTTCTAGCGCGGGACTAAAATATTTCATTATCGTATTATAATATTCATCTACCGTATTAATCGAATGTAAATTAAAATTCTATCTTCTTGGTATAACATCGGGTATTTTTTTCTGAACAAATTATTTAAAAACCGCCGTTTTTTTAGAAGAATTTGAAAAAAATGCGGATAAACCAGATAATGCCTGAAAGAATGTTGTAAATTCTTTAACACTAGCAACATACTGCTGAAGTACTAAATTTAACTTATGACTATAACAATAAACAAAACTTGCTAGTGGGAAAACATTTTCAGCACACTTGTTTAATATATTAAGCTCACCCATCATAGCCGCTGCTCCATCATATATTTAAGCTAAAAGTTTTTTAACACATTGAGATATTTGGAAAACAAAGCAGGAACTGTTCTGTGTTTACATCACTAAACTGCAAAAACATTTCCTAAACAACAATTTTCATCAATAAACCGAAATATTCTTCGTCTAAAATGCTACACAATGGGTATTCATAATTTCTCTTTTTATTCTGTCCATTACCATTAAAGATATGGGCGCAATTAAATCGTTTCGAATCATTGAGGACGTGCTCCTTAAAAACTGTCGAATTTTTTAAAGTTCATCTATAATGGGATCATTTTGACTTAATAAGTCTAGCATCTTTACATAATTATCTCTATTAAGTTATCTTTCAGACTCATTATGACCACGAAATGGAAGTTCTTTCATTGATAAAAAACATGTAGCATTAGATTAAACGTGTAAAACATTTTTTCGATTTTAACATTTTTATTGTGTAATAAGTTACTTTTTTATGATCGATTGGTGTTTTATTAAATGTTAATTGCAGGAAATATTTTTTTAAGTGGTTTGCTGTTTTTTTAGCCAAAGAAAAAATATTTAAATTTCTAAATCCAGTTTTATTATATGTCTCATTATCGGTGGAAGCCCATTGCTGATAGTTCTGACACTGCGGAATTGATGTTTTCTTGACAAATTTAATTACAGGGTTAAAAATGATTTCTATATTTCTCGATAATTTACTGTGCATTCTAGACTCACGAATAATGTCGGCGATTTCTTTTTTTTTTATATATTTCCTCACACTGTGAATATTGAATTCGAATTATTTTACAACCATCGGATCGATTGCATAAACGCGCGATCACCATCTTGTACGTCTCACACTGCTTCATTTGGTAGGTTTGAAAAATATTATTTCGCTCTGTAAAAACCTGCGTTAGCTTTCGGTAACCACACGATCTAATAATCGGATTTGTTTATTAAGAGTTCTATATTTTCTTGTATTTTTTTTTTTAATTTTTCACTCTATAAACGAAAATAGTGATGACTTCGGAATAAACGACGCAGAATTATTCGTAAAATTTTTATTTTAGAACGAACACGCTGTATTTAATCGAAATCCATTTTTTCTCTGTTAAAATTTTTCATTTTTCATTTTCTAGCCTCGTTTATCGTGCCTACTAACCTTGATCAAAAATCGAACTGTTCGAATAGTTCAACGAATGATCTGTGTTCGTATAAATTGTCTAATCGTTTCTTCTCTCTCTCTTCCCAGTTTTCCTCATAACTGACTGGAACCAACAGTTCCGGCATATCGTGTTTTTTTTTTTTACTTTTAATATCGTTAATTCTTTCACGCGTTTTCAATCTGCAATTAGCCGTTGAATTTGTCTATCATTACATACGGTCAATAAAGTTCTTATCCTGAACGTTTGATTAAAAAAGAATTCCGAATCAATTTAAAAGTTAAGAGGGGGACATTGTCTAAATGATCATCATCAACCAGAAAATCGATAGCAACGGATTCGGCACTGCCTTCTTTGTTTTACCTTTACTTTCCAATAAGCTCGTTCTCATTTCCCAATCAATTGAACATCTGAATTGCCTAAGTGCCTCTTACCCAGAAAAATCGTTGTTTAAACGCGAAAATATTATTATTATAGTCACGAGGTCCCACACTTTTTAATCATCTAATGTCCAAGCTAAACAATCACATAATATGAGGACAAACTACTGTACATAATATTTCACGTGACCCTATGTCATATATCGATTAGTAGAAATATTTTTCGTCCACAATCGATCCTAATTTTTATTTCATAATTATATTTTAACATACACACACATATCGCGTAACAGAAATGCCCCGTTGTTTATATAATTTTTATAAGAATTAAACATACATACCGAGTTTCCCAGTTGGCATCTGTTAAAATAACTGTCCAAATTTTATCTTGTTCATCCAATCGTTCTACCGTTAAAAACGTACTTTCTTGCTTCAGGTCGTTCCTCGGATGACCGGCTACCTGTAACGAAATGCAAACAAATGGTGTAAGAAAATTTTTAGTTTAATTAAGAAGCTTCATTTTCGACAATGTTGATCATTTTCGTTCGTTAAATTGATAGTATTTTTTTTAATATTATATAAAAAGCACGACACATTTGATATGCGGTAATAAAATAAACAAAGATACCTAAAATAATTTTTTTTAAAATAAATTGCGAATTAATTTAAAAAAATAAGTTTTCGGTTCGTTGATTAAACGAATAGTTATTATAACATTCGCATCGATGATAAACACAAACGTATAGTTTCATTTTTACGCGATTTCAATCGAAAACATAGAATTTTAACGCTGACAAGATAAAAATCGAGTTCTTAAATATATTTAAAAATAAACTGCTCGTTTGTATATAAGAAGAAAATACATTGTTCTAACGCTGATAATAATTTTTCTTACGAAGCCATCTACGTTTATATATATATATATATATATATATATATATATATATATATGTATGTATGTGTGTGTAAAGAAAAAAGTGTATTCAATCAAATTACAATGTTTTTTAATACAGCTCCTGAAAAGGATAGCCGCTTTATTTCTGCAATCATAGATATGAACTAAATACGCAAGTACTCGTAAATAGTATAACATACGCAAGAGTATAGCCCAATGACTAAACTCTGCTAACAATATTAATTGATAACCACCAATTGATGAAATTCGTTTCATTTCAGCCATATTAGATCCAGATGAGTAGACGAAATTGCCGATGCCTCCAGTTTCGGATAGTAAGAAAGCCGTTTTTAACGCTGTGGAGCGTAATCGTATATTACTTCATTGATTCAATTGATCTGTAGATCTGCATGGAGTTCGTCATTTCGTTAAAACTAACGAGCACCAGTGATCAACCGAAGAAATTGTTTTGATTACTTTTGGATTCGACGCTTTAGCAATCTCCGTATTTGCATTCCATAGGTTCATATTGGACGTATAACACAGCTTTATATATCAGGAACTTGTCCTCTAGGTTCAGTTTAAAAATATGTCACATGGGCAGGACATTTGACGTATTTTACTTAGTATCTGGGCAGCTTTATGATCAATATGTGTACTCCACGTCAATTTTGCATTCATACACGTATCTAAATATTTCGCAGAATTTGCAACTGGAACTTGCTGGTTATTAATACGAACGACATAACATGGATACTGCTTGCGTAAAGCAAATGTGACATGAACAGAGATTTCTGTTCATTTAACTGAATTTTTCAATCCTTTGTCCATTCTACTATATAATAAAGCGGATTTACAACTTCAGAATAACAGACTAAGAAAATAGTGCAGTTGTTGTATGCTGTATCGATGTTCGCTGTATAGAATACGATTATAATGTACATACGCAATTATTTATATACCGGAGTTCCGGCGTGTATATTAAAATAACAACATATTTATATTAAAAAACAACGCTATATTTTAAATAAATAACGAATAAATCTTTTATTAAATAATTAAATACAGTCATTAATTAATCTTGTAAGCTATTCCGGTAAGGCGGATTCCGGTACACGTTATATTTATAAATTATGTTTATCGTTTTACCAAAATAGCTTACATGATTAATTCATCAAGATAAATAATAAACGAAAAATGGGCAGCTATTCAAACGTAGGAGAGAAAAAGAAAACTACATTAAACAAACGAAGCGAGCACAATATTAGACAATGTTAAAACTAACAATTAAATATGAAAATAATTAAAACATTTCCACTAATAATTAGAACAATATTAATAAGCGAATGACACATTACAATAAATTACGTTTCATACGTCTATGCCCATACGTTGTACACATAAACATAAGCTGTCTGTAATTATAATTATCTATTAACTAGATAAAACCCATTATCATGTACGATCATCGAAAAATTTACGCGATATGTTAAGAATGAATTGACACGAGGTAATTTCAGAATATTATTATTAACGTTCGATATCGAACACCAATACTTTAGTGCTTTATAAATAATAAATTTATCACGTATATTGAGAACTGATTTATTACTGTATTAAGACGGTTGATATGCAGTTTGCTGTCAAAAAACAACGCCGAGAAATACCGAATCTGATCTGACCAGTTAATGCTCTTTCTCGACACCGTCATATTAATTGGAAAATAAAATGGCTTTGGTTTTCGATGGATTGATACTAATTTTCAAATTATTATAATATCTGAGAATACGTGAAGTGCCGATTTGAAGTCTGTTCTAGATAGTAGCCGATCTAAATGCGCCACAAACAATAAGTGCCACTTGTGCATTCGTCACTTATGGGAAATAATATAAGTATAATGTGAAAAGAAAAGATCCCAACACATTTTGTTGCGGCACACCCTCACACACCCTCACATACGTTTTAATTGAAGAGACTAAATCAACAGTTACATAAAAAGTTCTACCGCGTAAATAACTACCAATTTATTTAATGAAATAGGGAGGTAATGTATATTTAATCATTTTGCATAAAATGTCGGGGGTGCCAGTATGTTTATTACGATGAAAATTATGCGCCAAAAACTCAGCGGTTATTTTATGTACCGTATAAAAATTTTAACGAAAACCAAACTGTACATTGAGAACAATATTTTCAGTATCGAAATATTTCCTTAATCTGAGTAGAATAATTTTTTCTGCGACCTTACTTAAGTTGCTAAGTAAACTAATTACAAAACTGAGAACTGTCCTGCCTAATATGGCCATTTAAAAAGAATTGGGACGAAGGGTTTAACAAGAAGAGTTTTCGAATACGTTGATAATAAAAACCATAGAACGTAAATTGACTGGTTCCGGGAAGTTAAGAAAGATCTTGAGCAAATTAACGTCACGGAAGAAGACACTATGAATAGTTGCAGGTTCAGAAGCAAACACTTTCAAAGTGAAGAAGAAAACTGGGGTTAAATGGACAGATAAAAGGAAGGAAAAACACAGCGAAGTGATGAAGAAATGCTGGATTGAAAGGAACAGGAATAATTACGAAGATATTTTACGTGGTCCATAGCCCAATTCGAAGAAAGAAGAACATATATATATATATATATATATATATATATATATATATATATATATATATATAACAACAAATTTATAATACAAAGACTAGAATTATAACAACACCGCGCGTAAGAATTAAAACATTTAAAAAATAACAATGAGGGGAAAAAATACAAAACAATAAACTGTCTTCAAAACGTATGGTAAAGACAAAATTATAATAAAAAATAAATATTAAAATATCTGAGCAAGTATATAATTGCGAATATTAACAATTAGACATGTTACGAATATAATAATAGTTCGCATTGTAACAAACTATGTTTAACACGACCATGTTTTTTACCTGATATACATGAACATAAGTTGCCTGAAGTCGTAATTGCCAATTGCTGTTATTAGTTCATTGCTACATATAGTGCAGTTTTGAAAAAATATGTTCCTTAATTTAAGTATATAATCTTTAATAATGTAAGGAATATTTAATGTGCGGTGCATATCTGTAATTCTGGTATAACGAAATGCATTTAAAATACATTTTAAATATTGTTCTTGTACAAGTTGCAGTTTCTTAAAATTAGAATTAAATACGGACCACTAAACTGGACAAGAATAAGCCATTGTGAGACGGATAATAATTTTTTATAAAACTAACTCGTTATTTCGATGCAATTTTTAAAAAGCGGATAAATTGAACATATAACTTAGCATTTATTATAATAACAGCGTTAATGTGCTTAGTAAACGTCAATTTTTATCAAAAATTATACCTAAGTAACGAACATTAGGACCACTCGATAAGATCGCCATTAATATTAATATTATCACAGGTAACAAAATTCTTCCGCGGGTAAATAATATTGATACAGTTTTCGAAGGATTGAAGACAATTTTCTATTTAGTGAAATATTTCAAAATTCGTGAAGATCCTTTTTTAATCTATTATTAATAGCGCAGTCGGTATATATATATATATATATATATATATATATATATATATATATATATATATATATATATATATACACAAGATACTTACAAACCGAACGGTAACTATGTCGCCAATGTGAACAGTAGATGGCGGTTGTTTAACGCAATCTCCGAAATTACTACCCCATTTGGGAGCGTCAAAAAGTACCGGTGGAAGTAAAGAAATGAGATCATTTAAGAAATTCGGCGGTTCCGGTCCGATAGATAACTGCGACGATTTGCCCTATATAAAGTACATCGTAATAAGCAAGAGGAAATAATTTACAAACATACAAACCGAAAAATGTAAAATATTTCGCGGATAATATAAATTTATGCTGATTTAATTTTGGAGTTGTCTTAAATTTTTCAATTTATATAAAAATACGAAGTATTTTACGTAAAATTTTACACACACGTCACCAAAGCTAGAACTGAATGGAATGGTCCTACAAAAGATATATATTTAACTCCTGCTTGAGAAAGTAACACCCGGTGGTTGGCTATAATGCTCTTCAAATGATGTTTTACAAAGAGACATATTAAACGTCCTCGTTGCAGATTACAGACGGCCTGTACTTAACGATTGCAGTAGACAGTTCGGTAATTTGGGAAAGCTAATTTACGATCCACAAGTTTAGCTATATTTGTTTCTATTAGTGTGATAATAATATATATGAATTGCGCGTGAATAAGAAAGGAGCACCGACATGCCATCCTTGCTCTCCGTACGACTACCAACTACTAGACATACACGCGACATCGATGACAAGAAATAAATCGAAACGACCGACATACGTAGTATAATTGCTGCGGAAGCGAGTCAATTAAAATAGTGTTATTAAAGATTACGTTATCGGTGATTTGTTCAATATAACGAATAAGTAACATAATTTTTAAACGCGACGCTGACTGGATTCCAATATAAAAATTTCATAAAGTTATTGATTGTGGAATGTAGTGATTTTTATTTATACTTGATTACTAAAAATAGTTAAAATCACTAAATTTATTTTTAATTATGCGAAGCTTTTCGGCAATTACGCCATTGTCAAGCTATATACAGTTAAAATTAATTAATATAAAATCATAACATATTAATTTAAAACTAAGTTTACAATTTTACCTAAATATGTTATGATTTTATATTAATTAATTTTAACTGTATATAGCTTGACAATGACGTAATTGCCGAAAAGCTTCGCATAATTAAAAATAAATTTAGTGATTTTAACTATTTTTAGTAATCAAGTATAAAAATTTCAGAACGTTTAACACTGTCGCAACCGATTTAGCCGGAAAGAAAATGCGTAATAATGAAATATTTAAGGTTCAGATGCAAAAACATAGCCGTAACTTTTGTCGATTTTAAGAAAGTATATAATTCTATAGATAGAGAAACATTAATTAATATATTCTTATTTTGGTTTGTCACCATTAAGCAAATATTGACAAACACGGAATCAAAAATTAAATTCTTAGGAGTATCAAAACTTTTTAAAATAAGAACGGATTATCTCATTACTATTCAATTGTATCCTAGAAAAGATAGCCAGAGAATCGAAAATTAGAACAAAGAAAAATGGAGAATTAGAACAAAGAAAGAAGGTATTCGGAGAATTAAGGTAGGAAGTCAAATAAGATGGAAATCGATTGTTTATCCTTTGCAGACGATTTGGTGATTTCGTCGGATAATATGAATGACGCGATAAAACAAGTAAATATTTAAAAACAAGAAGCAGAAAAGGTTGAATTACAAATTTATTTAGAAAAAAAAAAACATCTGTGCCTCGGAGAGCACGGAAGAAATAAAACTTAAAGGCATTTTAACTAAATTCGATAAAAAATTTTTTAAATTTTTACGGGAGTGTATGTATAAACACACACACATACATATATATACATATATACATATATATATATATATATGTATATATATATATATATATATATATATATATATAATAAACCTACATATTCCCCCAACATCCTCATTCTTATTGATAAGCAAAAAATTGAGGCCTTTGAAACATGGTGTTGGGGACGATTATTAAAAATCTCATTGATCGATAAAATATTTAATGAAGAAGTTTTCCGTAGAGTGCAAGAAGAAAGATCACTCTTGAAAACGATTAGGAAAACAAGGTTAAAATGGATCGGGCATGTTTTAAGGCATAATAGCCTGCTAAAAGATATCATAGAAGGACGAATAAGACCGAAAGGAAGACCAAGACAGGCGCTAATAGACACAATCAAGAAGGAATCAAATATTAAGACCTATTCAGAATTAAAAAGACGGACCGCTGATAGGAAAAGGTGGAGAACTTCGACGATAGGGGCGAACCAGTTAAATAACTGAAACACCCATGATGATGATGATGATGATGATGATGGTGATGATGATGATGATGATGAAATATATATCCGTTCGTTAATTTGGCTCGCTCGCTCGTTTTGAGGGTTAATTCCTTATAGTTTTAATTCAAAACGAAGTATGCAACTAACATCAGAGAAGCTCTAAAGAGTACGAGAACAAAATCCAGGTAAATTTAAAGAGTAACGAAATTCAAATATTTCGGGAAAAATGATAAAGAACGAGGTAAATGGAAACCGCATTTCAATTAACAAAAAATTTATACATAACAAAAAATCGGTCTAAAAATAGAAATATATGTGACACCACAACACAATGGATTAATCCGGAGAATGTCTTTATGCATCGGAATGTCTCACAATGAATACATCGAACAGTGTTAACGAGATCGGGAAGAAAGAAAAATAATAAGAAGTATCCTCGACGATGTGTTGAAATTCAGAACGAACAAATTGATATTCCATAGAATATCGGATATCGCGCGTAAACGAAAGGTCGCATTTTATAGCCATCTTCAAAGGTTGGCAGTCAGCAAGACTAACGAAAAAGATATTCGACTTTTTTGATAAAAATCAAAATACGCGAATACTTTGGTTTGCAGAAGTTAAGAAAGACAACCAAAATGAAGATAGAAGAAATAATTCGAAATAGACGAATATTCCGGTTAAACTAGAAAATTTTGTAAATTTCAAAGAAAAACGAAAGAAGAAAACCGGCGCAATACGGACCGGTGAAGTGGAAGAGGAACATCAGCGGAGGATGTAAAAATATTGGCCTGGCGGGAAAAACTTTTAATCGTGGATAAATTATTTTATGCGGTTTCGAGATGACCAAATTCGAAATATTTTACGTGATCCCGAAATGACCAAATTCGAAACAAAAATATATATATATATATATATATATATATATATATATATATATATATGTTTCTTTAACGACTTCGATGAAATTTTGTATATACGTGTAATTTATGAAGCAATTGAAAATGGCCTATATAGAAATTAAGAACTTTGAAATTTCTATTTACACCCCATAAATTTTGGAAATTTCCATTTTTTTCATGATCTTTCTGTTGATACTTCTCTAATGAACATTGAAAATTTCAGCTCGATCGCATTAGCCTTTCGAATGTCTTAAGCTTAGAAATTTTGCTTTTTACCTCATAGGCGTTGGTAAATACAATTAAAATTGCATCTAAGGTTCTTCTGAAAATATTATACGAAAGAAATATTCTAAGGAAAAAAAACAGATCGAAAAACTGCAAAATTCATTTCCATAAAATTTTTTATTGTAACTCCGGAAATTTATGAAACGAAATTCTAAACGATTAAAATATTTATAGTTATGTATGTAATGATTTTTAATGGTATGATTTTCCAAAAAAAAAGCTCGGTCACCCAGGTACTGTATATATATATATATATATCGAAACTATGCAGGCAACACGAGTGTGCTACTTGATCTAATGAAACGAATTTTTCACCATAATGATTCCAGAAGTGACTTATCAAACGGAACGATGATTATCTGAAGAGGAATTGAACCGTTTGATTTCACGGAATACCGGGAGTACGGGGTAGATATTGTACTAAGCTTCGACATTTCGAACAGTGAAGCTATTCCAACAATCGTGCTGGCTAAAATTTTATTTTGAAACTTCGTAAATACATCGAGAGTGAAAGTTGTTGCTTAAGCGATGTTATCTTTATGACCAATAAAATGTGAAATTAAGCGAGTATATAAACAAATTCTTTCTTCTACTTTCCAGTTCCCCTAAATCAATCGGAGATTACGTTGTAATTTTTCTAAATACGATACATATTTTTTTGTCGCATGATAACATCAAACCTAATTTGGTTATCTTCAACGATAGTCCTTTCGGGAACCTTATATCGTCCACAACGATTTGTAATAGATAATATTTCAGAATGACATCTCAGTCACAAAATTGCAGTATGTTTTCTTTAATCTTTTAGTATGTATATAACACAACTATTATAGTGAAAAATAACCAGTAAATTTTACGCATGATTACATACAATACATATATTAAACGCCTCCTACCAAAATATTGAATACCGCGAAGACTCACATTGAGTATGTTAGCTAATTTGGAATATTGATTCAGATACAAAGTAAGCGTATGCGGTCCATAAATGGTCGACGCACCTTCGTATCTTTGTGCCTGAGAAGAAAAAAATACGACGAAATTCATTACTTACGAAAAAAGTGTACACGCACACACATACACACATATATATGTAAAATTACACTATTGATTTTTTGAAACTAACGCGAAAAAACAAAATAGATCAAAAATTATTTTTAATCGATCGATGCATCATAAAATGGAGAGTCTCTATAAGTAAAATCACTTTGAATAAGAATGCCTTATATTTTTGGCTGCTTTTGATGAAATATCACCAATCGGGTAATTAAAACGTTTACATGAAAATCACTACACACTTCTTACCTTTTTATAATCGATATTGACGTCTATAATCAGTATAAACGTAATGTCATTGGAAATTTTTAATTGTAATTTATTTATAAAACTTGTTACCATTTTAAAATGCATTAAGTTGGCGGATACAAATGAAGTACAGAGGAGTGTCTAAAAAGAAATCAATAGACAAATAGACGAATGAAATAAAATAATTCTTAAATGTAGCGGAGAACGAATTTAGTTTCAATTAATTCTGTAATGTATCAAGAATAGACAAATTCAACTAAAAGTCATTATATATATATATATATATTATATATATATATATATATATATATATATATATATATATATATATATATATATACCAACAATACGATGATCATAAATGTATATATTTTAAAGAATTTCCCACTTCAAAAGTTAAGACGGGGTTATAAATAAAATATAGAGCGAGTTATAAGAGACAGTTTGCACTATCAAAAGGAAAAAATTTGTTCCGTACTCGTATATAAACAAAAATGAATTCATTTCAAAAATATTTCCTTAGAAACGAAAATATATTTATTTATTACATTACATACATTATGGGATGAGTAAGTGATAAAAGGGTTGAACATCCCCCAAAAAATTAACTTAAATCAACACTTAAAATGTATTAACGCGACGTTATTGCGTAAAAATAAAAAAGGTGGTAAATGTGTTTTTGAAAAATTATGAAAATTTATACAAAGCTTCTTCTTCCTTGACGAATTTTATACAACTTTCGTTATTTATCAATATTATAACGGATCATATTAATGACAAAAAATTAGAAATACTGTTAAAATATTTAAGTTTAAGCGAGATATATATATATATATTTTTTTAATTTGGCGTAAGTTAACTCTCTCCATGTACAGAAGCATACGTAATGATCAAGTGAAATAAAGTAATATTCTCGAGAAAGAATTACAAAACCTGATACAAATATAATGAGAGTACTATAAATGCATTATCGACTAATCGAAGTGCATTTTTGATGTTTTGAGTTTACTAAATGAAATTATACCATCGTTTTTCAAAATTAATTTAGAAATTTTTATTGTCGCGTTTTCCTTTGTTCATTCAAATATTCTATATACGCCAGTGAACAGTAAAATTATTTTATTTAAAGCTACTAATAATGTCGCGCTTGTATTTTATTTAATTACGAAATAAAGGTGCAGCATCGCAAAGTGTTTATCTAAATATTACATAAACGCACGGAATTAGAGCGATCTTAATAAAATTTAAAAAAATATATAAATATAAATTTTATCCGAAAAAATGCATTATACATATTTATTATCAAGTAAATACGAAAAATAAAGATATTAAATAATAAAAGTTAAAATTCTCATTTGTAATGAGCGTGTCGTCGTTCATTATAAATTCAATGTCAAAATCCTATTAACGTTACGATAAATTAACAATTCGAAATAACCGGAATAAATTCATGTTTTCTGCACGACAAAATAGCTAATTCATTTCTACCGGTACGCAGAAAATATGTCATTGGTTACAAACTTATTGAAAATTTTATATGCAAGTCTACACCTGTCAATATATTTACATCGGTATCGAGATATAATGAATTTTTAAGGAAGAAAAAATATTGTCTGCAAAGTATTCATACGAAATCTAGCATATAATTCCAAATATGTATTTTATGCGCATTTTACCACGATAATTTAATAAAAATCTATATATATAAAATTGTATCGAGTTGTTTATTAACGGCAAACGCTGGACGGTTCTATACAAATACCAGATATTAAATAAAAATTGTCTTTACTATATATTTATTAAAACTTTCGTGGTTGTTTTCCATACGTCTAGAATTATTTTCGGTGAAAACCACGTCCTGATTATTCAAAAAACTTAACGTTTCGAATGGGCTTACACCACTCATCATCAGAAACGAACTAAACCACAAACCCTTGAGTTATTTCCTTTTATAGGCACTTCTCAATCGGAACTTAATATTTCCAGGGCTGTGATTGGTCCTACCGTCAGCTGATACATCACCTGATATTACTGTATGGTGATTGGTCAATTCTTCTGTAGTCATTATATTTCCAAGGCTATGATTGGTCCTACTATCAGATGATATTCCTGTATTGTGATTGGTTAATTTGTCAGTAGTAATTATATTTTCAGGGCTATGATTGGTCCTACCATCGGCTGATTCATCACCTGATATTCCTGTATTGTGATTGGTTGGTACTTCTGTAATCAATGGTTGGTTGGCCACTTCAGTAGGGTATTTTAATTTTTCTCTATTGTTAAGTAATACTGGTTTCCAAGCATCAGGTAGCCGAAATCCATCTTCTCTGTTGAAATTATTATGCTTTTCTATTTCAATAGCCTCTCGGACAATTCGCTTCCCATATTTTTGCTCCTTTACCAATACCTTCCTCTCCTCGAAGTCTATAGAGTGACCCGCTGTAATTAGATGTTCTGCTACTGCTGATTTACTTATGCGTTTATATTTACAATCTGCAGCATGCTCTTTAATGCGTGTATTAATAGACCTTCCAGTTTGTCCAATGTAGTTTTTGCCACACGAACAAGGAATTTTATACACGCCAGCAGTATGACCATCGGGAATTTTATCTTTATTATTATTTAACAGGTTCTTTATCTTTTTATAGGTGTCAAATACTGTTCTTATACTGTTTTTTTGTAACACTCTGGCAATCTTATCTGTTGTTCCCATAATGTAAGGTAACTTTATGCTTGCTCTATATTCTTCTTTGTTTTCCGCCTGTTTTTTTCTAGATGTTGTACTAAATTTATTAATATATCTCTCAGACTGTTTTATACTGTACCCATTGTTGATCATAGTCTGCTTAAGATTAACCAGTTCATTCTCAATACTACTGCTGTCACATAAACGCTGGGCTCTCACTGTTAAAGTTTTGAAAACACCCAATTTTTGACTTGGGTTGTGGTGTGAATTTTTATGTATGTATAATCCAGTGTGTGTACTTTTTCGATACACACTAGTTGACCATGTGCCATCTATGTTTCTTTTTACTAGAACATCTAAGAAAGGTAAAACACCATTATTCTCCTCTTCCATGGTAAACTTGATATTAGGATGGATATTATTTAAACTTGTTTGAAATTCTTCTAATTTCTTACGCCCATGTTGCCATACTACAAATGTGTCATCCACATATCTGAACCAACACTTGGGATTCCAGTTATGAAGCACAAATTTATCAATTTCTTCCATATAAATGTTAGCAAATATCGGAGCTAGTCTTGATCCCATTGCCATACCTTCTATTTGTTTGTAAAATATTCCATCAAACGAGAACACATTATCAGCAGTTACTGTTTTTATAAATTCTACAATTTCACCTGAAACGCCTTTCTTTTTAATGATTTCTGTAGTTTCTGATACTGGGACATTTGTGAACAAGGAAACTACATCAAAACTAATTACCAAATCATCTTGTTCCACTTTTATTTCCTTCAATTTTTCGATGAATTGCACAGAATTCTGTATACACGATGGTAAACAACCTACTAGGGGCTTCAGCTGTTTAGCTATAAAACCTTCCAGATTATACATAGGACTGTTAATAGAACAAACTATAGGTCTTAATGGATAGCCAACTTTGTGTATTTTTGGTACTCCATAAATCCTTGGCATGGTAGGTACCTGGCAAATCAATTCCTTCTTAGTGCTTGCCTTTAACTGTGATGTTTTTATTAATCTTAATACTTTAGCAGTAATCCTATTAAGTGGATTTTTTTCTAATTTCACATAAGGACCTTGTTCTAATAGCTCTAGCATCTTACCTTTATATTCATCTGTCCTCATAATAACAGTAGCATTACCTTTGTCAGCCTTACATACAGTTATTTCTGGATTATTTTTCAATGATTTCAAGGCCATATACTCAGTCCGGGATATGTTCAGTCTGGGTGGTTTACACTGTCTTAATATTATAGAGCAATCTTGTCTTATAAGGCAGAAATTATAAGACAAGATTGCTCTATAATATTAAGACAGTGTAAACCACCCAGACTGAACATATCCCGGACTGAGTATATGGCCTTGAAATCATTGAAAAATAATCCAGAAATAACTGTATGTAAGGCTGACAAAGGTAATGCTACTGTTATTATGAGGACAGATGAATATAAAGGTAAGATGCTAGAGCTATTAGAACAAGGTCCTTATGTGAAATTAGAAAAAAATCCACTTAATAGGATTACTGCTAAAGTATTAAGATTAATAAAAACATCACAGTTAAAGGCAAGCACTAAGAAGGAATTGATTTGCCAGGTACCTACCATGCCAAGGATTTATGGAGTACCAAAAATACACAAAGTTGGCTATCCATTAAGACCTATAGTTTGTTCTATTAACAGTCCTATGTATAATCTGGAAGGTTTTATAGCTAAACAGCTGAAGCCCCTAGTAGGTTGTTTACCATCGTGTATACAGAATTCTGTGCAATTCATCGAAAAATTGAAGGAAATAAAAGTGGAACAAGATGATTTGGTAATTAGTTTTGATGTAGTTTCCTTGTTCACAAATGTCCCAGTATCAGAAACTACAGAAATCATTAAAAAGAAAGGCGTTTCAGGTGAAATTGTAGAATTTATAAAAACAGTAACTGCTGATAATGTGTTCTCGTTTGATGGAATATTTTACAAACAAATAGAAGGTATGGCAATGGGATCAAGACTAGCTCCGATATTTGCTAACATTTATATGGAAGAAATTGATAAATTTGTGCTTCATAACTGGAATCCCAAGTGTTGGTTCAGATATGTGGATGACACATTTGTAGTATGGCAACATGGGCGTAAGAAATTAGAAGAATTTCAAACAAGTTTAAATAATATCCATCCTAATATCAAGTTTACCATGGAAGAGGAGAATAATGGTGTTTTACCTTTCTTAGATGTTCTAGTAAAAAGAAACATAGATGGCACATGGTCAACTAGTGTGTATCGAAAAAGTACACACACTGGATTATACATACATAAAAATTCACACCACAACCCAAGTCAAAAATTGGGTGTTTTCAAAACTTTAACAGTGAGAGCCCAGCGTTTATGTGACAGCAGTAGTATTGAGAATGAACTGGTTAATCTTAAGCAGACTATGATCAACAATGGGTACAGTATAAAACAGTCTGAGAGATATATTAATAAATTTAGTACAACATCTAGAAAAAAACAGGCGGAAAACAAAGAAGAATATAGAGCAAGCATAAAGTTACCTTACATTATGGGAACAACAGATAAGATTGCCAGAGTGTTACAAAAAAACAGTATAAGAACAGTATTTGACACCTATAAAAAGATAAAGAACCTGTTAAATAATAATAAAGATAAAATTCCCGATGGTCATACTGCTGGCGTGTATAAAATTCCTTGCTCGTGTGGCAAAAACTACATTGGACAAACTGGAAGGTCTATTAATACACGCATTAAAGAGCATGCTGCAGATTGTAAATATAAACGCATAAGTAAATCAGCAGTAGCAGAACATCTAATTACAGCGGGTCACTCTATAGACTTCGAGGAGAGGAAGGTATTGGTAAAGGAGCAAAAATATGGGAAGCGAATTGTCCGAGAGGCTATTGAAATAGAAAAGCATAATAATTTCAACAGAGAAGATGGATTTCGGCTACCTGATGCTTGGAAACCAGTATTACTTAACAATAGAGAAAAATTAAAATACCCTACTGAAGTGGCCAACCAACCATTGATTACAGAAGTACCAACCAATCACAATACAGGAATATCAGGTGATGAATCAGCCGATGGTAGGACCAATCATAGCCCTGAAAATATAATTACTACTGACAAATTAACCAATCACAATACAGGAATATCATCTGATAGTAGGACCAATCATAGCCTTGGAAATATAATGACTACAGAAGAATTGACCAATCACCATACAGTAATATCAGGTGATGTATCAGCTGACGGTAGGACCAATCACAGCCCTGGAAATATTAAGTTCCGATTGAGAAGTGCCTATAAAAGGAAATAACTCAAGGGTTTGTGGTTTAGTTCGTTTCTGATGATGAGTGGTGTAAGCCCATTCGAAACGTTAAGTTTTTTGAATAATCAGGACGTGGTTTTCACCGAAAATAATTCTAGACGTATTGTCTTTACTGTTTATTAAATACATTTCCGAAATAGCAAACTTTATCAAATATACTCCATTCTTCGTATTTTAAGCATACAACGTTAGACTGAACGTTTTAAAAAAAATTACCTACACACTTTGTAGCATTTATTTTATGAGATATGTTTCTTATGCAAAGCATAACTATATTTAATAGTTCACGTTTGGGAAATCTGATAACTAGTTATTAATCGTCATAATACTGTGATCGCTAAAATTAGTAAGTCACGCTGTGCACAGAAAATAACACTCGATGAAACAATTTTTATATACTTGTTCGTAATAATGTTTACTTATTGGAAACATATCACAAATATCATCACCGTGCTATATTACCTCGCACTTATTATTAACGACTGAATAAAATTATTAATTTTTATTATGAATTTTTAAATAGGAACAGTTTTTCGCGCGATTAAATATTTTATTAAATTAAACATTAAAATGTTTGATCTTGAAAATAACTCATAATGTTCATTAAATAATAATTTTAGTTATTATTAAGAATTTTATTGTTTCAAGAAAAAAATTCCTTCAGGCAACCATAATAAAATTACTAAAGCGACTGCTTAATAGTATAAAACACCCCTTCAGCGGAAAGTCAAATCCTAAATTTGAAGGGGTTTTTAAAAGGATTTTCTTAGGTCATTTCTCTGTTAGAATTAAGTTAACTTTTACATACATTTTACAAAGAGAGCTTAATGGAGATAAATGGTATCATGTTGATTAGGTTTTGAAATAGGTTTCATATCGGTAATCTTGCAAAATGTTTAAAAAAACTCGTGACGTTATATATTCGTTAGAAATAATTGCCTAACCTAACCTAACCTAACCATATTTTCAATTAACCCCCTTAAACTAGATAATAATAAAGAATAATATTATTAATAGTAATAATAAACGTTTACTGCAATGACATCTCCGTTAATTCTAACGACACGTTTACTTCAAAAAACGTAATAATTACTCGTCATTTAACGCTGATATTTAAACAGTTATAAAATATTTGTTGAAAAAACCTCGTTTGATCAATCAAGAATATCAATTAGTGCGCTTAAAGTTGCAGAAATTTTACGAAAATATTTTTTGATTAAAAAAGTAACCGAAATCAAGAAAGTATACCTACAACAGAGTTATTATTCAGTTCTCTTCACACTCCTCTACAAACGATGTGGTGAATAATCCGTGTTTTGCGAATTTGGTTTACAAAGCTTACATTCCTTCTCATTTAATATCGAGGGCAGCTGTTATTAAAAATATTGACATTGAATATTCGTAAGAACAGTTATACGAAATGATTGAATGCAATTAATTTGTAATTAAATCTGTTAAAACATTAAATAGGAGAATTTTTATCAACGATGAAAAATATTCACTAAACAGCTCCGTTCTTGTGGGTTTTGAAGGGCAAATTACCCCTGCTTATGTATTCCTATGGAATGTAAGATTCTGTTAGGAACCATTCGTTAAAAGAATTAGACAATTCAAACGATGTTTACATTATGGTCACATTGCACTTCGATATAAAATCAAACCGAGATGTGATAGATGTGGAGGTAACGATCATGCGATTCATCAATGTCCCAACCAGTTCGAGACATGTGCAACGGTAGTACCCTGTCCGGAAAGGACAAGCAGGTATGAACGAGCTCGTGGCCTCTCATAACATGAGTTTCTATGAAGCTTGTTTGGAGCAGCCAAAAACGTATTTACTAACAACATTCATTTACCAATAGAGTTAATAACCGATTTTCTACACTGACAGACTACAGTGATTTTCCTGAAATTGTGACAAACAAGCAAAAATAGACCACCCAGATGTTCCAATCTATAGACCTAATCACATATCCAAAAGGTCAGGATTTATTGATAGAAATCAGTTAATTCCGGAATTAGAATTACACTCGAAACATGCAATATCCTCTTCTAATGAAGAGCAAAAATCTTATCGTTTCTGTACATAAAAAGATTACCTCTCATCAGGAATCTGACAGACATACTAAAAAGGACTCAACAGTTGCTAGTAAACCAATTCAAATTTCCAGTAAACATAATACGAGTAAACAATTTGTATAAGTAATAATAAAATAAGTAAAGATATTTCTAAGTTTTCTCATAAAATTTATACTAAATTTAGCTATCTTTTCTCCTTATTTCCCTTAGTATTATATCTTCTGTTTTTTTTTCTCTTTAAATTTTTCATTAAATATTATTTATGCTATGATGATCTAATCTATTTTTCTTCTATAGTTTATTATCCCTTCCATTTCTTCCGCTATATTTATCTAGATATCTTAGATAATGTATCTCCATTCTTTCTTTTTCTCTTTTTATAATCCCTTTTCCTTTTTTCTTTTTGTTATCTCGTCTACGTCCTTTTTCCTATGTCTATGATTCGTACATTACAATGGAACGCGAGAAGTATTTGATAACGGCCCACTCCTTCTCTACGAAAACAACATTTTACGTTGAAAATTAAAAGAGGGGAATCGGATTAAATTTCAGGAAATAGTGGAACATCGTCTGGATGAAATTAATTTTATAAATTCTTTTCTTGAAAAGTATGACTTCTTTCATAAATTCATCCTCTCAGCTATGCAAGAATCTGTTCAGTAGCAACTGTCTATGGGGGGGAATATCCGTTCCTTGATGGAATAAAGCTTATGAAATCAAAATGACAGAACGGAACTTAGCTTTCTGAGTTTTTCGTCGTATTAGGACTATGAAGTTGTATCTTTCTATAAAAAATTAGCTGCCGAATAAACATTCAAAAAGGGAATTCTAGTATTACTTTCGTCTCACGTTCAATCGAAATACACCTTTAAAGGAAGTTTGGTTATTAATTGGACGTTTAAATAATAAACATTCTCCACTTTCTCATATTATAAATGATACATGCTTCTTTGAATTCGTATATAATGCGACTCTCCCTTATGTACCAACTTATGACAAAGCCGGTAACGTGGAATTTATTTCCTGCTCTCCTATTTCGCATTTATTACTTCGACCTTTTACTTACACTGAATTAAATTCCCCTCTTGACAAAACAAAAAAAAAATCTTCCCCCGGTTTGGATGGCATAACCTATTGGGTAATAAATAACTTGCCTGTTAAAGCAAAAACCTCTCTAGTAGACATTTTTATTAACCTGTTTCACTCTGGATTAGTTCCGAAACATTGCAGCACTCGGAGGTCTTCTAGAGTTTTGTCTTATTCTGATGATTTCGTTTTACACACGTTTCATCAAAATCTCCAGATAGCTGTTAAAAGTATTCGATCATCTATTTATGTACTTTGTAATAATTTTCAAAACATCAATGTTTTATCTCCTTATAAATTAAGTGTTTGTGTTTTTAAACTTAGGCCATTCAGCTGTACCAATTTCCAAATCAATATTTATAATTAGTTGATTCCATTTGTTAGAACGTAAAATATTTCGGTTTACACCTAGATTCCAGATTCACCTGGACGTCTCATATAACGGCTCTATCTACTTAGCTTATGATGATCTACGATACATTAAAAACTATTAGTAATAAGTTTGTTATTCAGGTCCTTCATAAGATCTAGACTAGATTATGGCTTAATAGTCTATAGATCGGCTGCACACTCTCATCTCAAAAAACTGGATTGTATTCAGAACGTTTATTTGAGGCTTATTACATGCAATCTTCGTTTTTGCACTGTAGTATGATTCCAAATCGAGACTTTGACACCATCATTACATTATAGAATATTATTTACTCGTCAGTTTTCTTTACCTCCTGAAACCTCTATATTTACAGCGGAGCTACTAGCGATCGATAAGGGATGTGAATATATTATAAAGCTTCTGTTTTGTTTCGGAAATTTTTGTTATTTGTTCCGATAGTCCTAGTGCACTTTCGGCTATTAAAAGCAGTACTTTTAATTATGTCTCGCTCTTTCGTTTTGAAAATTAAGGTGAAATGCTTCATTATTACTCAACGTGAAGATAACTTGAAATTGTTATGGATACCACTAAAAGTGCTATTAATTCTGGAGATCGGTTTTCCAAATATTCCCTTAAGCGACCTATATGACGTGATTATGAAGACTTTTAAAACCGACTGGCTTGAAAGTATACATAATTCATTTCCTCGTGTACCCTCGTTCTAGTCATTCTAGAGTAGCGTTGAACTTCAATCTTGTAAATCCTCCTTGTGTTCATTGTACCAATCATTAGTAGCGTCAATTTTAGAGAAGATATTAATCATTCATTTTTTAGCGGTGGATGGTTCGAACATATATGGATTCTCTTGATGTTTCCTCTCCTTACTGTATCTTTTATGATTGGATGTTCGTGTTTTAATAGTATTATTTAAATTCATTAGTATTAATCATATTCTAATTTAACAGTTGGTTTTTGTTTCGGGAGTAATTTCCCTTTTCCTCTTTTTATATCTTTCCTTTTCTTCCAATTTTCCCCTCGTGTTATATTAATATTTTAAGTTTTTCACCCCTTCTTTAGTTTAATTTAATTCATTTCTTTATTAACATTTATTTTTTGTTCTTTCCGTGTCCAAATATCAGGCCATTAAAAAAAAAAAAAAATAGTTTATCGTTAATTTTGTTACAGCCAGAAATATTGTCATTATTTTGCAAACGGATGTGGAATATAGTGATTTTGAATTATAAACGATAAAAAAGTAATTAAAATTTTAGTGTTTTGAATTAATTTTTTTATTATTTGTCGTTGTTTGATGATATAATATCTCAAAGTTTTAATTCCGATAATCATGTTCATCTATATTACAAAAATCATAACTCTACGATCATTCCAACCGTAATTCGAAAATGATATTATTACGTGAAAAATTGACTCCAAATGATAACAGACATACTTGATATTCCTCGGGCGTAGTAACATAATCCGTGTACATGTTACACAGACCAGCTATGATGACATCACTATCATTTTTCATCGATAAATGATGACTTAATGTTGATCTCATTCTTCTACCGGACATGGTAGTAAATTCTGCCGGTACGCAAGCTATCGCTATGTGTCCGACCATTGCTAGTTGTGTAGGAACGATTTCGGGTTGCCATTCGAATGGAAAATTCATCTACAACGAAAAAATAATATAAAATTGGTTAAAGTGCGTCCCAAGTTTAAACCATCAATACGTACTATAATATCAATAAGTGCAATTTCAAGAAAAAATACTTGATAGCCGAATGACGGCGTATATGTTAGCATTTTTACATTGGGGTAGAGAAGGTTATTCATTACAAATGTATAGGATATCGATTGGTTTCGATGAAGAACAACTCAGTGTTTATGAAAATAATAAACATAATCTGCATATTTATAATGGTGGGGAAAGAAACATAGAAATTTATAGCCTTAAAAAAAACAACGTACACGACCTCATGTTTATACGAGGAAAGATTCCAAGCACAAATCTGTTGCAGGAAAGTGGCTTGGAGCGAATTGTAGATTAAGAAATTTTTTTGACCTTTGTAAAGCCTTCGATACATTAGATCATAATATTTTATTGGAAAAGCTTTACGATTGTGGGATAAGAGGAAATGTACATAATTGGTTTAAAACATACATAGAAAACAGGCGCTATGTTACAGAGATAAATAATGTACGAAGTGAAGGTGTAACGCAAACTTTTGGCATTCCACAAGGGAGTGTATTAAGTCTCTCCTTCTTTTTAATATAAATAAATGACATGTGTAATATTACGGTTAACGGTAAGATATTTAGCTACGCAGACGATACTGCATTAGTGATTACTTCCCGCCACTCGAATATTCTTAAACAGATGGCGCAAACTGATGTCAATGTAATTGCTGGATGGCTGAAGCGAAACCGACTAATTGTTAACGAAAAGAAAACAAAATATCTAATTTTATCAATCCCCTCATCTGTGGAATGGTATGAAACAAACGATAAATATGAGATAGAAAGAACGCATGAAGTGAAATATTTAGGGATTCAATTTGACTGTAAGTTAACGTGGAATAAACATCTTCTGTACCTAGCTAAAAAACGAAGGAAATTGAATTACCTTTTCTCGTATCTAAAGCAATACTTTTCTGTTGAGCATCTTAAACGCTTAAATCTCGCTTTGTACCAGCCTGCTCTCAGTTATATAATTCATTGGGGGAGAGGCGGCTAAACGACATATTAAGCCAATTCAAACGCTGCAAAATAGATTGGTAAAATTTGTTTTAACCAAAAAAATCCCGCTTCTCATGACATAATCCTAAATATTCGAGAGATATACCAATTACAAATACTCGACTATGTTTTCAAGAATAATCCTTTCAATATGTTACCCATCACGGAATACTTTACGAGATCAAATCGAGAGGAGATGGTACAAATACACCGAAGTTCAATAAGTATCACTCCGGAATTCAATTTATATATAAAGGTACTGTGATTTATAACACGTTGCCCATGTATGCAAAAACCGACTTGAAAAATTTTAAGAAACGTCGCAAGCATTTAATGAGGTACGTAAAAAATAAAAAGTAAAATAGAACTTCGTTGGTTTTTAGGATTTTTCTACAAATTTATGTGTATGCATATGTTGAGTACGGCGGTGTGGTGTGTGTGTGTATGCATTTGAAAATGTCTGGGTTAGCTTAATATTATACGCATGTACACCTGTATCCTAAATTACATTAGATTACACTTATGCAACATTTATAACATATTTATTATTTTTGTTTTTTATCAACAATCGTATAATTATTTTATAAGTTTGTTTAATTTATTTTTCGTAATAACCGTATATTTAAGAAAATAATTCTATTATTTATGCTGCTACTCGCGCGTTATCGCGCATTTGCAGCATGTTATTGTAAGCTGTTATATATATATATATATATATATAAGGAAGTAAAAATAAAGCTTGATTTGATTTGATTTGATTACTTAGTGCAAAGTCAATTTTGTTATTGTTCATTATTTTTATCGTCGTGTGTACGAGTTATGAAGTTTTATATTGTTTATTTCCAATTCCATTTTGTTAAATAGATATAAATCCGTTATGGCATTAAAAGATTAAATAATAAATATATTACTGATTAAAAACTACACTGTTTTAATCATAATAAAACGACATAAATCAACTAAACTCGATTGCAGAAATAATGATAATATTTTTAAAATCATATTAATTTTAAAATCAATAATATTTTAAAAATCGTATTAATTTTAAAATCAATAATATTTTAAAAATCGTATTAATTTTAAAATCATAAATTAACGCAACCAAGTTTTTTTTAACATTAAAAAAGAAAAAAAAAACTACTAATGAATATTAAAGCCTCTGACTCAATATTTTATTACGTCACTCTTTTTCATGCCAAGTTCAATGCACTCCAATTCGTTTTTGTTCCTAGAAGTATCAGTACATCTACAGTCGTTACTTAGAGGAAGAACTAAAAATCTGCATTTATGGAAAATCCCTCAATAATGTTTATATGAAAAAATATATGAAACAATCGAGTGATCGCTATCCACGTATTTCATTTGACAATCAATTTTTGTAAATGCATATATAAACTGTTTTATCGTGTATAAGCTTAAACACAACACTGGTTCAATGCTATCTTATTTTAAAGCTATTCAAATTAAGCTAAAACTCACATATTAAATTAGAGTTCAATTTCTTACCACTCAAATATTTCCTATATTTTTACCGATGAACACTTAGCTATTCTCCTATCCTATTTATATACTTTAGGATATATTGAGTTTTCCGTTTAACTATCGCTGCTGCCTACTCTTGTTCTCGAACTTTACACGTCAGTTTTACTAGCTAATAATTAGCTAATTCATAAGAATGGTTACTTTAATAAACTTGATAGAGAAATCATTTATAGAATGAAATTTACACGCGAGGAAATTTAAAATTATACTTGGAAATTCAGCTCGTCTTTTATATGAACATGATTTAAACTTATTTTACATCAAAATCGAATTGCAAACGAAAATCACTTTTTCTTCAAATTTTTATTATTTCTGTTACTAGGAGACCAATTTTTTTCGGTAAAAATATAACATATAAACCAAATTATTTAATTTCGAAAAATGTTAACGTTACTAAAGCCTAGAAAAAATTTAACAAATTTTAAAGCGAAATCAACAATATACAAAAAAATTATGAAATGCATTTCCCGAATAAAGTAATTATGTAATTTTCAAATTTTTTAATCTTATTTCTATAAGTTTTTATTTTTTAATCATTTCTTACGCGTATCAATAAGTGTAATTTAAAAAAAAAAAAAAATAAATAAAATAATTTCCATCAACGATAGTTGACAGCACTTACTTTTTCTTAACATGATGCTTTCTTAAGAAAAACTAGTCCAAAAAAAAGATAGTAAAGAACTTACTTCACCAGTTGTCAGTAAAATCGGTTTGATACCGTGACAGTACGTTTGGTTAATAGACGGTGTAGCTAAAGCATTCGCTAGAACGTTCCAAAGTGGATTATCCGGCATAGTATCGCCTTGTTTAAATGAAAATAAACCCGGTCCGTCGGTAGTACCAGCTGCGAAACTGTGACCCATAGCTGGAAGACAACCATGAACCTACAGAGACATGTTGATTTCATTATAAAACCTAATTGAATTATAAAAATTGGGAACGCGTTAAATTATTATATTTTTTTAATAAAACGACAAGAACGGAGAATGGCTGGGTGCATCAGAAAGTCACAAGTTCAATTGCACAGATGAAGTATATCACGCGAAAATATAGGAAACTTAGATGAGGTTTTTAAAAATAACGCAAATCAAAACCAAGATATCGATGATAATGATTTATATAATTCGTGCGAACATGAACTATGACAAGTATTAGGCATAAAAAAAAAAAAAAGTTTAAAAAAAGTTTTAAAAAAGTTAATACCGTATACGTCTTTCCCGTAACCGAATCATTATACTCAGCTGTTGCCGATGGCATCCTAATAAATTGATGAGCGTACTTTATCTTACCGGTAACTTCTACCATATCATTAGATTTCCACAATTCCTGAAACATATGAATTAGTTATAAAATTTATAAGATATTATATATTAATATAATTTGTTTATTAATAATGAAATACAATAAACTTGCAGAGCCTACAAAACAATTTGATGACTACCAGTATCTATTTAAGGCAATGAATATAAGAAATTGCTCTATTAAAGCAATTCTATTCAACTGAATACACAATCAACCTTAGACAATTTCAAGCGGTTATACCTGTTAAATATTATTATTAGTAATAATCTAAATTAACGTGTCGTGTGCAACAACTGAAGTTAAAGGAATGAGGGAGAGGAACTTAAATCAAGGAGCAGAGACGAGACATGCTTAAGAACATGATAAGGTTAGTTAGGGAATTCATATTTTAAGAGAAAAGGAAGTAAGGAGGAAAGGTTGGGGAAAATCTAAGTGAAGAGTACAAAAGACAGTCAATGAGGATATAGGAAACGGAGAGTGTGACGTTACACATGTGCACTGAGAAGCCGGAGTTCTGTTGGTCAGGTATGAGTGAGTGACTCTTGTATGACCCAGTCGCAATCTGCTGAGAACAATGTCTTCTCCGAGGTTTGGAATCGAAGTCTTCCAAGCTAAAACGGAATTGTGTTGATTTAGTAAAGCTAATTTAATTAGGAGGTCGACTGTAACTTTTGTTACCACGAAGCAAAAAGTCTTGATTTGACATAATTGCAAACATCAATAGCTGGAACTGGGACGTTTGGGATCGGCAACAATGTAGCAGACTCCTACTTGGCGCTATATATATATATATATATATATATATATCGTTTTCTATATCATTACTTTCAATTTACAACATTTACCATACTTATCATTTGTTAAGATATCGTATATTTATTTAAAACTATTTATTTATTTAGCCATGTTAATTTATAATGATACCAACAATTAAAACAACTTATTCTATATATATATATACATAACACGTGCATATACATACACACATACATACATATAAACACATATTACACATATACACATACATATACACACATATATATACACTTATTATCTAGCCCTGATAACGGGGAAACGCCTCCCTCAAACGGGCTCATTGAAGCCGGTCCCAAGCTACTGTATGATACTGTTTATTTCCCAGCATTTTAATAATATCGTCCTCCCATCTTAATTTCTTCCTACTTCGTTTCCTTTTATTGTAACTACACCATTCCGTTACTGTTTCAGTACATGTTCCACTTTTTGCTCTCGCTATATGTTCCGCCCAATCCCATTTTAATCTATTTATTACTCTGTTAAAATTATAACTAAATTTCAGCCTATTTCTAGTGGTTTTTAAATTTACTCTATTTAACTCTATGCCTAACAACGATCTCTCAAATGCGTTTTGAGCTTTTTCTAATTTATTTTTTGTGTTAGCTGATAAAGTCCAAGTCCGACAACCATATATGAGAGTGGGCAAGACACAGGTGTTCATTGGTTTAAGAACGTACCATTTATTTCGATGCCTTTATACTGTAATCTTCTGAACACTTTCTCTAACGCTGCGTTAAAGAATATCGGTGAAAGTGGATCCCCCTGTTTGACTCCTCTCTCTATCCAAAATATCTGCCAGCTTTATCCGTTATTATTCTTGCCCTCATTCCCGTATACGTATCTCTTATTATTGTTCTATAGTTTTCTGGGACTCCTTGTTTTCTTAATGCTGTTAGCAGAAAATTATGGTCAAGCGAACCAAAGGCTTCTGTATAATCTATAAAAAACAAATTTAAATCTATCTGAAATTCGTTACACTTCTCGATCAATTGATTTGTAACCTGTAGATGGTCTATTGTTGAATAGCCATTTCGAAACCCTGCTTGTTCCGGGGGTTGTTCTGCATTTATAATATATTTAATTCTATTTGTTAGTAACTTGGAAAAAATTTTGCATAAGGTAATAATTCCAAGGTTTTTCTCTAGACAGAATTCTACCAGTTTTCCTTCACTTCTATTCCTATTGCCGTAGTTATATAAACCTATAATCCTTTCTTCTCCTAACTTTCTTTTACCTATTTGGCTGTTGAAATCTCCCATAATAATAAGCTGGTGATTTTTATTTATTTTTAAGTTCAACAAAATTACATTTAACTCGTTGTAAAATTTCTCTATTTCTCGCTGCTGTTGATGTCGGGCATATACTTGTATTATTGTTAATGTATTAACCTTATTTGTCTTGAACTTTGCTAAAGCATTCTATCCGTATATCCTCTATGTTCAATCAAATTTTTACTCCAACCTTTGTTTATCATAAACCCAATTCCTCTCTGACCTTCGTTATTTCCCGTCCAACATAGAACATTCCCTGACTTTAATGATAAAATCGTATTACCTTGTCTCCTTGTCTCTGCAAGGCCTATTATATCTAATTTACTTTTGTTAAAAACATCCTCTAATTCTACCAAATGTTCTTTATTCTTTAACGTTCTTACGTTAAAACTCGCAATTTTTAACTTATTTAAGTGATTATCGTTAAGACTATTTTTAGATTTTCTTATATGCTGATTAACCTTAAAATTATTAATATGATCTTTTTTACTCTTACTATAATTTTTGTATCCAGAGGAGTGTGGTTTATTTTGCCTCGCTGAACAAGCTTGACTGGGCAAAAGTTTGAGTTCGGCCGTACATATCATTTATTTTTATTTAAACGTGTCGTAACCGACAACGTGTTATTTGTATTAACCGTATTCGAAACCGCATATTTAAATTTATTAATTCCAACTTGTCTTATCTTTTGTTGTTTCTGCTGCTGCTGCTGCTGCTGCTAATGTTGTATCCGCTCGTGTGCGTCGACCACTTCGATGTGTTCTGTTCTTTGTGTGCTCGCGCTTTCGTAACTACCCATCAGCTGATTCAGTTGCATTATGTTATCTAATCTTATCGTAGCCGCGTCTGTAGTTCGCTTCACATATATCATTCCTTCTCTTTCCCATACGACCGCCAGCTTCTACCTTCTCGTTTCACCACCAGTAGTAAATGTCTCGTTTCCTTAGTAATATCGTCGTTGACATAAATTCGGCTAGATGGTAGTAGTCCTACGTCACTACTGCTTATCTTTTTCCTCTTTGAATTTATAATTAACTGGGATTTTTTCTCTCTGTTGTTTAATTTAACAATTACCGTGGCCGTCTTATTTCCTTGTGCGGAAGTCGATGCACCGCCTCCACATGGAAATCTGTCAACTGTACAGTTATCTTTGTTTTTATATCTTCCTTTTGTTCGTAAGCTATACCTTGAATAATTACGTTATCTCTTCTCGAATATTGATTTATTTTCGATATTTCCCATCGTAATGCTTCGTTTTCCCTTTTTATCTGGTCTATCTCTTTCCTAAAAACCTCCTTTTCGTATTTTAACAATAACTCTATATTGATATTATCAATTTTAGTATTAGTATCATTACATACCGATTTAATTTCCTTGATTTCTTTACAAATTTGATCCAGTTTGTTTATTACCATTTTCCCGTCTTTATAAATACCACTAAATTAAATTATACTACTAAATTAAATCATATTATTAAATTTAATTTACCACTAACTTATACCACTCCGTTAAATTGTTGCTACACTGGTTTACCAGATTTTATTAAGTCTAATGTTATTGTATAAAATTTAGTCGAAGTTTTCATCGAGGCCAGGTTTACAAAAAAAAAGTATCGATAAAAATAAAATTAGACCATACTCTCACAACACGTTAACACGAATCAACTGAAAAATGAAAAAAGAAATTATTAATGCCAACAAAAAATAATGTTTCTATTGAAATACAGTACCTATATACGAGCACATATCCAAACATAACAAAACATAACAAAAAAACAGGAATATTATAAGATTTATAACAAAAAACAGAATATTATAAGATTTCCTTCAAGACATACACATTAACGCATAATAATTCACCAAAAAATAGGACTGAATACAAATCATGCGCACATATTCCCGTGCAAGGAAACTCTTACTCAAGTCACGCATAATAATGACACAAATGATTCACAATGGCATTAAATAAAGCTTTTTATGATAAAAATGTGTTTTATAAAATCACTGAAAAGTAATAACTGAAATAAAAAACAATACATTAAGAAGAATAGAAGAATAAAGTTTCAACAATTTATTGCATATAAATTTACTATTAAAACGAATATCTAACTGTGGATGAATGTTTAATATGTTATTATATAGACGCAAAGTGGACAGAAGTGCCAATTATAACCTAGATTTGTATGAGCATGTTATTCACAGAAAACACGGTGTGGCCTACTACTAATACTGGGAATCGTCAATAGAATTATAGATTATAAATAATCATCATCTATGCGAACGTTACAAAGATCATGCAAGAACCTCGGGTTACTTATGTTTGTTCTAGCAGTCAAATATTTAGGAAATCGCGTAGAATATTATAACTCAAAAGTGCATATAATTGACAGTCGTCGTACACGAGGAAAGTCCATAACTAGGTGGAATGAGGATATTGTGAAATGAACAGGAACTAACTGTATTAGAGCCGCACAAGATAGAAGACGTTGGAAACATTTAGAGAATATCTACACTTAGCAGTGGGTTGATATAGGAATATCGTGATATATGTACTTCAGTTGTCGATTGTAAAGCGCGATTCTAATAATTTAAATATTAATTACAAATACTTACTAACCATAGCTTTATTTGCTAATCTTTCAGCTATAATTTTTGTACTTTCAAACATGTTAGCTCCTGGACCGAATGAAATGCAAAATTCCTGGTCAACGCATTTACTAGTGTACATATCGCACGGTTTTCCGGATAATTGGCACCTAGGCCCAGCCGTATTTGGCGACACATCACCTAAATTTGTAGAAGCAAATGCGGCTACAAACGGACCCTACAGAAAGTATAACACATTATACACTATATATATATTATATTATATATATATATATATATATATATATATATATATATATATATATATGTATGGTATATATTGATGTATATACACATTATTTGTTCCACGTGGTACAAAATACTCATCAAGTTCTCCGCAATCTATTTTAAAGACGAGTGTTACTTATTTTAATATTTTAAACGCGATTACTTTATTTAAATGAACAAACCAATTTTAGTTATTATTAACCGCTTACTACAAGCTTTTATCGTAGTTAGTAGCATAACGGTAACAAATTATTTCGTTTTATATTTTTGCTTAGGAAAAATAATAAAATTGCAAAGCAAAGTATGAAAAAAATAATAACGAAAACTATTAGTAAATTTACAAATTACAAAATGGAAAATATGACAATTTTTTTTAATCGAACAAATTACATTGTCACAACTAAAATTATTCGGATAGGATATTTCAATCGGTCTTTATTTATAAAAATATTAAAAACACATTTCAAATTTTGTAACGAAATGTTTTTCTGTAAAAAGGCTATTTGTCGAATTACCAAAATAATAAATATACACGCAGCTAAACACAGCAAAGGAAAAAATATCGTCGTAATAATCGATAAAATAAATTAATCTTAGTATATGACGTCATAGAGCAAAATAATTAAAAAAAAAAAAAGGAGATCCACCGTATAAATGTTATCTCGATTAATAAAAATAATTCATAATACGATTCTAAATTTTTATTTTAAGAAAAACGGCCTGGCGAAATATAGGAAATTATTGGTTATAACTTGTACACAGCAAGCTGAAACGGATTAATACATCATCGAATTGCGTTTCTGTTTTGTAAGTTTCTTGTTGGGAATTATGTTATTTTTCATAAATTATTTATCTAAATACGCGAACTAAACCAACGTACAGCAATTTTTACGTACAACCCTCTTAGAAGTAAGGTTTGAAGTCCCATAAATTGGAAACATTAATAATAAAGGGATATTTCAACAGCTATGGAACAGAAGAAGGCTATGGTGAAAATTATGCATGTGTAATTGCGTAGGCTATAATTAAACAAACGGAATTAATGCATGTCTTAATCTATTCCTTTAACAGCTACCCACGGAACACAAGCTACAATCCAGGTTTAACATATGCTTCGGAGAAAATAAATGCGGCATGTTAAAAAAATATTGAAGCCAACATAAACCAACATGATGAAAATAAATCCCACGATACAGATAAATCAGAATTTAATTAGTCGGAATAAATTCAGACTGCTGCTCGATAAAACACTTGTAGATCAGCTAACAGGGAATTATAATAAATTTATAGAAGCTATCTATAAGCCATGCCCAATAGAAAACAGTATATTTCAGGACTAAACCACAAAGCAAAACAAAAATTACAAGAGTACATGCAAAATTGTCGATGTATCCCCCGGTTCAGTAAGAAGACAATAGAACTCCCAGAATAAGATAACAAGCTGACAGTTTACAATAAAAATACAAAATAATGGAATGAGTTAATAAACGCATTTGTTATAAAGTCTGGAAATCGATAGTGAACGCACAAATAAAACCGACTTTTTACCGCTAAAACATAACCAGTCATGTTATCACAAATGGAAAACCTAAGTTGAAAATTAAAAAGTAAAAATTGTTCAAAAGGAAATCAATAATAAAGATCACCTTTGAGAATCAATTATATCTGAAGAAGTAGAAAGAATTATGAAACGAAAAGTCCTTAAATATAATGACATAATAACAACTGAGAGAATTGAGCAAGTTATAAATTGGATTATCGAATATTTCAATGAAAAATAATTAAAAAAAAAAAAAAGAAAGAAAAATGTCGTGTATGCTGAAAAGAAGCTAATACTATAACTGTATTAAAATCTGCAGATAATTGAGAATCACCTACCAGTTATAGAATTTAGAAATTGTAGAATGTAGCGATTTTTTAAAAAATACACAATTTCTATATTTTCTACGTTTACTTAATAATGGCTTGCCGAAAGCTTTGTCATTTTTATAAAACGTTTAATTTAGCCGGAACGGATGCAAGATAAGATAAAATGCAAATACAACATCTCTATGAGAATCCACTCTCATTTAGAACACAAAATACTCGAGAATTGAAATAGTACTTCGAGTTCTTGCACTGACTTGATCATTCGCAACAAGAAAATATGAAAGTACAGTCTGAAACAAATCTGCTCGTACAAAAAAAAGTTAATACAGCGTCGAGTAATGCTTTCAGAATAGTTGTCAGTTAACATCAATCGGAATCTTTCTCGATATTGTCCCGATAGAAAAGTAGTAGAAATAAAACACTAGCTCAAACAGATCAACGTTACATTTACATGCTCTATCGCCAATCGTCACCTAGAATAACGCTTGTCCGAGAATTACTTTTGAAATTTTATCGGAACTTTCGCAATATGAGACAACAAAATACGGACCTGGGAACGAGGGTCCCGTGTCGCACGATATGATTAACTGACAAGAGTGGAAAACTGCGAATATATTGCGCATAATATGTAGACAAACGAAAAACTTAAAAAGAAAATGGAATTGGAAGATATGCGAATAAGGTGAGGAATCATGAACACCTGTTTGAATGCCTTATACTAACAGCTGATATGACGACTGTCAGTTTTCGTGGGCTCTATAACTTATCGACGGAGCGATGACTGATGGCCGAAAAGAAAAATATGACGTTCTGGATTTGGACAGAAGAAGAAAAAATAGGCTGTCAAGTTAGTATTCGAAAACTCGAATAAATCTGTTTACGCTAGTACAGAGGTCGCTTTTTTTTTTTTTTTTAGATCAAATTTTTGAGCCAAATATTCGGTTAGGATCATCGATCAAACGACAGGCTTCGCGTGAAAAAGAACTTAAGATATCGATGTATTCAGCTAAAAAAAGAAACAGTTAACAAGCAGTAATGACTTTTCGAGACAAATTTAGTGCAACAATCGGGTCCGAAATATTATACAACGAGGTTAGTTAGTCATCGATGACAAAATGAAATATAATTAAAATCAAGTTAAGCTATAACAGATAAATAACAGATATTTTAGAATAATCTAACAGTTAAATATATAATTTAAAACACGCGTACTGAAAAATTTGTAGTTGTTAGATATATATATATATATATATATATATATATATATATCATCCTCTTATATTATAATAAATAACGAATTTATTTCACCTTGCCAATTAAACAGTTTTTCGCGTTCATCTTCTGTTCAAATAAAATTGAAGCGTAACCTACATTATCGGTCGATATTAATTTGTTGGTGTAATTCATACTCGTAGGATGAACAGCGTACCACGAGATCATTCCCATAGGTTTATTGGCCGTATCTTTGAATTTTAACAAAACCATCATTTTATCCGTATTATATTCATATCTGCAATAAAATCGTCAACAAATTAAAAATTCGCCTTGAATATTTACGAGAATATATTATTATTTTCATGTTAAAAGTTTGAGTTTATTATTATTAGAATAAATCGTGTTAAGTAGGAATAGAGTTCATTAAGAATTAAATTTACTTTACTTTTATTCGATTTTAGTGTACGCATGCGTCACATAGTCACGTGCGTACGATTTATTAGAGTAGTTCAACGGCAAAATTTCATTAAACGCTTAGGCGGTATTCTAAAATTATCTTTTTCGCGACTACTTAAAACATTCCCTATATTTGGAATGCTGAAACAACGCAAAAAATATTAAGGAAATGCAGCAATGAAACTAATCTAACACGTGCAAGATCAGGAACACAGTGGGGAAAGTCACCCCGAAACAGACCTTATACTGTATAAAACACTAATACTATCTCATTTTAACTACTCACGCATATTCGTAAAATTAAACTCCAGCAACACCAAACGAATCCAGACAGAATACAATAAAGCATTACGCCTCTGCATAGGAGCAATGAACTCAAGCCCAGTTAACAACATTAGAGCAGAATATGCTGAACCAAGTATTATAGTACAACAACAATATATTACAAATAAATATATGTTAAAAATTAAAAGAAATACGAAACATATACTAAACAAACAAAACAATTAGAACCCTCTGATCAGAGTACCTTAATTGCAAAGTAGAACTTTGCCACCTCTAGCGGTGAGTGCTAGAAAATTATGCGACATACAGCCTATCAAAAACTATAAATTACCAATATGTACAATTTAATTCGAAGACTATATACAACTACCTCAACATTACAACACAATAAATCTATTCTCTAAACAAACTGGCATTAATATGCGAAATAAAATATTACAACACATATTTACTAACTTTCCTTTAGACAACGATACCAAGAAGCAATATATCATGAAAATATCGATCCGATACGAACCTTCGGAATAAAATACGCTGGTTTATGTCCACAAGCAATGAAATATATGCCATATACTCAAATATTGTCGGAAGTTGGACACTCAATAGATACGAGTGCATACTAAGCGTGTGGCCAATATATATTCTGTTGACAGCTGTTTCCAGCCTCGGTAAACAGATTTTACCAATTTTTAAAGACCAAATTGCTAAATCCTTCTTTATATTGCCAAGTACACTTGCCCAAATATGGAAGGACTGGTTCCACGAGTCCAGGATTTTCTGCCCATAATACTTTGCAATGTCTTCTTCTGGCGCTATCCGCAAGTTAACTTGAGTAGAAGTCAGCCAATATCACATACTAGTCAGTTGGCAAATCTGCGATTCGCAGCAAACACTGGAGTAAGGCTACCATTTCAACAGCTAGAACTGATAACATACTCGGAAGACTGAAAGAATGGATCTTGCTTTCAATTAAGAAGGTATCTTCAACAACGTATTGTGATGTTTTAGATGCGTTGGTGAAGTAAACGACTGCGTTTGGTTTATGTTACAAGACCAAACAAAAGCTTCCTAGGGATTTCCACGTCTCTTGAATGTATTTTTATTCATCTATAATGTGGTTATATTTTTGGCATTTATATAAAATTTTGCGAAACATTGTTCAAATAATTAGAGTAAATTGGCGTGTGATAATTAAATCGTACAATACGAAATAATTAATAGCTCACGATAAGTTGAAAATATAGGCTACATTCGAAATAATCTGGTTAAAATCCATTATCAAGTTGTTATAAAAATAAAATATAAAAATATATTCAATTTAAAAAATATGCAAAAGGAAAAAGCAAAAATGAATTGAAAATATTTTATTTACAATATTAAAAAAAAATAACAAAGTGAGAAAACACTTATAAAATAATCTGGTAGTGATATATTTCACTATCAGGTTACTTCATAACTGAGTTTTCCACTCTGCTAATTTTTTCGTTACAACGCCTAAATTAAATACTTTCTTTTTATTTTCTTTTATATTTTTTTTAGAAATTGTATATATATTATTATATTTCATTTTTTTATGTCCACTCGATAATGAGTTAGTGTTAATTATTGTGTTGTTTATTTCTTGTTTTAAATCACGTTTCACACAGTTCAAAATAAATACGTCATATATTACGAACATATTGAAAAATAATACGTAAAGAAACATTAATTAACTAACAACGCTCTTTCCAATTCTGGGTTTTTCATATAGGCTGTTGGACTTCGATTAATATTCGCGTCTATTAACAATCCTTTCGATATAAACATCTTACCCTCTTTTCGGTTTTCGTGAGCCCGAACGATACTCTGTAAACCAGACAAAAAGACAATTATCAATTGAATTTTAAATTAGAAAAAATTGAAATAAACATTCGCAATGCATTATCGTTGTAAATCTATAATCGACGATTCATTGTTGTTAACATAGGAAACCAAAAATAATACGTGTGTCCTTAAAAATCCTAGATTTGTGAAAAAATTATTCGGATAAATTTAAATTATATAAAAATACTCTAATGCAAAATACAGTCGGTAAAATTTAACGAAAACTATTCAAAACGACAGAAATTTCGACGGTTTCATTTTTTAAAATTTTTAATGTCTGTATTTCCGATTAAAATATTTTTAATTTCGATTTACACAAAAGATTTTTAAATGCAAAAACCAAAGTTTGAAAAAATCATAGATTACAATTACTCGTTCACTCGCCCCTCAATTGTGTTCCAATAAATAATAATCAGCAGTCGAATGCAGATAAGCATGCCCGGTTTAATAGGGGGGGCTAGCCCCGGGCCCATCCCGTTGAGAAACTTATTTTTTTGCATAGCCGCGAAATTTAAACAAAATCGAAAAAATCCAAAAGCTATATACCCTAGAAACTTTAAATCCACATTATCTAACTGGTAATAATCTCAAAATCGTTGAACTCACATAATTCAACTCGTCATTAATCCAAAAACCATAAACACCAAAGTTTTTTGGTTTTATGGATTTTGAATTAATGAGGAATCCAGTTATGTGTGTTTATCGTCTTGGGGTTTACAGTCTTTCTCTTGTAGAAGGCACTCGATTAATTAGCCCCGGGTCTCTGGAATAAGATGTACGCGGTTTCTTTTTATCTTTATCTATGAATGTCTTCACAGTTTCCTGTCTCTTGCCTCTTAGCTTAAAAATGAATCACAAACGAACGGTCGAGTTTCAAATTAATACGCACTGCCTAATAACAATAACATTAATCTAGCAATTTTTCTTACAGTAATATTTCAGTCGATAAGAAAATACGTTTTATTAACTACAGGAATATTTAAACAGGGTCAAGTCTATTAAGTATAATTACAATTAGTCTACAATACACGTCCTTTAGGATCGCTTAGGTAACATTCTGATTCGAATTTATAGGCGACTTTATTATACATAAACGCACATATATAGTATTAACGAGATTTCTTATTAGATTTATATTTTTTTCGTAATATTATAATCCGGTAAAATCATAATTTTTTTACCCTGACTATTCCTCTGACCAATGCGTCGAACGTGTCTTGCACGAATCCTAAACTAGACAGGTCGAATAAAAAGTCCATCAAAAAACCGCCAGGTGCGGAATGCGTATGTGTGCCGCTAAGCATGACATTATCGATGGTATATTCTTCACCGTACTTCTTTTGTAATTGATTAATAACCTAACGGGGAAAAAACAGAATTTATACCAAGAAGTAATTAATAAATTTCTAGTATTTAAATTTGAAAAAGGAAAAAAGAAAAAAAATGGAAAACATTATTTCATCGAGAAAACATTGCGAGCCAATGACGTAAACTCTTAGTTAAAATTCATTTTTATATACTTTTTTAAATTACGGAATGATAATTAACTAAAATTATTCGAAATTATATAATTATAATAAACTTTATGTAAAAGCTGTGCTATATTTTTTAAAGCACCGTATACTATTCATTTCACATAACATTTTCGCACGGAGAACGCAATATAAATAACATTCTTTAAATTATATTCCTTTATATCATTCAGTTTCCATTAGTTCATTAATTTACAATTTACTCCGATTGCATTCGAGTCATATTTTTCATCTTTAGTACCATTATCGATATCCAAAATTCGACCGTAAAGCTAAATAAAATCGTGACTCTTCATCGGGTTACTACTTTAGCTGAACCCATAAACCTTTATCGGCTAACCAAATTTTCAGTAAACAATACGTTTCAAGAGAACGAAATTAATCAATAGCCGACAATCTTTCTCATCGATTTTACAAATTATTCTTTGAATTCGAACGATTAGCTCCAAAGTAATAAATCATAATATCGACCAATATACGTAAATAGAGTCATCATCATATTGTGCTCAATCCTAAGATTGGCTTGTCATTGATTTCCATCTCTGTCGATTCTGTGCCATCCGCTTCAGTTCTTCATACGATGACGCCGTCACATCTTCGAGTATCTTTGAAATGTAATCTATTCGCGGCCTTCCAATCACATCCTTTCCCGGATGCATCCCTTCTATTAGATTAGCCCTTCGTGTCGCAGTGCATATCATTTGGGTTCTTCTTTTACTATTATTTTTAACAACGTCGGTTTTTCATTAATTCATCTCAAAACTTCCTCGTTAGTTACCTTATCTTCCTATTCTATTTTCAATAATAACACCAGAGTTCTAATGCCATCAGTATTCGCTTCTCGTTTTTCGTCATTATCCAAGTTTCGCCCATATAGGGCAATGCTGATATACTTACAGAAATCTTTTCCTAACGACTAGATCTATGTGTTTCGATGTCAATAAGCTTTTCCTATTATTATAAAACGCTGCTTTAGCTTGGACAATTCTGTTTTTTATATCCCTACCATCTTTGGTTATTACGCTTCCCAAGTAACAAAATTCGTTTACTTGTTCTACTTTTTCTCTCTTACATCGATATTAAATTGATTACAATATTAATGCGTAATAATGATTAATACGTCGTTTTAAAAATTCAATTCAATTAAAATAAAACCAAAAATTACGATTGAAAATAATGTCACATTTAAAATTTTTTATATAAGAATAAGAATTAATACACAAATCATATATTATACATATACATAAACACATCCAGATAAACATCTTACACACACATATGTATATATATATATATATATATATATATATATATACATTTCCTACCTCTTTCTTTACGCCGTGTCCAATCATTCCACAATCAATGCTAACAAAAACCAGTGTATTTTGATCATCCTGAATGATGAACGCTCTAGAAAATTGTCTTAAATGAATACCTTGACCTTTTTGTTCTATATTAGCGTAGCCCATCTATTGAAAACAGTGATAATAATAATAATTTGGTACTCAATAACGTCAAAACATGAAAACGGACGGAATAATCTCCGTAATATTAATATTTCTCGACTACTGTTCGAACGTAGTTTAATCAAGACGTGATATAAATAAAACAAAAATAAACAAAGCACTTAACGGTAAACTTCAAACACACACACATCCGTGCACACACAAATATAATTACGTACACGTATCGAGTTATTAAATGAAAGCGATTGTATTTTTGTTCGTGTATCACTTGTACTATTGAAATGACTCTAACGATTTCAACATCGCAATAAGATAATCAACTCTATCCAAGTCCGGGACAAGATTTAGTTTGAACGTATTATTACTATTTATCGTATATATTAATGACGTATTTCTTGCGAAATTGTATACACTGATGGTATCGCGTTACCTTTCTTCTACGGTTTCCGTTGTCGCAAATACGTTTTCCAATCTGTAGGTGTACCAGTCTAGTTGATTTTCACCTACAGCTGATACTGAAAGAAGTGATGCTCTCTTTCAGGATCTGCTTATTAATTATTCGCAGTTAACCTACATATATGTGGGCTATTCTACTATCCGCAACCTATCGTTGAAAGATCGAGTACACACAAGGGAAAATGATTTTGAAATGAATAAAAGGATCAACAAATATATAGTGGATAAACGAGACCTCAAAACACCAACATAGTACGGGACACCTCCACCAGAAAGCGTAATTATATCGGATACAAATCAGAGAAACGTTCGTTTTACCAGGAAAGATCAAAGATCGAAGGGACATAAAGCGCATTGAAAATGATAAGTGCGAGCTATGAAGAAAAAAGTAAAGTGACGGATGTAATGAAGGACGCTGGAGCTGGGAAAAATTAGATCATGATGTAAACCAACTCCTGTTAAGGAGATGCCACTAGAAGAAGCAGTATTATAATTGATAATAATAATAGCAGAGTAGTATTATATATATATATATATATATATATATATATATATATATATATTATTTTAGCAGAAATATATATGAATAAACTAGAGAACATAATATCTCAAGAAAATAATATATTTAAAAATAATATTAAATTTTGGGGAAGATATGTAGATGATACATTGATTATTTGGAATAACAAGTTGGAAACTTATGAATTAAATAAATTTGTAATAAAATTAAACAACTTTAATAAAAACATTAAATTTAAAAGTAGAAATAGGTAATAAAAATATAAATTTCTTGGATTTAAATATTAATATAAACAATAATATATTAGATATTGATATATACAGAAAACAAACACTAACTGATGTAATAATTCCAAACGATTCTTTTCATGCAAAATCACATAAAGTAGCTAGTTTAAGAAATTATTCTAATAGAACCAAAATTATTTTAAATTACAACGAAAACAAACTTAATCAAGAAAAGAATATTATTAAACAAATTGCCATAGCAAATAAATACAATCCCAATATATAGTAGATCAATTATGGAACAAACCAAATAATAGTTCTTTACAACATAAAAAAGAAAAAGAAAAATATTTAGGATCAATTAAATATATAGGAAAATACACATGTAAATTTTTTAAAATCTTTAAAAAGTACAATATTGTGATAGCAGTAAATAATAATAAAACATTATTTAAATCAATTTGCAACAATAAAATGGAAGATTATAGGGTATTACAAAAATCTGGAGTATATAGAATAAACTGCTGAACATGTAATAAGTTTTATATAGGTGAAACAGGACGTCAAATAAATAATAGACTAAGAGAACACTTTAATTCATACAAAAATGAAAATGATAAGTCACTTTATGGAAAGCACTGTAGAGAAGAAAAACATGTTATAAAAAACATTACAGATAATATAAAAATTTTACACATAGAATATAAATTTAAAAAAAGAAAATTATTAGAAAAACTACAAATTATAAAACATAGAAGTAGTAATAATTTATTAAATAATATGAGTAATTTTGATGAAGAATTAATTTTAAAATCGGTTTTATAATTACATGTTATTGTAAACAATTTTTTTATATCTGGCTATTCAATGTATCGATATTTATAAGTTTTTTAGTAATATCTTTGTTTATTTGTAACATTTTTAACAATAGCTTGAAAATGACTTCATAGTTGAAAAGCTTCGCGTTTATGTAATAAAAAATTTGTTAGTGATTAACTTCTATTTTATTTTGTTTTGTTATATATATATATATATATATATATATATATATATATATATATACCGGCATTATACAATGGAGTATTATTATGTATGCATGTTACACACCAACGCTTTCTCCATGATTTTTTCATTCTATAATCACCCAGTATTTAAACAATGATAACTATAAACTACTGTACTATAATTTTCTTAACTCCCACTTTATTTTTAATTTTTCCCTTTTTCGATAAATAATATTTTTTTACGTAACAGAAATATTATTCTATATACAGGATGCCAGAGAATTTCGAATCGTATTTTTAAAAAATTTGAGCGCGCTCTATAATTAAGTTAAAGAAACAATTCTGGCTACATTAGAAAGTGGAGGTAAGTTTGTTTTATAAAAATTCCCGTAATGAAATAATATTATCGGACAGAACGATAAGTCAAAGACCTCAGTTATCATGCACAGAAGATTACGCATAGTCAACAGATCTTAACCCACGATTATAGCGCGAGAATAAGCATTCGGTGAGTATGTCGAGGTCGGTAGAAATCTCATTAGACGCGATCTGTACGACGGACGGGGGTATATTTTTATGATAACGGAGACGTTAATGAACGGAATCCCACGTACTGGAGCTACCCAAATTGTTACGTTAATGAACGGAATCCTACGTACTGGAGCTACCCAAATTGTTACGTTAATGAACGGAATCCCACGTACTGGAGCTACCCAAATTGTTACGTTAATTAAGTAAAACCGTACTAGTTGCCGAAGTTTATAGAGACCAGAGTTGTCGTTATTGGCTGGTATTGTTTCGAAGGCACAGTTAAACACCATCATAACGAACAGATGCTGAACAAGTTCATTTTGCCAGACTAACGAGACGAAGCATGTGTTTTTGTTCTTTTTCTTTTCAATTTCACGGGACTAGTCTAAGGGCTATCTAGCAAGTCTGTAATGAATATAAAAAAAAAGTAGTGATATTAGGGATCTTCTATCGAATTAAGTCGAAGACTTTTCTTCTTTCTAGATGTCTACTTTCCTCCCAGTTGGCCATCAGTATAATTGCAAAAGAATTATCATGTCGTTCGAATCTGCCTAGGTACTTTGTAGCTTCATCCGATATTACTTCTGTTATGTACTCGATGTCCAGATCGGTATGTAGTGTTACTAGTGAGCATTTTTTTTTACAAGTAGCATTTTATTTCGGACGCGCTAGATTATCGATATGTTGCTCTTTTTAGCGTGTCACTAAAGTAACTGGAAGATAGACGATACTGTTTAGTTGTCACGAACTTGATTTCAGCAAGACGGAGTGACGTGTCATACAAAACGGTGATTATTTCAGGAAGACCTGTTACGATTAAACTTTTAGTTTTGCGGCACTGAGCCGGTTCTTACGGTTTGAGTTTTCATTTTTCTTTACAGAAGCATCGGATAAAATCGAATACGAGAAAAGAAACCTCGACAGTCGGAATAGTTAAAAATGAGGATTATAAGTGTCGTACCGGCGTTATTCGGACGACCGTGTTGGCTAAAGTGTACGAAAATTTTATTTTGAGGCTTCGTGACTGTGTTGAAAATGAAGCTCGTCGTTTAAACGATCTGTAAGAATAAGATAGTGTCGAAATGAAATAAGTACATGAAAAAGAAAATATATTTTTTCTGTCGCAATCCGATTGGACTTGTAAGTTTTTGAAATAAGATACACCATACCCTTGTAGATGCCTATAAATTATTTTTAAAATTTTAAAAATTAAGCATCGCTTTTCTTTATTAGAAATTAATATCGATTTACGATATTTTTAAAAAACGATTTATTCAAATAAACAGCGGAGATTGTGGTTAAAAGTGACATTTTTCCAGAAATATCATTTCCGTTTGTTTGTTACGAAAATTATCATTTAGTAGATGTTTCTTTATTTAGTAAATTATAACATATATATATATATATTCATGTAGGACTGCGAACACAAAGTGAGATTGTGAGACATATTTCTAATCAATTAGTGATAGCGTTAGTTGTTATTATCTCGCATGTAGATTACTTTCCAACATTTAAACAAATTACAAAGCTCGTCGTCGTCGTGCGTCGAAATTATCGCACAATTTAATTCGACGAATTTTTAATTATCGAAATTTCGAAATGAAATTATTAACCATTTAAAACGATATAAATTAAAATTCCGTTTACCGCCATTACGAAACAATTCTACTCAAGTTAATTATTTTCAAACATTTAATAATAATTAATTACCGAATTTATTTATTTATTTATTAAACTTATCCATTACGGCCAAATGCCGTTTGTGTTAAAACGTTACAATTCTCATTTCATCTACTTTAAAGCAAATATTATTTTTAGGCCAGTCTATATATATATATATATATATATATATATATATATATATATATATATATATATATATATATATATATATATATATATATATATATAATACGCTTACAAAAGTAACTCCTACAGATGGTCCGGTAACATCCGCTATACCGATACCGATAGTATAACAGTGAACGTGACGCAGAACATGCAATAAAATCGTAACAACGACCGATAGACGTGCTAACGACGACTGGTACTCATGTTTTCGCGACGCCATAGAATCCTTAAAAAACAAATATATATATATATATATATATATATATATATATATATATATATATATATTAAAATATTTTATTATAATTCGTACTTTAATCGACGAATACCAACGCATAATAAATAAATAAATTTTATTTAATACGTCATTTTCCTACTTTAGCCGACCTCAAAAATTCAATTAGAATTTAGTCTCCTGCCCCTCTAACTTATTTATAATCTAGTCTGAAAGGAAATCCTCAAGTTCTTGATATTTACCTATATTTTATTCATTACAGACGTTCTTGGTCTTAACGTTACCCTGTATTATTACACTATTTATAAAGTTATTACGTCTTATTACATGAACTAACAGTTTTGTTTACCGATATGATTTATATTAAATTTCTTCTTCCGTATATTCTATATATCATCAGACTTCTTCGTTTTCATTTCTTTCCCAGACTTTTCGTTATTCTGCGCCAGATCCGCATGTCCTTCGAATTCAGTTTATTTATTTAGTGTGTTTTTATCGATCTTTATTACTTTTGTTTTTCTTTTTATGAATATTTATTTTCCATTTATCGAATACTTCTGATAAAACTGTGAGCATTTTATTTATATTCTTCTTCGATTCCGCTAATATCATCCGCGAAACGTATGCAGTAGACCATTTACTTAGACGCCTTTTAATTTATTTTTTACCTTTTTGATTCTAAGTTAGCGAAGGTTCAGTGGACTCGCATAGTTTTAATTCGTCGTTAATAATCGACGTACGAGTTCCTGCGTTCGTGAGATCTAAGATGGGGATCTATTTTTAATCATATTCTAAATTTACGTATCGGAAGCTGATACAGTTGTTTGGAATTTGAGGAATTTATCGGTGACCTATTGAAATATGCGTTCCGTGAGACGCAGTTTCTTGGCATTTGAGGAATTTATCGGTGACCTATTGAAATATGCGTCCTGTGGGAACAGCGCAACTATGCGCGCCGTTCATCGCTTTACTCGCGCGCATTATTTTCTCTTCGGTTTATTTTGCAGTTATACAATTATTTCTTGCCTTTTTTTAATCGAAATATTTTCCCCTCGTAAAAATGAGCGACAAATTTTTCATTTTCAATAACCTAAACGCAGTAATGAAATCAGCCTCTGATTCTTGAAGAAATTTCAAATATAAATACTTTATCCGAAGAGGACGGTTCAGAGTCGGAAAAATCGTAATTTAGAAATAAGATCGAATAATTCGGATACGGAACATGAAATTGACGAAGAAGGTATCAGGTTGATGACGAAAATGATTATTTTTCAGGAAGGTTTATTCATTTGCTTTGCCATCGCAGGGAAGTTTTTATTTATTATACGCGTTTCGTATTAATGAAAATGAGAATGTTGAAATTATTTCATTGAAATCTATTAGGCCGCTGCGATGGGTACTAAATGGAGAAAAGTGCCTTGGAAAGGATTTACAAGTTTTGGCGTAAAATTATCAACTGGAAACAGAAAAAAAAAAAGATGTATAAAGAAGAACACAAATAAAATGGAATAATATTGATATAAATAAGAAAAAGTAAGTCCCTGTTACAGAGAAACCAAAAGAGGTAGTAAAATAATTTTAATTGCCCTCTTCGTTCATTTCGATATGTTCAATTTCTTTACTTACATTTATCGTTAAACACACTGACTTATTTTACATGTTATTAACAATGTTTTTTTATTTATTAGATATATTTTTAGTCGTTTGGTCTTATTATTAATTACGATATTCAATTTTTGACGCGGAATTATAAATTTCGGTTCATTAACGATCTGTCAAGTATATAATATAGTCACGCAATTTATTCAATTTTACTCATCAACTTCGACACGAAATTAAAAATTTCGCTACGTAAAGTAATTAAAGAATCCTAAATAAAATACAACCGAACTATTTCAGTTAGTACTACCGTTTCTAAATTGTCCGACAGAACAAATTAAATATTCTCGAATCTGCAAGTACAACATCAATGAATAAAGTCGACCGCTTGTCACAACTCAAACAGAAGAAACGAAATGATCATGTACCGTGTACGTTCAGGTCATAATTTATTAATAAAAAAAAACAAAAAGTCGTCGGAATCTAAGCAGGAGGTATACGATCGACGACGCAAAAATCATCATATAGAAATAGAAATATAAAAATAAGCCTAATATTATCGCGTGGAAGGCAATAGCAAATCACCGCGCACAACACCATGTGGGCGCTAGTAATAATATAGTGCACTACAAAAACAGGCAAAGGACTTTGTCGTGTAACAACAAGATTACAATTAGTTCTGCTGAGGATGTGGATGTATCTTACGCAAACAGCATATTATGATTACCTTGTACGCTACTTACACTACATAACAATATATGCATAGGTAATAGCCTACTTCCGATACGGAGACAGCATTTAATCATGATGAATAAAAATCAACCAAATGTACTGCATACAATGTTAAATCACTTTCTCGTCCTCTGTTCGCTCTATTCCTCCGAACGTACAAAACCTTCCAAATATTCTCTCAAATATTTTAAAACATTCTCCTACATCCCACAGTCCTTACCTTCCTAAAATTTGTGACCTACCCGTTAATATAATATCCTCCCGTGCCTCTGTCCATAGTAGCAGTACATTAAACGGTTATCAACGAGAAGAAGAAAGCGTAATATAACATGTTACTACGGGTAGAAGTCGGTAATCTCAGTTGCAATTGAAACGTAAAACTGATCAAACTATAAGTGTGTATCCATTTAGGAGCATCGTGTTTATCCAGGGTAATTAAATTTATCTAATACGAAACACGATTCAAAATTTAAAGCGAAATAGTTTATTATACAAATTTACACAGACACACGCATGAACACACACATATATATAAAATTTAACATATATAAATTCATGTTATATATATATTGTATGTGTGTGTTTGTCCGGGATGTTGTTTCGTTTACTACAATGTAAATATATGAAAGTTAACATTATCGTTATTACAAATGTTAACTAGACGTATGTACCCAGATTACTAATTACAAATTAAAATAAACATTCGTTCTTAATGACTAGTTTACAGGTCAAGGTTTTTCATCTATATGCGCAGATCAGGCAAACCGGTTACACATCTGGAGCCTGTACGATTTATTAAAAGGTCAAATATGCAACGTAACGTCCTCGTTATATAGATTTCGCAAATTTAATAGCGTTCGTTTCGTAAAGCGTTTATAGATTTTAATTACTTTTTATAATTAAAGAGTTATTAAAAAAACTGAATTTAATTTTCAAAATTTAACTAAAGTAAGAAATTTATCGATGTTTACGCGTTTATTTCAACGACGTTAAAATTCTAGGAATGGAAAATAGATTTCGTGGATGTTCTTCATTTAAGACAGTATTCGTTTGCGGACTTTTAACGCTACCAAAATTGTCAATTTTTGAACATTCGGCTGATATATTCCAATCCTGGACATAATCGAGCGTACTTGTTCAAGATTAGCGTTTATAATTATCCTTAACAATACTCTGATGTGCATATTATCTACGATGAAAACCACACTTTCCTCAATTGCCGTCCATACCGATTAAATTCCTCAATATCAATCGGTTGTCGTCCTCCCTTTTCCATTAATTTACTCCGAGGAATTTCCTTCTTTCTAAATTTCTAAATTGTCTAAAATTTAATCACCTGTTTAGTAGATTGGGATTACTCCACCTTGTAAAACGTCGAATAAAAAAAGTTATATTTATATAACGCATTAAAAATGATAAAACAATCACATTTCTCGGTATACATAATGTTAAAATACTTGCCGAAAAAAGGACTACTCAAATTTATCTTTAACTCAATAGTTCGTACGAGTAACTATCCTTCATAGTGAAAAATAGCACAAATGGTAATCATTCCCAAACTGGGAAGGCCTACTAGCGAAATACGCTCATACCGACTTATTAGCTTTTTTATATATATAATAAAAAAAAATAAAAATACTTAGTGCAAGACTTGCCATAATTTTTAAAAACTCGATAATTATTACTATCAGTTAGGCTTCAGAGGGAAACATAGAAGATCGGGTACAAAAAAAATCGTTGTTTCCAAAAAAGAAAAAAAAAACACTGTTCAGCTGCTTTTTAGATGTCAGTTATTTGACCTCGAGTGGCACGAGGGTTTTCTCTTTAAGTTAAAACGTCTACTTTCATATCCGTTCTACACGTTATTTCGTTAAAGCGACAGATATTTCCACATAAATTATTACGATGAAAAATCTGAATTTCGTAAATGCTAGGATGCCTCAAGAATCAGTCCTGGGCTCTCTTTTGTATCTAATTTACTCTTACGATGTCCCAGTACAAAAAGCTGATATAACGTTATTTCCTAATGATAAAAATCTCGTTGCATTGTCCGAAAAATTGCAGTCTGATTTGAACGCTTTCAAAGATTGGTCGCGCGAATGAAGGTTAAAATTAATAATGCCAAAGTCGTTCATTTTACTTTCAGAAACGGCCGTGGTACTTGTCCATTAGTCAGACTTTATATACTTTTTTTTTAATCAGAAGAAGTCTGTTATCTTGCGATGTGACTAGATCGACAGTTGTGTTGAAAGGAGCACATTACTAAGAAAAATAAAAAATTAAAATTCGGATTTAATAAAATGCGTAGTACCACAATTAAACCTGTCTGGACATACGGCTTTTCATTCTGGGGTATTGTCTCTGATGCGAATACAAAAATTATACAACGTCTCCAATCGAAAGTTTTAAAAACTAGTCAACGGGACCTTCGTACATTCGTAATGATAATCTTCGTCGTGACTTCAATGCACCAGATGTAAATACTGTAATTCGAAAACACAGCATTAAGAAGCTGAAAGAACATAATATTCCCCTGACCGTTCATTTAAATTTGCTTAGTTTACGCCTAATTTTATTCTTTATCTTTAAATTCGTATCCTACTTTCATCGATAATTTATTCAGCTGAAATACCGTCGTCTGTAGGCATTCGATATGCGTACCGAAGAGTACGTTGAAAAAATCGCTCGATAATTTTAAACTAAAATTTTTAATATAGGGTGGTAATTTTAAGTAATCGTGCATTTTATGGACTTTGGTGGGATGGGGCATATTTAAAATCTTGAATTTTAAACGATTTGCAGTTTATTAAAAGTGGCTTTAGATACTGAAGTACATACTGGACAGGCATAGATTATTATTGGTCGAATTAATAACTTGTAGATTATAATATTGTTATTAATATTAAGGTAAGATTTACGATGAAAAAGTGGGTATATGCAACAGATGGCTTTATTTATCTTTAAGGCAAGTATTATTTATATAGTGAAGGTCAATCTGCTGTCTAAAGTAACGCCCAGATCTGGTCACTTCAGTCTATTTAAGCATTTTGAACAAGCATTGATCTTCCACAGGTAAAAAAGATGGCCTCAGTTTTCGTCGGAGTTATATTAATTTGCCATTTATTGCAATAATTAATTATCTGCTCCGTTTCAAGTTGCAATCTACTGTAAATAGTGTCGGCTCTATAGAGCTCGAATATATAGCAGCATCATCTGCAAAAGTATGACTTGCATATTAGGCAAAACAGGAAAGCCGGGTGAAAACCAGGTGTTATAGGATGATTTTTTACGGATTAGTCGAATTAAATACGGAGAAAATTTACAATCGATCGTATGTTATATAGTATAGTTACTAGAAATTCGTAAAAATACCAATTTTCATGATTTATTAACAATAACGAGGGCTCGCGACATAGCGGAATACTACCTAAATTCGAATCCCATGAGGGACAAAAATGATTTACGGTGTTAAAAACATCGATCAATTCAGTAGTTTATCCGAATGCTCGATAAATTTGAATCAGCTTGCTGAAAGAAAAGTCAAGTAAGACAAAATTTGATAAATCATCCCATATCCACTCGCTCAAGATTCATCTCGCTTAGCCAATAATATATTATCAACATTTGGGTAGATGAGAATCGCATAGACGATGTTGCACTTACCAACTATCGAGTTAATCTTGTTAATCATAAAAAGTATTCATATTTTAAAAATGTCTATATTTCATATAAAGCGCAGTATTTTATTCTTTAGGAATTTAAACTATACTAACAATAATTTTGTTTTGTACATAAAAAATTAGAACAATATATATTTAGACATTCGTATTAATGTATATATATATATATACGAAGAGTAACTATTTTCGCAATTCTAACATTATGAAATTATGTTTATAAATTTTTCATCAGGCAATCATTTTTTTTTTAATTATTAAAACAACGTACAGAACAAGAACGAACTTTATTTAAATATTACGATACGCGTATAACACATTTACAGCATATAATGTTAAGTACCTGATACCTTAACATTTATATCTTCAAAACTAACCATGTATTAGAGCAAACAATAATAATAATAATCCAAATATTCGGCTATACAAGAAAAGACAATTAAAAAATCTCAAAAAAAAAAAAACGATAATGAGGCAGAGGATAGTCAGATACACACACATACATATGATCACATACGCATGCATATCACACGCATTCGCATGTACAAATAACTGTATAAATAAAAAAAATAATCAAAATACTAAGTATTATAAAGCTTAATTCTAATGTTTATATACCTAGAATAACGTGTGGTAAGACTTATAACGGATGTCTTAGTCACCTATAATATTAATCAACTTATTCTAATGCGTTTTGCACGTACCGCATTTTTTTTTCTCGACAATTTGTTTATATATGAAAGTAAACATAAAATGCGCAATTCCGAACGTGTATAAGTAAAAGTTTTGCATACCTACGACGATTTAATACAAATCTGCAACGTCGATTTAGAATCAGTGGTAATTTTTTGTTTTGTGGTGTTAGAAACTGATCACCAAACAAGACATGCATATGTCGGTCTGGGTGGAATAACACATGTATTAACTGTCGATAGATATAATCGCCGATCAAAAATTGATAACTACGCGTTTTATCAATTATATAACTAGAATTACTATTAAATGTTAATTAGGATCTCCTAAATAGCGAAATTGATTTTGCCTGTGAATACTCTTACCATTCAAGAGTAATGTCCGCTAACAACAAGGGTTGGCGTCGTCTATTAAAGAGAATAGTTTCTGTTTTATGTGTTTTATATATATATATATATATATATATATATATATATATATATATATATATATATATATATATATATATATATATATATATATGTATGAAATAGTAATTTAAAAAAAAAAACAATAAAGTAAAAACCACTAATGTTAATAAATAATTGAAAATGGCGTAAATGACAAAAGTTTTGTTATTATTTATTAAACTTAATGATTTTAACTTTATTGTTTACTGGGCGGAAAAAATTAGTAATCGTACTTGACAAAATGGGCGAAAGAAGAAATATCTTAGACCGGATAAGGAAAACTCGATTGGGATGGTTTGGACATGTACTAAGATCAAATCAAACCATATTATCCACAATTATTGAAGGAAAAATTGTTGGAAATCGACCGCGTGAAGACCCAAAACGACGATTATAGACACTGTATAAAAAGACAATGGAATGCAAAATTATGTAGACTTGAAGGGGACGGCAAGTGATTGTGTTTCGCGGCGCAAGGTTGGTTCGAATCAGCCAGATGGCTTCTACATAATCAATCGGGCCCACTATGAGATCGTCGATATATTACGTGTGGAACCTAATTCGGAACGTCTGATTGTTTGCGAATTCCGAATTAGATATCTATATAATCGCTTTGTTTCCATCTTAAACGGATACTAATCCTCATGAACGCACGGTTCACAGTAATTATTTCAATGGTATCCGTTCAATACATCTGAAATAAACGTGATTATTTTTAATTAAATACCGACCTTAAATATCAGTGGGTACATACCTTGCAAAAAAAAATAGATTATTCCTTCCCTTACACACATACACATACATTTATATATATATATATATATATATATATATACACGTACACACAAGTGTATCAGTAAGAGCGAAACAGTTTACTACTTATCATGGACCGATTGAGTTTATCGGTGTTAAGAATAGAAAGTAAATACGAATTTACCGAAAGTCGATTATCGACGCTTATCTAATCGGATCACGTAATTTATGATGACGAAAATAGTTATATCCTATTCGTGTAATAAATAAAAGACATCCTTTATAACGATGAACGAGACTAAAAACTATTAAAAAAAATTTATGTGATTATCAATTCCGATCATATTCGGGGATATCTTACGAATCGGATAATAATAGACAACATCATTTTTACAGGGTTCTTATATTTAATGTTGAAAGCTTGACGTCGAAATTTAATTACTCGCGTCACAAGTTCCGGATGAACCGAATTCAAGGAGGTCCTCCGACAGTAATGCAATTGCGAAATATATAAATTATAATTCACGAACGAGTATTTTTCTTACGAGAAGAACTGCGACTTGAAAAGCTATTTCATTGAAAAACAGGTTAATAACAAAGCGGGTTTTTTCGCAGAAGGAGTTACAAAGCAGATATATAACTTTATACAATTCTGAAATTTAAAAAAAAAAATCAATAGTTAAAAATTAATGTAAAGGTAAAAATTTTTAAGTATTGAGCGAACACTGTAAAAAAATTAATCCCTCGAGGCTTATTCTGCATATTTAATCTACAAACATACATATATACAGTATATAAGCAAAATATATTGTTTATTGCTCCTCCTGGCAAATTTGACTTGCATCATATATATATATTTATTTATTTATTTATATATATTTGTTTACCGTTTATTATTGTAAAAATCTTAACTTACGTTAAATAAGTAACTATATTAATAAGTTTATCGTCTAACACAGAACTTGTGTTGTTAGGCGACAAGAGAAATAACGAATTATTTAACCCATCGGCTAAAAACCTTTTTTAAAAATACTAATTAGAAAATAAGTCTTCAGGTTCATTGCGTTTAAGGCGTCGGATTGATTCGATATCTAGAAGTTTAGTTTCTTCTGCATTGACACGGACGCTTCTTGTGTTTTTTGCGAAATCCTTGATTGTATCTGCAAATCACGGTGAATATCGTCGTTACGTGAGTAGCAGTATGCGTCAACTACGGCACGTAGGATGACGTTTTGTCTCGCCTGGATCTTGTTGCGATTTGTAGCCTTGGCACATCCTCAAAGTTGAATGCCATAGGTCCAAATCGGTTTTATTATTTGTAAATATAGTAAACGTTTACAGGATACGTCTAATGTAGAGTTTCGACCGAGAAGCCAGTACAAACGACGTGTTACTGTTTTTATTTGTTTAACTTTTGTTCTTATATATATATATATATATATATATATATATATATATATATATATATGTTTCTCTAGAACTCGCTTTAGTCGTTATCTCCCTAAGGAATGTCGTGACCATATTTATATTACAGACTTCTTAATATTTTTCCTCCATTGCATCCGATCTGTAGTTTGTCGTTTATATTCAACTAAGGATTGTTCAAGTACATTTTTGATCATGTCGGTCCACTTATAGTTGCTATGCCGCGAGAACGAGGCCCTTGCATTTGTTCCTCAATTATTAATCGCTGCATTGAGTGCTCACTTCACGTGATATGGCCGAAAAATCATTCCTGATACAATGTCTTTGGACAGCCTACTTTTAATATTAATCTTCCGTAATATAGACAGGTTTGTTTCCTTCGCTGTCCAGGGTACACGTAGCATACGCTTCCAAACGAACATTTTGAAACTATAGATACGTTGTATATCTTTAGCTTTCAGTATCTCCGCTGCTTCTGTGAACACAGAAAACACCAAACATTGCACTTACTTCTTTTTCACACCACATTCTGTTTAATCGACTGATGATATTTCGAGCCAAATGGATTCGTCTTTTTATTTCACCAGTTGAAGCGCCTTTATTCTCAATAAGCGATCCTAAACATACATAACTTTGTACTGTTTCATATCCTTAGATTCCGTTTATCAGTATCAGGTGTTACCTTTCCTTAATCAACTGCCATCAGTTTTGTTTTATTTCTATTTAAGGACGATTAACAAATGTATAACAGAATAGAAACCTTTGAAATATGGTGCAGACGGAAGATGCAAAAAATCAGCAAAGAACATTAGCAAAGATAATTAAAAATGCGGATCTCAAGTAAAAACCCGGGCACGGCGAAGAGTGTGAAAGAATATCGATATTTAGGCGAATTGGAAACAAGCGACGCTCGAAATATTAACTAAATTTAAAATCGTATCGGAACATCTAAACATACGTTCGCAAATCTGAATACCGTACCGAAGGGCAGATTGTTAAAAATGAATATGAAAGTTCACCCGTGTTACGTCGTGTCCGTCCTGAAATATGCCTCAAAAAAGGTTAAAAATGTAAATGGATTCGAAATGTGGACACTGAGAAGAAAATTGCGGATAATGTGGACGGCAAAGGTGACGCGAACACAGAAATACTAGTACGCTATGTTTTTCCCACGCCGTTATACACGACGGAAACTTAGACTTTAAAGGCAGATCAAATAAAAAGATTAGAAACGTTTGAGTCATGTTTGTAAAGATGATTACTTTCAATGACGTGGACAGAAAAACTTTAATAAAATTATGGAACGGATGAGTAAGGACTATGAACTGATAAGGCTAATAAAATTAAGGAAAATTAACTATCTGGTTTATTTGATGAAGATATTAAGAGAAAGTGAAAAAAATATTTAATGCACAAAATAAGAGAAGGAGGAATATCTACACGCTTCCAGTTCGAGATCTTCCTCGTTGTCTGATTTCAGACGTTTCCGCCATTCATCTCTATATTGCGCGGTTTCCATCAGCTGCCGCATTGACAGTAGTCTCGTCATGCCTTGCATGTAATACACAAAACCGGTCGGCGGTCGACACCGCAATTTCTTGTATTATTATCCTTTCCAATCCATCGTGCCGCAAAACATGACGAAATAACTTAAGACATCTTATTTTTATTGCCAGAAACAATCTATCTTTTTGCTGTATTCTGAGTTGTATTAGAACAGCCGCGTTAGTCGAACGTCCCATTTATGAAATTCTGAGCATACGTCTATAACAGCACATTTCAACGGGTCCTAGTTTTCGGCAAAATGTTTTGTTTAATGTCCACAACTCTGAGTCACAACACACTATCGAGAATAACAGTAATTCCATTAACGTTTTTCTTCGTTGTTGTTTTTATAAAATGATCTTTCGATATTCTTGTTGATCTTGATAGTGCGCTTTTGGCCATTCTGATTCGACGCTTGATTTCACTTTCATCATTTCCGATATTAATGATGTACGATCCCAGATAAAAGGAAGCAAATAGGAGGAAGATGAAGGCTAGAAATGACGACAACCAATTTTAACAATAGAAAACTGAAATAAATGATCAAAGCAGCTAGGAAAAAAGAAATATAAAATCACAGCGATGCACGCAATTTTCTAACAAGAAGACACTAGAAAGTGGAATGGAATACACACACAACACACACACATATATATATAGAGAGTGAGATAGAAAAATGGGGTCAAGGGGAGGAGAGAGATTAGGGATCAATTTTGATTACTAGTTTAAAAAAAACATAAATTCGAATTAAACGAAAAACTACAGTATAAGAAATTATCAAATCTGTCCAATAACTAAATTAACTATCTAGTTAAAACCTACACAGAAATACGCTTTACATAATTTTCAATTTGACTTTACATTCTTGTTTGCACGGAGTTTTAGACAGAACTTTGAAAGACATTTTAAAACTACAAATATTCAAAAGATTGCTTGGATCAAATTAGAAATTATTAGTACAAATATATATATATATAAATTGTCCAGTATAAAGAAAATATTACAGCGTACCGGTTAAAAACCGTTGGAAGATGCAGTCTTTAACATATATATATATATGTTATTCACATTTAAAGTCAACTTTTAGTTGATGTAATCTATCCTCAGATTTTTCACGTATTACGCTTATAAAATCGCTTGTATATAAATTTCAAACATTTTTTTATTTTTATAAACAGTTAAGGAAAAAAAATTTGTTCATTTTGGGAATTTATAGATAAATTATGCCGGGGGGCTGTAATATTTCAATAATCGAGGATTCCTGGGGGGATTTCATTTTGTCCTTGAATATTTAGTCAATTTTAAAATAAAGTCAAATAAAATTACACTTAAAGGATGGTTTATCCGTATAACCTTGAAAATTTAAAACGCAACGCGTAGCTTTCTATTGTTTTCTATTTTATCAGTTTAATCGCTTCCGCAATATCTTGGTAATTGCAAAATCAAAGGTATTTTATCATTATGGCTTATTTTACCTTTAACCTTCCGGTGTAAAGAGATTATCGCGTGTTTTAATGGCCAATAAAATCCGAACAGGACGATACGACTCGCAATGTTATGTATAACGAAGAGGAAAACCGCCATTGACGATAAATCGAACGAAAACAATTATTTATGTCCCTAACGATAATATGAAATAATAATAATAATAAGTAAAAAAATTATTATAACGATGATAATAATAACCATAATAAGGAGAATGAATAATAATTATGTTGGACTCTTTTTAGGCCTGTATTCGTCTAATAATGGCATTGTCAAAAAATCCTATAAACCTGAGTAAACCGGGATACTAATTTTGAAGAATACGCAATTGCACATATGTGTTTTCGTTGTGTATCTGGACAATCATAAATACTTTTTGATGTCCATAATATTTGTGTTTAAAAATGCACTAGGTATGAAACAAAAGACAGCGAATACCCGCATATGCTGGAACTAATCGATACTTCAGAATATAGAATATAAAACGAATAGAAATTAACGACGGATGAACTATCTAAGCGACGATTCCTAAGCAAACCCCAATTTACTCTTTTTTTTTCTTTTACTAGCCCCGTACAAGCTGGTACTTTTACATAACCGACCAATTAAATGGATATGGTTGGTTAGAAGCCATTTTCGAACTAGGGTTGAACGAATAAAAAGTCTCTAAGTGACCAATACTCGAAGAGTCCGGCATTGATAGTGAAAGTTACATGTACTGAAGTACGCTAAGTAAATCAAAATAAAAAGGAGAATTCGCCGAAATTCGCGTTAGTAATCGGGCGAAATTTGTGGGAATTTAATTCGTTTTCATAATAATTTTAAGGGCATTACCAGAAAATGGGACTATGAAATTCCGAAAGGGGATATGCGCGCTGCGGTCAATTAAAAACTTCAATGAATGAGTAGATCTGATTTCCTTTTAAAACGAAAAAGTCGAATGTATACAACAGACACATATATAATATATTTTCACTGCGCGACTTAAACATTAATAAAAACTTAAAGTTGTGTATAATCACGAAATATGAAGCATACAAGGAATTATAAGTACGCATAAAAACCCGTGAAATTGAACGTATATGATGCAAATAAAACTTAGCTTTATAAAAATCAAGGCGCACGATCTCTTGTTTATATTAATAAACTAATTTTGTGCTCGATCGATAGGTGTCAGAGGAAGTTTCAACACAGTATTCTTATACCGAACCTGTCCTACTTCTGTTGCTAAATACAATATCGTGCCACCGGATCTTTTTCATCATTGGTGCCTCTATCATCTCTGAATTTAGGATTGTTAGTAATGCTGCCGGTGTCGAGAGTTTCCAGTTTCTCAATATCGATCCTCTTACATGAAAATCGTTTTACTCATTAATACACGGTAGGCTAGGTGGGACAGTTACCTGACTGGAAGGGGAGAACTTACGGTAAGTCTTTGAACGTATTAAACTAAAAAATGTCAATATTAATTTTATAATGCTCAGGTGCTCTCTCCAGCCAGGTAAATTTTATTCCTATCTTCATACGTACCATTTTACTCCTGCTCCTCCGTAGTATGCCTCTTGCATTTGCAGTGAGAACTCCTCTCCTGGTATCATTGATGATATAGAGCAGTTAATGTTTAATTTTTCATTGTTCGATGATTTTAGAATTAAATTTAAAATACATAGAGGACAGTCTGTAATTGTGAAAAGCTCGTGAATTTTATGTAATTGTCAATGAGAAGAAAGTTTAAGAGTGCTGGTTAAATTTTTAATACATCTTTATTTTATTTCTCTTTTCTTTTTATACCTTTTCGATAGTTTACTTACGTCAATCGTGAAACCTCGTCTGGTGTACACGGTTAGTTATTACAACTTTATTACATCTCTACGTTTTAATTGTAATTTTTTTCTTATATAGATGTTTTTTTTTTATTTATATTTGATCATTTTTATGCTCAATTCATTTTATTTTTATAAATTACTATTATTTAATTAGAGCATTTATATTTTTTATTTTTTTTTTGTGGGTTTATCATGTAGTTCCACTCTTTTATTTTTTTTTTTTAAATAATTATAATTTTGGTGCAGTATACGTTATTCGCTATACCGCGATGTATATTTATAATTTGTTTTGTCCTTTTCATTATTTTAAAAGTTAAACCAATGTTTTTATTTTACTATTTATATATATATATATATATATATATATATATATATATATATATATATAACTTATAATTTGATTTGTTTTCTTACACATTTAGCAAACTCTTTTCACATACATCCTTGATAGTTTAAGATAGTATATTTTTCATATTGTATTCCATCCTATTTATGAGTTAACTCTGCAGGGAACACCTACTTATAATTTTTTATTACATTCGTGTTTTTTTTTTTTTACCAGATACACTACGCTTGTACACAGTTATTATTTAAGCACACTAGTTCCCGGGGCCTTAGTATATACACAATACGCTTACACAACTGAGGAAGTTTGGAATGGGGAACCAATAAAAAAAAAATCGACGCATGCGACCGAACATTTTGGTGGACTCGAGGGGATGGATAAATCAGCAGTAATGTGACGTCGGGAAAGCTGGAATTGTTTTACAAAATTCGAAAATTTCGAAATCTTCGGGAATATAAGAATAATCGGGGAAGTCAATAAAATACACAACGTCCTAACATAGACAAAGTCGAACGCACTATTACTAGCATACACATCAGTCTACTGTTACACGTGGGCTTCCCTTTTACAAAACCAGTAAAATCTCATTCGTTACTTTAAAGCAAGCTGCGGTCATTGACCCGATTCCGGATTATGTTTAAAAAATGATTAAATTTAGACAAGCACACACACACACACACACACAAATACAAACAAAAAGAAATTATCGACGAAACACATGAATCTGTAGCATAACCCTTACTCGGGCAAATGGTTGTAGAATTCGTAATTAAAGTCAAGGTCGTCTGTTCTGGATAATAGAAACTACGTTACAAAATAAAGTGTACTCGGATTTTCTTCTCGGGCATGGGTGTTAGTTGCGCGTAAACATACACATAGGTTACACGTAGTAAAACATGCTAGGAGTCTGGTTGACAGATAACTTCTATATATACATGTATGTATTACTCCTAATTATTATTTAAAATTTTTGGTTAAATTATGCTGAAATATACGTTGTTGTTGTTGTTGTTGTTACTGTGTGACAGCTTCTTACAAATGAACCAACTATTCGATTTTTTTATTTAGTAGATTTACTTTTTAATTCTTTAATACAAAGTAAACACGGTGTGAAAATGAAAATATCTTTAAATGTCTTATATATAGCGAAAATAACAGAAATGAAACAAAAGCAAACGTATTTTAAATTTAAAATAAACTTAAAAAATCGATTTCAGTTAAAGATTAACAGATAATCTAGATGTGTACGAGACGGTGTGAAAAAATCCTATAATCGCATAGATGTCCGAAATCCACGGAAGAACCGAATTATTCGATTTATAAAAATAAAAAGACCGGATTAGTCGTTATGTGGTTTCGACGCCGTGTTAAAAGTTTGTATTATTATACAGCGTAGAATTGAAAAAAATATATTCAACAAAGATACGTAAAAAAGAACATTTATTATCAGGAAGTAAGAACCTAAGTAATTTGCGATGTGATAATAAGAAATTAAATTTAACCACAAAACTGAAGTGAGCATTCATTTTCCAGAAAATCAGGAACAACACACATTTCATTCAACCCAAAATTCAGAAATTATTAAAGATATTTACAGATAGTTTTTTATTCAGACATTTTCAATAAAGGCCTCCTATCTATAGATATACACATAATAAATACCCACATAATCGTATACACACTTATATAAACAAATAGCCGTATATAAACATTTACCTATACAGAAACACAATTTACATATAAACCCAAACCTATATATAAATCACAATACAGGAATATCATCTGATAGTAGGACCAATCATAGCCTTGGAAATATAATGACTACAGAAGAATTGACCAATCACCATACAGTAATATCAGGTGATGTATCAGCTGACGGTAGGACCAATCACAGCCCTGGAAATATTAAGTTCCGATTGAGAAGTGCCTATAAAAGGAAATAACTCAAGGGTTTGTGGTTTAGTTCGTTTCTGATGATGAGTGGTGTAAGCCCATTCGAAACGTTAAGTTTTTTGAATAATCAGGACGTGGTTTTCACCGAAAATAATTCTAGACGTATATATATATATATATATATATATATATATATATATATATATATATATATATATATATATATGTGTGTGTGTGTGTGTGTGTGTAAAAATATAAATATTTAAATATAAACAACATACCTAAATCTGCGCATTTGATGAGCGCTAGGTGTTTTTGTGATTGTACGTCTCGATTTATTCTAATTGAATCGTGTACGTTTAATACAATTGTATTCGATGTTTTTACTTATTTATTTTTAAGTTGTCTGTTAAATTTGTAAAATTTTTCATATTTTTTTTCTTTTTTAATTTTAACTAGATAAATATTTAGATAAAATAATTTCGGAATAACCGGGTACAATTTAGAAAAAAAAAGATTTATTAATAATAAAATAAAACAATATATTCATATTAATAAACCCGAGTTTACGTTTTAAGCAACATGCCGCGCTCATTATCAGAACTAAACTAAACTAACTCTGACCTAACAAGACCTTAACTACATATAGATAACTACACTACATCTGATTGGTTCTGAATTGACCACTAAACATCTCGGCCTGTTGGCTAAGCTTAATATCTGATACAGTTCGCAATGCGGGGTCAGTATATTAAACTAATTTTTGAAAACGGATAAGTAGTTAGGAGCTTGCTTCACCCTTGTCACGGGTCGACCTGGTATTGCAATACATTGTGTACATTTGTTCGTCGAGCAGAATCTGTTTCGGTCGAGAATATAAAGTGCATGTTTTCATAGTTCTGTTGATCAGTTACGAATGGATGAGTCTTGTATGAACCAATCGCCAATCTAAGCCATCTATACGGTTTAGAAGCTAAGTCTTCCGAGCTAAAACGGAATTTTTTTAATGAGGAGATCGACTGCTACTTTTTTTGCCATGAAGCAGAAAGTCTTGATTTGACATAATTACGTAGATCAATAGCTGGAATTGAGATGTTTGGAATAGGCAACAATGTAACAGGTTCCTTTGCTGCTCTACCTGCCAGTTCATTCTCTGGAATCCCGGCATGAGCTGGAATCCACAGGAACGAGGCTAATTGTCTCGGTTTGACTAAGTGTTACCCATTTGGCTATAAGATGCCGATCGATCGTGAGGCCTTTTTGATGACTCATAGACTGTCGTTTGGGAAAGTCCGAAATGCTCCAGTAGCTAAGCGAAGAGCTGAATTCTGGATGATGTCTAAGAACCTGAGTAATGATGGTTTTGCTGAACAATATATCGCTACTCCACAGTAAATGTTCCGTCGTATCAGGCAGCGATAGATGTGTATACGTGTTGTTGAACAACTTTTTCGGAGTGTTTATTTTTTAGCACCTTTTTTTTTTTTTGTAGGTTATAAATGCTGATTCCACGATAATTTAGAATCTAGGACCAGACATAAGTAGCCAACTGGACACTCATTTGGAATTAATTTTTTTACAATAGCAGAAGTTCGAGGCAACGGTTTTACAAAACGGATAAGCTATTATTCGAATACCAGACAGATAACCGGTCGGCATAATTCTAAGGAACATGTTGTCTCGCAGATAAAGTTCGGCAGCTTACAAAGATTGTAAGATCGTCCGCAAATAATAAACTATGTACTGGAGAGATAACTGCATCAACTAAATCATTGATAGTTATATTGAAGAGTATAGAACTCAACAAAAAACCTTGAGACATTCCATTTAGCAAGGAGCGTACGGATGATGATTTTTTTTTTCAATCCGAACGTAGAAACTTCGGTTTGTAAGAAAATTGTATATAAATGAGGTAAGGTTTCCGCAGAAGCCACAGCGTAAAAGTTGATTCAAAACTTTTTAGATTGGGATCTTACCAAAAGCCTTTGATTAATCGAAAAACACAGTTAACGAATGAAGTCTGTTAACTGATGCTTCTATAACAGCATTTTGTATAGAAAATAGATGGTAAAGAGTAGAACGTTTATATCGAAATCCACATTGAGATGGATACGTATAAGACCTTTTGGTTTGAATCAACCAGTATAAGCGACGATTTACTATGCGTTGAAGAACTTTGCATAAGACCGATGTAAGCGAGATGGGACAATAATTCTCCGCAATTGAAAAATTTTTAGTTGCTTTAACGATGGAATTACGACGGCAATTTTCCAAGCTCCTGGAAACTTTTTGTCGGTCCAAATGCGATTAAAAATATGGAGCAAAATATCTAGCGTTGATGAAGGAGCACATTTTAGTATATTGATGTGAAAGCCGTCATTTCGTTGAGAAGCATGTCAAAAACTGAGTATCTTTATATTTGTGCCTAACTTTCATTCTATTCTCGAATTTATTATTGTAAATTTTAAAGAATGACTCATAAGAGCTATTGTGCAATATTCCTAGGTATAAATTATGCGTACATTACGTGTATTGAACCATACGTATGTACCGATATTGAATAGCAGCGACCTGTACGCTATCTATGCTTCGAGTCAATTACCGAACGTGCTAATGTATTAAAAAAATAATAATAACCGTCATCATCATTTCGTAAAATATTATCGCCGTAAAAATGAAAAGTACATTAAAACTAACGAATAAAGGAACTAAAGAGAGAGTGAACACGTAGATTATTTCCCGATGGCAACACGTTTACCAACATGGGTTATAACGAAAAACATTCAGACATTCAGCAGAGGCATCCCGTTCTTACAATACGCCTCTATAATAGAGAAAATTTCCAATATACAAATAATTAGTTTTGCTAGAAAATATATATGACGCAGCCTTTAAAAATAACCATTCGATAAAAGTAATTACACGGAACGACGTAAGAGCTTTAATTTTCGGATATTTAATTAATTAATTTATTTATTTATAATTATTATTAATAATAAACATCACAATAAACAGTAAATCTTAAGTAAATAACAAATACTAATCATCATAATCATAATTAATTATTATTATAAAATAATAATAATCAATCAATATATTTAAGGAAAATAAGTTTACAAAAGCATACATTTAGATATATAATGCAGTAATATACCTAGACACGCATATTACAACGAACTAACCGCATAAAATATCTTAATACTGATTATTTTTTATTATAAATCTTTCATCCGCAGCATTCTAGACTGTGGCAGTTTTCTCCGTTGCAAACCGCTAAGGCTATCAATATCTTACATAAAATCCAGAACCTCTGTCTTCGTTTACACCTTGGTTTCTTCCACTGCAGCGTTACAGATTTAGTCTAAGATACTCACTCTTGCTTCAAAAAATTCTCGTTAAAGTGTTACTTTGTAAATAATACATCTTACTTTCAAACTTTTCTCGAAAATTATCATAATAGGAGATATACCTCTTTACGCAATCTCTCTACATTCCAGGATGTTCTTCTTTCTCCGTCCCATACTTTTCTTTTCCATACTACAACATTATCTCCTTCGAGATAAGTCTAGACACATTTCAATTTTTCAAGTAGGTTGTCCTGTATTTAATTACTGATTCTTATTTATTTCGAAGGAAAATTACTGATTGGTCAAAATGTCTCTGTTTCGTCGGTTCTTACCCTTCACTTAAATATTATTTAAAATATATATATATATTAATACATGTTTACTCAATCTTTACCGCTGAATATTTTCAGTCATTTAAGTATCTACTACATAATTGTCCTCATAGAAATATCCTTATTTTTTGGTCTTATAATCTTGAAATGTTCATCGTTTAATCCTCGTTTTACTACAATTACGGTTAGAATACCGTAATATTCTAATTCAACCATATAATATTGATATAGCAGATGAGCATGCATGAGTTCCCGGTCACTTAGGCATTATAGGAAACTCCCCTCCCAACGTGACTGCTAGATCCTTTAAGACCTCTAATTTTATACTCACCTTATATTGATGTACTTCCTATTTTCAAAACCGCATTCACTATTTAAAATGCATATTCTTCCGCCTCCATTTTGATTTCATCCGTCCGATGGCGACTTTTCGAATGGTTCGTAAAACCGTTAATTCTCCCACATGTAACAGAACTCTCTGTATTCCTGGAAAAACCTGAAATCTTAACGTCTGTATCGGCTCGACGAGTGTATTATACTGTAACAATTTCCATACCGACTGTAAATCGGACATTTTACCCAGAAGACAGCACATCATTCTCAGCTGAATATTTATTTCCTTTAACTTTAATACGTTCTCTCCAGGCGACGATCAAGCCACATGCCCAAGGTTGTAAGTTTTTAAACGTGAAAAATTAACTTTGGCTCGCGTCACGTGTTTAAACTCGTTAAATGTTCAGATCGCGTGACTTTTCGTTTGAAAAATTCGCATACGAACGTTCAATTTTTTTTTATTAAGTTCAACTTAAAAAAATTCCTAATGGGGAAATTTTTTTATTTTATTTCTTTTTCGAAATATTTCGTATTTAAGGTTAAATGAAACAACAATGTACGGGGGAAAAAATTAAAGATCGCGTGCTATAACGACTATTGTTTAGTATTTATTCAATAAAACATATATTATTTATATATGTGTGCGCGTGCGTGTGTATGCCTATATATATAGAGAGAGAGAAAAAGAGATTGTAGTGAATTTCAACTATTTTTCCCGTGATTATTTTATCATTATTTCGCCCAATTATACGATATCTAGCAATTTAATTGGATTCCTGCCGTGTGACGACACAATATAAAAAATATTCTAGTCAACAAAAATGTATGAAAAACAACGATGTAAATTTTATCCAAAGTCAAATAATAAGCCAACTTGCAATTAAACAGAAAAAATTATACAACGAAAAACATCGTACTAATAAATCATAGCGCGCATTAAATATGAACGGAATATTTTTATTACCCACTCGTGTAGGATATGTTAGAGGTGGGACTTTTTAAAATTTAATACCCCCAGCGATACTGATCTAAACGTAATATATATATATATATATATATATATATATATATATATATATATATATATATATATGGTTAATTGTCGTTAGAAACACTAGCGAAAGGTTAAATTTTAAATAATAAATAAGTAAAAGTAATAGTCGCTTTTAAATATGTATTTCAAAAATTATAGTTAATTGGAAGGAGTAATGCATATATATGTATCATTGTTCCAATGTGAATTCACTGCGGATGTACCTCTTCCTTATCCTGATGAGTCGAAAAAAACCACTTTGTTTGTGAGTTTACATGATTCTGCAGTTTTAAATCACGCTCTATCGCCTACGATACTACTTATTTATATTTCCACGTTCTTATCCACGTAAAAATTCAAACAAATACATACTTTGGAACTAATTACGAATAAATTTATAATTTATTTTATTAGAATTATTTTTACTGAATGAATAAAATTTTCCTGCACTCTGATTGAGTAAATATAAGACCCCGGAAACAAGACAATTTTTTTTTCACATTCCGCAATTTTTAGAACATAAATACGATTCTTCACGGCACTTGTAGATTTCTAAAACGGAGATTATTTTCTAGACATCAGCTTATTATTAAGAAAATATTTTTAAAAGCCCCCCCCCAAAAAAAAAACCACAACATACAGTAAAACTTCTTTTAACCGTCACTATTATCCGCCACTATCGGTACAAAACTAGTTTCATTGAAAGTTTGCTGTCATCTGACGATACAACAATTTTTGGAAAAATTACAACATTTAGGACGCAATTTTTAATGTTGCCAGTGAATGCATGGATCGACCTAACATTGTTAAACCTACAGAATGGGCGGAATATGGCCTGAACCTGCACTACTCACTAGTGAAACAACGGGAAAGGTTAGTGTGGACGAAAAAGCTTTGCAAAGACGATCCCAATGACACACTAATAACTGAAGAAGTATTGGTTAGAATGTGATAAACAAGATGAAGGTTTTGAAATTTTGACTTGTGGAGATAATCTAACGTTCATCAGTCCAATAATGGTGAAATTGACGACGATGAAGAAGCAAATGCAACCAAAACTCAGAAATCAGACATTCGGAAGCTAAAATAATATTAACAAGGGGCATCGATTGGTCTGTAAGACAATAGGAGGCAAACTTTATTACACAGATAAAATAGTTTTTCTTGATAATTATACTATATTGCACTATGTTATTATAATTTCTAAATAAAAATACAGTACTCTATTATTCAATTAAATATATATATATATATTTTAAATTTCTTTCCTAAATGATTTACAACCTTGTATATTTCTACATATGTAAATTTCTGTAATCTGTCTATTCAATTATGTCCCGAGGGTGACGTATAAAAGAAGTTTAACTCTATTATATTGGTATATATATACATATATATACATATGTGTGTGTGTGTGTTCGTGAGGGCTATTTCGCTTTTATCGGAGTGAGTCAGTATGCGAAAAACTATTTGAATAAACAAAGAAAGCGTTTAAAATAATATAAATCGAACCGTAATAGGATTTCATAGTATTCACAAACATGCCACAACCATAAATATAAATATACACAAAGCTATCATAGGAATAAAAATTATTAATAAAATTATAACCATAATAACAGTAGAAAGTTTTTTAGAAAAATCAACTCAAAAATGTTTAATAAATAAAATTAAATTCCTAACAGAAATAAAAATTCGTAGAATGCTTAATTTACTTCGATTACGTAGAAGGGTAAGGGAGAAAAATTCGACCACGTATTTAATTCTCTATGTAACGTTAGGTAATAATTTTTATGCGCTGAAAATGTACGGTATATTTTTTTAAAAACACGCGTATTTTAGTTTTTTTTTTTTTTTAGTTGCCGGGGGGAAAATACATCTCACATGGCAATACTGTGCACGGCCTAGAACTATATGACGTATACCGGACAGCGTTTAATTGCTCGCACGCATTTTACTTCGCATACTCGGAAGCATTTAGTAGAATAATTCTAGAACGTTCATTTTAAACCGTTTAAAAGTCCTTATAAGTTGAATTACTAACGTAATTCCACACAGAAAACACGTATAAAACAATAGGCTGAATAATCGCTTAATAAATAAACAACAAAAAAGGAGTTAAAATCACTAAACTTTTTTTAATAACAAATCGCAAAGCTTTTCGATCGAGTGAACATAAATATAAAATATAAAAATATGTAAATATATATATAATATAAAAAATATAAAAGGAAAAAAATGATTAATTTAGACGTACAATTTACAAAAATTAGCGAAATGAAACAAAACCCTGTATTTATAAAATAATCTGATAGTGGATGTGATCAACAACACAACCTATAGCCCACAATATAAAATTTATACATAACCATAACGCAGAAAAAGTAAAATAAATAAGTACTCTTCCGTCTAATATAAAAACTGATGAAATTTATAATTTGTGTTACGGTTATGTTTTTATATTGCTCATTGTAAATTGTGTTGTTTACCACTTACACTATCAGATTATTTTATAAATACAGTTTTTTTCATGTTGTTCAATTTTTGTAAATTGTATATTTAAATTAGTAGTTCTTACATTTTATATATTTTATATTGTATATATTTTATTTTTATGTTCATTCGACAGTAGCTTAACGAAGGCTTTGAATTTTTTTTTTTAAAAAGTTTGGTGAATTTTAACTTCTTTTTCGTCGGTTATTTTTAAAAAATCACTACATTCCGCACTTTTCAGAAAACCGAATAACTGCTCTGTTTGTAAAATTAGTTTGTTAGATACGCTCAGTTCTTATTAAATATGGATAAAATTAGAACATCTTGGCACGATTTTTATTCATACAAAACTATTATACAATATTAAGATTAATATAATATATTACAATGTCGTCATTTAGGCCGGTGGACGACAGTGTATTATGTTTATAAAATTCAACGACGAACTGTAAACTAAATCCATCATCGCGACAATAACCGTCGATTATTCTAGGCTGTCTGATTTGTTCCCAAATCTGTTCTTTAACACGTGTTTATCCATTCTGCAGTTTCGTTTATAATTAGTCGTCATAAACAACCTCTTCGAATGCAAAGCTCGTCCGCACAACTGTACCTTTAATTAACAACATCCTCAAATTGGATGGAAAAATAATGAACTTTTTGGACTTCTGGCATGACGTATGATCAATTTTCCCGATACGAACGAAGAAAAATATTCTATTTATCGCTTCGATTTTATGTTTTAATTAATTTTTAAACGTTTCGTTTAATTATATGTTTTATATATTAACAATTGTTTAAGTGAACTTTTGTTTTTAATTTTTTTTAAACCTCGAATCCCGATTTAAGTTCAACGTATTAGTTTTAAGATTTTTCTGTTTCATTTTATTAACACCTTTTTTAAATACAATAATATATATATATATATATATATATATATATATATATATATATATATATATATATATATATATATATAAATGAGCGGCATACATTTCGTGTCAATTTTCGACAATAGTGTCAAAAAGTTACAACATATTTAGTTAGAAATAAACAATATTATTGATTTACAATATCTTCGCTGCTAAAGCCTTAATGAACGATAGAACTATACAATCTTATACGTACACCTAAAACGTGACGTGGTTGCAAATATAGTTGGAAACTTAGTATAACTAATTTTATTAAACGAATACTTGGAAATGTCTCATATGGGGGGAGGATCCTAGATTCTGCAAGAATGTGCAAAAAACCCGATTTATTTTCAAAAACCACACTTCAATAAAAATTACTATTAGTTAAAATTTTCTTTTTACGGATATTTTTCGAGAAAATCAAAATTTTGAAAAACCATATCTTAATTGTAAATTTCGATATTTGACCTGTGTAGAAAATATTTCACTCGTCAGGGGAAATGTGCTATTCTCGTTTTTACCGTTAATTCCACTTCGAATTAACTGAAACAAAACTAACTATTCGCTTCTTGGCCTATTGGTCAAAATCAAACTATCTGTTCTTATTAGCTTAATATCTGATTACAATGCGGGGTCAGTATATTAGACTATTTTTTTTTTTTTTTTTTTTTTTTTTGTAAAGGGGTGAACCTAATATAGCCAGTTTAGAAAGACTTATCTGCCAAATATCACATCTCGATTCAAAAATTTTTATTTCATTATTTTTTTTAATTCATTTTGTTATAAGATTTTATATTATTTTACATTTTTTATATATCTAGTTAATGCATAAGTTCATTACTCTTTATTTGATGTAAGAAGGAACTATGTATTTTTATCGCTTTTTCCATAGCAATAAGTTAATTTAAAGTGTAGATCTCTGCATTAGGGACCTGCTTCATTATATTGAAACTAAGGGATTTTTAGTTTTTCGTCAAATCAGTGTCTCAAAGATTTTCTCCCTCCCACTGCAAAAAAAAAGCCAGGTTTTGCGCCATTCTCGCTTGTAAATAACCGAAACAAACTGTAACCTAATCAACAAACGAGGTTTATTAATCAAAAATTTGTACATTCCTGGAAAACTGTTTCATTTCAAGTTAAAATTATAAAAATATGATGATTTTTAAATAGAACGGAATTATATAACATCAAATAACTTACACCTACATAACTTTAGATTGCTGTTGCATTTTGGACATTTATAACCGTCATTTGGAATAAAGTTATTTCTCGCTATTTCACGTTTGTAAACGTAGAAATCACTAAAATTTCATATAATTTTAAAATCATCTTTTAAGAAAAGTGAAAATTGTCCGCGCATTGAGTAAATTTACCAATTTATAAATTTATCTCAAATAGTTCTGTAAAAATAAGATGTTTTTTTTTTGCGTAAACTAAAATCCAGCCTTCGAGGGATTTGAGGTGTTTTGAAGATTTTTAATTTTCTATTTATTCCCTAATTATAAATCATAAACCTTTTCGAAAAAATAACTGACGTTAATTTAAACGAAAAATTTATTATTCGCATTATAAGATCGCGTATGATGACGTAAAGTCGGGTAAAGATAAATAATTAAACTCTGTAGACTAATTTATTATATACACCGATTGTATGAGATTCGTTACATAAAAACGACAATTTTTCCTTAAAGTTATTTTTTTTATATAAATACAATAATTTTCGCGTTTGGCAAATTTTCTATTCGTTACAAATAACCGAATAATATAAAACTCACCCACATATATTTTGAAAAAGCTCCTACAGATGTCGTCTTGCTCAGTTTCTACAATCAATTTGCAATAGCGAACGTTTTTGAAACCATCCCGGTGATGTTTGTTCGCGTCAAAATGATGACGTCATTATCGGCGTCAACGTTATCGTGATATTTAACTCTGGTTATTAAACTTGAAAATATAGATCTTGAAAATTCACTCGGGGGAAAAATAGGAATAATAAAAATAGTAACGTGTAAATCGTGCGAACAATAACACGTAAACCCGTAAACGAGAAGAACAGACTAAGACTAAACTTATAACCTAACGAATAACGATCACTACAACACTGACGGTGCATCCGAAACGAAGCTGACCCAACACACGGACTGACTATGACTACTGCAATATCAACGAGGCGCACCCGTCCTTATCGTTATTATTATCATTAACAACGTTCTGTCTTTCTCGTATGAATCATCCAAAATAAGGAAATAACGACCCGTACCCAGAATTATTCCTAGAATAAGAACAATAATAAAGAACCCTATCCTCATTGGTCTTGTCAAAAATGCTAAGCCTAAAGTCTAACCATATTACTGCGACTGCGATGTATATGTGAATATGTATTAAGCTTATCCGATGCTTTTTTCCGTCACAGACGATTTGCTCTTTTATTATTCGTTAAAACTGAGAAAAAATACGTGTTTCTTTCTCTTTTTGTTTCTTTCTCTTTTTGTTTCTTTCTCTTTTTATTTCTTTCCTCTAGTCTGAGACATTCGATTCGACGATAGACTGCCTTAGATTATATCCGTATATTTGAAATTAACTTCTTATACGGCGGTACGGTATAATTTATATCGATATTAATATTAAACGGTTTCAAATTCAGATTAAAGACTTTTCAGAGAATTATCGCCATCAAGTTAAACAAGTCATATAGAACACGTCATTGCTGGTATTAAGCCACTCAGTGGTATAGCCAAGGGGTGGTTTTGGGGTCTGAACCCCCCTCCCCTTTTGGAATCAATAAAATATATACTCGTTGTTAAATGCAGTTTTGCATTTGTTAAACCTATTTTTTTTATTTTCATTTATTTTATTTAAATTTCGTCGTTTTTGAAGATAGGAGGTACTAGAAGAATTTTGTAGAAAAACGCGAAGAATAGATTTTAAATTTTAAATTTAGTTAAGTATTACTACGTATTATTCCTTCGAAAAATATAAAATCATTATTAATCGTTTATTTTTTCTACTTTCTAACAATCTCCCTCTGTTCTCAATAACGTACTATTAGTGTGTTCCAGTGACGTTAAATATTTCTGCCGTCTATCGCTTCTAATAGAATTACATATTCAACGTCTAATAAGTATGGTTTTGGGGTTTAACCCACTTGAGTTTTGGTTATTTACTTAAAGTTCAATTTAACTCGGGTTTACTGTTATAATTTAGTTTTAGGGCTTCAACCAAGTCTGGCTACGCTACTGAAGCCACTAATATATGAAATAGAGAAACATATTAACACCTTCCTGTTAAAGAAAAACATAAATACCAATCATGAATTTATTATCATCGTCCGTATTATCGACATAATTAAAAAAATAATTTACTAAACAGTTTAAAACAATACTGGATGATTAGTAATATCCAAGCATTACAGGATGAATGTAACGGTTTAGCGAAACAATTCTTTCCAAACTATAGATAACCGACTAAACAACGTTGTGTTTATCATCAGCGGACACGGATTATTTAAAGATTACACACCTATATAAGTATAGAATATACTCGAACAGATGTGTAATATTACAACTGACAACGTAAAGCATATCCTGACAGGATAGCAGCACTACTGAATTTACAGACATCAGCAGTATCCCGAATTAGTAAATAAAGAGCTGTCGACATTTAATAATTTTACAATATCTCCGAAATAACATACCCGAAAACTTATCTAGATTTATACTAGTAATATAAATTTTATATAAATTTTAATTGTAAAATGGATTGACTAAAGTACCGCAAGACCTGTTTCGGTATTATTATTGTCAATAAAACGAGGAAAACGCAAAAAAATTATCGAGTAAGTGGAAAAAATTTTACGAAAAAATTGGAACACTCCCCTCATCACAATAATGGGACGTGCGCAATAAAAAATGACGATAATGAATTAGGTGATAAGGATATGCATGACGAAAAATTGATAGCAAATATTTACTCGAAAGCAATAACTACCCATTCACCCATATTCATATATGTATATTAATATAATAAACATACGTACACACCACATATACATACATATAAATTATATATATATATATAAACATAGATACGTACACAGATAAGCGGATAGAGATATAGAGGTAGATAGATATGATGTATCTATATAGTGAGCGAGAGAGAGGAGATGAACCGAACAACAAATTAACGAAAATAAATAGGCCAGTAAATAAATTTGATGAATTATTATTACGATAATTACGGAATGAACGAAATTATTCCGGCAGGAATATAAAAATTAATCTACAGTCAAATATAATAATTAAAGACGATTTCATAAATTAAGCTAAAATTCTTGTATTAATTACTTATGTATATTAAGTTAAAAATTTATCACCTACACATATAAACACACACATAATACACAAGTGTATATATATATATATATTATATAATGTTTTGGAGAGTAGTGATTTTATGAATTAACAAAACAAAATGAAAACAATATTAATCACTATAAAATTTATTTTATTTTCGCAAAGCTTTTCGATTTTTACATCATTTTCAAGCGATACAAAAACTTTAGATTTGTAAAGCTTTTGTATCGCTTGAAAATGATGTAAAAATCGAAAAACTTTGCGAAAATAAAATAAATTCTATAGTTATTAACATTGTTTTTGTTTTGTTTTGTTATATATATATATATATATATATATATATATATATATATATATATATATATATAATGATGTAACAACCGAAAATCGGAATGTTATCATTTTGTGATCCAACATTTATTTATTTATTTATTTATATAACTATAAAATTTATTTTATTTTCGCAAAGCTTTTCGATTTTTACATAATTTTCAAGCGATACAAAAACTTTAGATTTGTAAAGCTTTTGTATCGCTTGAAATTTTTTTTTTTTTTTAATGCTCGCAATCTGCCTATTTGAGGCAATAAGCAACGAAGATAGCATTTAACAAATATATTTATTTAGTGGAGCGTGTCCCATCGGCCACAGCTCCTTATTTTATAACAGAACTATTTATGGGCGTTATAGCGTATTTACATTAATGATATTACGCCTTTTTAAGCGTACGAATTCCGAACGATTTGTTGTCAGGTTCTGCGCCAGACGGTTAATATGGTTTTCTAACCGTTGAATGTATCTTTCCTTACGGTTATAAATCGCATCTTTAATTGATGGTATTTGTAGATCCTTTCGTATATCCTCGTTTCTCACGAACCATGGCGCTCCGACTATTGTACGCAATATCTTATCTTGAGCTGACCGTATGATATCGATGCTCGAGTTGCTTGCTGAACTCCAAAGTTCTATTCCGTAAGACCAAATAGGTCTTAGGATCGCCTTATATAGCAAGACTTTACTTTCAATTGGATGTCTGGATGTTTTCCCAATTAACCAGTACATGCTGGAAAATTTTATAAACAATTGTTTTTTTTTTGGCAGTAATATGTTTTCTCCAGGTCAATTTGTTATCCAAATGCATACCAAGGTATTTCGCACTATCCGTGGAGGGGATTGTAACCCCATTGAGCGTTATTTCTGGATAATTCGTACAATTCCTTTTTAGTGTGAACACAACATGCGAGCATTTTGTTTCATTGACTTTGACTTTCCAATAAGTAAGCCATGCTTCAAGTTCCTTTAGATGATTCTGTAATTGATTCGTTGCTGTCACGATGTCGAAGTCAGCAGACAATATAACGGTATCATCAGCAAACATGGCTGTAGTTGTGTTAGCATTTGTCGGCAAATCGGAAGGGAATATTTGATACAGTACCGGTCCAAGTACACTGCCCTGGGATACTCCAGATTTAATCGGATAGATGTTTGAAACTGCCTCGTTGATAGTAACATGAAAGTATCTTTCCGAGAGGTAAGATTTTATTAATAGATAATAAGGAACCGGTAATTTGCATTTTATTTTAAAAAGTAGGCCATCGTGCCACACTTTATCAAATGCTTTTTCAATGTCCAGAAACACCGCAGGACAAAATTTCTTTTCTTCAAAACTTCTGTGAATAAGATCAACAACCCTGTGAATCTGCTCTATGGTACTGTGCTGATCTCTAAAACCGAATTGAAACTGCGGTATTATATTGTTAGCAGTCAAAATAGGTTTCAATCTTCTTAACAGTAATTTTTCAAAAATTTTTGTGAAAATCGGGAGCAGACTTATGGGTCTATACGAAGCCACCTCTGTCGGTGGTTTACCCGGTTTCGGTATAACGATTATGTTCGCAAATTTCCATTGTACAGGAATGTAGCTTTGGCGAAGCATTGAGTTAAATATGTATACTAACAATGTAACAGCCTTTTTTGGTAATTTCTTAACCATCAGGGCAGTAATTAAATCATGTCCAGGAGATTTTTTAAAATTCAGGTGTTTTTGTATAAAATTATTTACCTCCATAGGTGACATAGATCTCATTGGAAGAGACATTTGATACGGAGTTTGCAGGCAGTTTTCTACTTCATTGTCTGCAGCACTTGCCGTATTTTGTTTGTATGGATTGAAGATCTGTGACAAGTACTTAGCGAAAGTTTCTGCTTTTTCCTCGTCAGTTCTCATCCATTTATTATCAGTTTTTATGGGTGCAAGTCTCGGCTGGTGACTATTTTTAATGTTTTTTACTGCTTTCCACAAGGAATAATCTGTATTAACGTCAGGCGTTAATGAAGAGATGTAGCTATTAAAACTGCTGTTCTTCCATTCGAGAATTTTGTTTTTTAATTCTTTAGATGCCTTATTAAACGCAGTTTTGTCGTTAGGGTTTCTGGTATTCTGCCATATGCTCCTTAGTTTCCTTTTCTTCTGTATCATGTCCTTAATTACTTTCGGATGTCCTTTGATTAGTAAGACTTTATTATCTTTCTTAGGTGTTGCTAGATATGCAGCTTGTTGGATACATCTGGTGAAATTTTCTACGGCTGCCTCAATATCCTCTTGAGTTTTTAATGGGATATTTAATTTAATCTTATTTTCAACTAAGTGTTGATATATTTCCCAATTAGTCGATCTATTACACATTACAGGTTTACTATCACTGTAAATGACAGAGCAACTAACATTCATAATTATTGGGGAGTGATCAGAGACACCATCCAGACACGATTCAACAAGCAGATGATTAACGTTGATCCTGTTACAGACGAAGAAGTCAAGTAAATCCGGGATCTTATTACTGTCAGTAGGCCAGTAAGTTCTCCTCCAGACAAGCTGTTATAATTGTTCATCAGAATACATCTATGCAGTTGATTCCCTCTTGGATTATTCAATCGAGATCCCCATGTTTTATGCTTGGCGTTAAAATCTCCTCCTGAAATGAATCTGTAACTGAGGGTTTTAAAGTATTCACTGAACTGTTCTTGCGTTATGGTGTGCCTAGGAGGGCAGTAAGCGGATGAAACTGTGATAGATCCACAGAAAGATTGTATCTCGACAGTAGTTGCCTGTAGGTATGCTGTAGCAAACTGATGTAAAAATCGAAAAACTTTGCGAAAATAAAATAAATTCTATAGTTATTAACAATGTTTTTGTTTTGTTTTGTTATATATATATATATATATATATATATATATATATATATATATATATATATATAATGATGTAACAACCGAAAATCGGAATGTTATCATTTTGTGATCCAACATTTATTTATTTATTTATTTATATAACTATAAAATTTATTTTATTTTCGCAAAGCTTTTCGATTTTTACATCATTTTCAAGCGATACAAAAACTTCAGATTTGTAAAGTTTTTGTATCGCTTGAAAATTGCCTAAAAATCAAAAAGCTTTGTGAAAATGAAATAAATTTTATAGTGATTAACATTGTTTTTGTTTTGTTATATATATATATATATATATATATATATATATATATATATATATATATATATATATATATAAAATGATGTGACAACCGAAAATCGGAATGTTATCATTTTGTGATCCAATATTTATTTATTGATTTATTTATATATATATACATTGCGGTGACTAATCTAACCCATTCGTGTTTATTCTTCGGATATAAATTAACCTGCTACATAAGCTATTACGCATGTCATGAATATATAAATAATAATAATTATACTAAAATTGTATACATTGCCCACAACCGTGTTTACTCTCGTGTAATAAAGTCCCACCTGAGATGCCAGGTATGATCGCAAACGAAAACGATGCGTCACCCGTATCAGCTCGTTAAGACGAGTTTAATGTTAAGAGTTTACTTTATTAAACATTACGCTAATAATGACAGAAGGAAAATGTCCGATAATAAAAATAAATAGATAAATGAACCATTACGCGTTTATGACTGTCGAAATTATATTCGATTTTCTGAAAAATGTAAACATGTTCGCTAATCGGCGACTATACACACGACAAGAGAAACAACCAGGACCAATTTCTCAAACAGCAGTCAGACTGAATTTTTTTTTTCACTGGGACGTATTTTAAAAATCACGATATATCAGGGTTCCTAGGGTCCTCCTGAACCTGAACTTCGTCAAAATTTTCCATCTTTGTCTTACGATTAGCATTGTTACTTTCCTCGTCAGTGGTTAGCGTAGGTTTTTTCTATATACCCGATCAATTAGAGATAGCATCGTTACATGTTGTTCGAGTATATGATTGCCGAGTTCGTGAAAACACATTAGTGACATTATTAATATAATGTTCTTATACATCCATCGAACCTATTCGTACGACTGGTCTCGATATCAAACGATCCCATCCGAATGATCTTGTGAAAATAATGAAAAAATTATTATATCGAAATAAATTCAGATAAAACCAAACGAACGATAAGAATAATCAAGTCGATATTAAATTCCACAGTGTTTACCACGTTTATACATCCCGTTTGCACAAATATGTATGTAGAGCGATTTTTCAGTGAAATTTCATTTAAATTTCTTTAAACCGAATGAACTTTTCTCTATATTACGATTAGTATAAATTCAAATCGACGTAAATTACTTAATTTTTTTCCAGAAAAATATATAAAACTACTTACTTTTAAAATTCGATTCATCTTCGTTTTGTTAGCTTTGCCGATCAAACTGAACAAACTGTCGTATAAGGCTCGATTCATACTTGTTCGATTTCGTTCGGTTTCTATTCAATTTATTTTCATCAGCCATACTTTGCTGATACAGCGAGAAATCACATTTTAGCTACGTTGTTTTTTTCTGTAGGAGGATTAAAAGAAATCGAGAACAGTAATTCATCGTTTTCATTGGAAACATCCGATTATAAAGAAAAATTTGAAGTCTCCAATATTACTTTCCCGTACTTAAGGGAGAACGAACATATATTTTTGAACTCTTTCAAGATGTCGACGAATTAATTACTTGTAAAAACAATTATCTTTAATCTAATTATCCTTCCGTGCGTTGACCTTAGTAGCAGTATAAGGCACGTAAATTAAAAAAAAAAAATTGTCTTTAAGCGAGTCTGTGTGTGGGAAAAATTCTCTGAAGTGTCTATTTGCTGATCTTAATATTACACTAATTATTCGCATTGCAGTTGTCAACTTTTTAATATATTTTTTCAGTGTATGGTGCACTGTTCAGCCTAAAACGTATGCAGTATTCTGCTTCTGAGTAGACAAGCGCAAAAATTTGGATTTTCAGCATCTTTGTTGCTGTGCCTCCAAGTTCGATTATAACTATTTTGATTGTGGATGAAATTCTACGGCTACGCAGTTTCTATTAAGTTCTAATTCAGTTTGAACAGCAATCGAATCATCTTTCTTTCGAGTCGGAGTGGATTGCGATTTATTGGTAACGTTTATTCTATCGGCCACTTCGACATTTCTAATTTAACGAATAAAAAATAAGAAAATATTCTCCGATATTCGTTCAACGGGTATTACAAAATGTAAGAAAATAATATTTTGATTCTTGTATCGAATAAAAAATAATAATTAAAGATTCTATTTAGTTGCAGCGAAAAATTTCATAAAAAAATATTTGTGTTTGCGCCTATATCATGCTGAAACTTTAGACACTGTGGAAAGTAGACATCGCAGAGCTGAAAATTGTTAAAAACAGAGTTCAAATTAAAACAGACATGGAAGGACACGCACTAAGAAGTTTACAACAGGATTAACGAAGAAATATATAGTATTGAAAATCTGGATCAATTGCGTATTAATAAAGTTCTTCTTTACGATGTTATCAGTAATGTGTGCGTAGACGATTAATGACAGGAAATCATCAACGTACAACCAAAAGTCCGGTACAGTTCATTAAGTGGACATCGAAGAATATCACCACCTATCACTGATAAATACGGTAAAAAAAAAAATAATTTATTAACGCTAATAATATAAGGAAAGCTACGAGACAACGTGTAGAAGAGAATATCGAATTACGAACAATATAGAAATAAAAAATTATTGAGAAGTAAAAAGACTAATTAAAGTAACGGAAAGAAATATTAGGTATTTGATGGATTTAACTGGATCTCATTAGTTAAACCAATCAATAAATTGATACTATGTAATAATAATAATACTATTAAACAATACTGCATTTTCAGTGTACATGTACTTCAACATTACTTAAATATATGTGTGAAAAATATTAGGTGTATATAATATGCATGATAAATATTAGGTGTATATAATATGCGATAAAAGAGTTAGAAACCAGTGTATAACGTTTACTTGTGCTAAATTATCTTGCGAGATAAAGTACGGGATAATTCGAAAAAGGGCATTCGCATTTTCTCAATTATATATATTTCATTTGTTTTAAAACATTCCCTATACATATTACGTTTAATTACGTAAGGGGAAATCATCGCGCATTCTATGTATAGAGAATATATATGTATACATGAATGTATATACAGGTATTTATTGTATGCATATTAAAGTCACACACACACACACACACGCGCGCGCGCGCGCATATAATAATAATAACAATCGTAATAATAAAAAATTTATTATTACATAAATTTAAATCATTTTTTAATTTAACTTACAGTTATATTATATATATATATATATATATATATATATATATATATATATATATAATATATATGAAATCAGAACAAGAGAGAAAGAGTATTAACTCGAGCAGAGTATTGGTAAATAAAAAAATGAGTTTGAAACTCTTCAGGAAAAGCATGATGCAATACTAGATACGGGCAGTGTTAAAATACTCGTGCGAAATGTGGACACGAGTGCTGAATGTGAAAGGAGGATATCTTCATTTGAATTTTGGTACTATCGAAAACTCTTAAAGATATCACGAGTCGATCATGTACAAAATGTATGACAGTGCTCGCAAAACTATAAGAAAAAGAAACAGGTTTAGTCAAGAAAAGAAAGTTGAAATATATCACGTACACAGTACGAGAAAACGGAATATTCAAAATACAATCAAAACTTATCAGAGGAAGAAAAAGACACGACTAATATATCGACCAACCTAACGTCTAATACCTAAACGAGATTATAAGGCAAATCGGATATTGGAAAATATAGATGTACCCAATCTCTCAACTCAAGAGAAGCGACTCTGATGATGATGATGAGGATGATGATGATGATAATGATGATGATGATGATAGAGTTGTGTGTGCGTGTAAAGAAAAATAAGTTTTACTAAATAATATTGATTAGCTGATTATTTCTATATATTTTATAATTTTAATCTGAAATTTTTATAATTCTTACAGTCGGTTTTTAAACAGAATTTGAATCTCTGGTTTAAGTTAATCCGTTTGACATAATATTTTCATCAATTCAAACGGAACATTTCTTTTCATCCGTCCAGATTTGACGAACGAATTGTAGAACGTGCAAAAAAAATGAATCAAATCGGATAACAATAAGAACAGAAATGAATAATCCTTTTTTTATTTTCCCGGCAATGCCGCGATAAATTCAGATTTATATTTACATTTAGATTTAAATTCCGATTACCGCATTTCCTATTTCGTTGTAAAAAAAAAAAAAATATTCAACACTTACGTAACGCGGTGCTGATCGTCCGAAGTCAAATTTCAAAAATAACTACGACTCGTAATAATCGCCAACTTTGGTAGGTTACGTAATACATTGCGATTGAAATAGAAAATTTCTTCCTTATTTCGAAATTCCTAGAAAAATTTTTGACCGGCGTCTACTGCGCAGAATTATATTCCGTCTGCTGCGTTCACTCGCACGTACGTACAGAGAGAAACGTGTGACGCACGTAAATCTGCTAACAAAGTGCGGTTACGCCGAAAAATGGAAAACATTTTTAACTACAACCAGGTTAGTGGTAACCTCAATAACTTACCGATTACGTCAGGATGAACGTGGGAATTGCGATTGCAATTTTAAATCCGGTTTTATTTTTACTTAAATTTTCTAAATTTTCTCATTATTAAAAGAATTCATTTTAATAGTACCATCAATTAAAATATTTATAAAAATCAACCGATACGATATATAGATTTTCTTATTTAGGCGACGGATGCATGACACACACACACATATATATATAATATAATATAATATAATATAACGTACAAAAAAAAAATGTAAACGAAATTTATTCTATACAGGTAATATAAACAATTCACGATTTCTATATATCCGCTATTAATATAAATTACTCATAGGAATTTCTTTCTATTTTCGGCAACAGAGTCGGTAAGAAATGATGTTACTATCATCGAGCACGCGCGATCGATTATTTATTTATTTCGCATTATTATTATTATTATTATTTTTGAAATTACTACGAGCCTTGCATAAATACGTTTATTACGGCGTGCAACGATTATCGAGGGTTAAAATGTAGATATGATTTTGAGCGAGTGTTGAAGGGGCGTATGTGAAAATCTTTCGAACAGAAGGATTTATGTTGAAAGAATATGATGACCGGAAGCATAACACGACCAGAAACAAAAAGTGCAAGCGATGTCCTGCGTGAAAATATAATCATGGAACAATGAAGTATGTTTAATTCTCAGATGATTAATTATTAAAAAGAATTGTTTACTTTATGGTTCTCAAAAACGTTTTGTTAAGAAGAACGGCGTGACATCCATTTCTGCTTGGAATTCAACCTGCCAGTATTCACCTTCGTTCTTAATCTTTCTTACGCCACGAATACTTCGCAAATTATTCAGCTCTTGAACTTCTAACATTTAATGAACAATTCCGGTATTTTGAGAATTTATTAACGTAACAACTATTTCGTTTTCGATTAATGAAAATACGGTTTATCTTTTGGCGATCTCCAATGTGGTAAAGACTTGGTGGATTTTTAAACACTGCATATGTAATAATTAATTTACAAAATTTCAAAAATTCCCAATATTTTTCGATTTCTTAGTTCATAATCACCGTCTGACAATATTACCTACAGGAAAAGATCCTACTTTAGAATTAAAGTTCATCCATATATAACGTTTTGGTCATATTTACATAGTTCGTTGTCAAATTGGAACATATCCATTAATCATTCTCATTTCTATATGTTTATATACAGTGTCGCACCCAGGATTTGTTTCGGGGTGGGCTCGAACATCCCCCACCCAAAAAAAAAAAATTGTCTATTATTTTTAGACTGTATGCTTGATCAGAATATGTCGACGGTCTGTAAGTGTTGAACGGATTTGAAGCGTATAAATAAGATCAAAGTATGTCTATTTAGATAAAGTTTAGCACTAATAACGGTTGGGTATAATTAACATTTATATTTATAAAATTCATAATTATAAAATTCGTAATTATAAAATTCATAATTAAAGTTTACAAAACGAAGTCTACACGCCTAGGGTTTCTTGCTAAAATATCGATAACTTCGTCTGCACTGACACTTATTTCGCGACGTACATTCAATAGAGCCAATCCGTTCAGGCGATCCTCATCTGTGGTGCTCCTTAAATAATTTTTTAGACGCCTGAGTGTCGAAAACGATCTTTCGCCAGAACTTGTTGTGACGGGTAAAGTACATAATATCTTCAGCAAAATGCAAACGTGCGCGAAGGTGGTTTTATCGCGCATAAAGCAATGTCCGCCTTTTTTGGAGCGTTGTCGAATTTTAAGTACCACAATTCAATTTGCGAGCTAAGTGTTGAATTTGTTGCAAAAGGCAAGTCACGTTAATAAAATTCGCATAGCCGTAAGAACTTGGTATTTCTTTGCTCAGTAATTGCTTCTTCGGTTGGTAACAAGCAGGAATGTTTCAAAAACCTCGAATTCAGCTGTTCGATAAATTTTTCTACCCATAGTATATAAACACTGCATCGATAGTATTGTTCTGGAGTTTCAGATTCAATGTTGCTTCTTGCTGTTTGTTTTAAAGCTATTCGAGGTATTGCTATTATAATAGTTAAGGTAGCAGCAATCTTTTGGGCTGCTTCGAATACTGCATGAAAACAGAAATAAGCATTTTCTCGCTCTACTTGAATTAGTTTTATGACGAATTTTGTCAAATCTACAACTCCTGCCAAATCAAAGTCCATCTTTTGCAACGTTTCACTCAAAGGCAAAGTGTAACTCAGTATTTTTTTAGCGCAAAGTAAACATATCATAAATTCCCCTCGCTGGATGGAATTGCTTAAGGTAGTTGCATCAATTGATGTATATCATTTCAGTATAATATTTCTTCGAGTGCAGCTGCAATGGTATGGAATAGTTCTAAAAAAATTGTAATGGCATTATGTCTCTCTACCCATCTTGTTGGGCACAATACCTGCAGTTGCTTTGGCGAGTCCCTGAAAAAGACGCCGTCACGTGTTTCATCAATACTTCCAAGCGCTAAGGTGAGTTAAAGAAAGCAGCTACTTTCTGTATCACTCCAAAACAATTCCTTATGGAAGCAATATATACTGAATGTGAAATTTACAGGTTTAAGGAATGTGACGTACAATGTACATATATTGCCAAAAGATATTGTTCTGATATAATCGCTTGAACACCGCTCTGCCTGCCGCTCATGGCAGCTGCTCCATCATAATCCTGACCACGTATTTTAAATGAATCGATATCATATTTTCTTAAATCTGATAAAATTCCATTTGCCATAACCAGTCTGTCCTTCGAGCTGTTGAAATTTGAAGAATTGTTCGCATATATTCCGAATTCACTTTCCGTACGTACCGAAAACAAAGTAAAAACTGTTCGATTTATATCTGTAGTTTCGTCAGGTAGTACGGAATAAAACTCCGCTTCTCCGATTTCTGCGGCAATTTTTTGTTTTATGACTGTGGCGCATGCTGAGATAATTTGGTTCTGTTTTTTCCAGCTAATGTATGTAGCATTTTTTCTGCAATTTTAAAAATGTTCCTTCAATAAGCTATCTTCAGCTTGTATTTGCGCTCTTAGCAACACTCTAAAATTACCTTCGTTTTTTAATGGCGGATTCTCTAAATCAAATTCACCATAATCACGATGCCCGTGCAAAGCAATTCCCTGTCTCCCACATAAAATGACGGTATCCACTATTGCTTTGATTTTTCTTCGGTTTTCCAGAACTTGCATCTTACTGCCTTTGTCAATAGATCGGTGGATAGGCTGAGCTTTTCCAGCCATTATATCTTTCAAGTTACTCGCATCAATAAATGCACTTTTATGATAATAATTTGCATCATGTTCAGAAAATCGTTCAAGAGCTTGTTTCCAATTACTGTAACCCTCTTTTACAGGACTGCCAGTATTTTGTTTTGACGTGTAGCCAACGGTCGAAGTCGCAAAAAGTAAACAGTACAAGCAATAAACGCTATCTTCAACTATCGAATAAGTTAGCCGACGATATTTTTTCAGCCAATTATAGTTAAAACTTCGGGTTTGTTTCCCATACGGTTTAGCAGGAAAATCAAAGCTTTCACTTGGTGTCCACACATTAATTAGTGCATTAAACTTTTCATGGTCAGCTAAAGTTCTTATAATTTGATAAATCCGTGGGTGCGGGATACACATTTATTAGTGAGGAATTCACATGTAACTGTAAACCTCGAAGGCAGCGATTCAGCCGGATGTGATTGTACCTCGAGGCCAGCACTTCCAATGTGCCCGTTTGATTCTTCACTATTTCTTTCCTGAATACTAGAAGCATTTGGCTTGGAAGTTTTACATGGCTTAAATTTCTTTTATTATCCATCGTATGAATATTAAAGCAATCTGCAAACAAATAGGTATTAGATCTAAGTTAGTCGTGGAAAAACATGAAGCTCATATTTTTTTTAAAAAAAAAGAAGAAACGTAAGAGTTATCAGTAAGGGTTATCAGTAAGGGTTCTCAGTAAGGGTTGGAATTTCTGAAAACCAACGAGTGAAATTAAACAAATAAGGTATGTAATTCGATAGTACTTAAAAAAAAATTAAAATTAATTTAATATACCTGCATTAGGTTTCTATACGGCCAAAAATATGAAGATCAATTGAACTAATCAAGAGTTTCTTGGTAAAATCGCCCCCCCCCCAAATAACCTCTATTATAAATGTCCTTTCAAAAATAAAAACTTTTAATCTTTAGTCTGTAAAAAATTTTCAGCACCTTTTGGTCTTTAAACCTGGGTCGTTTTAGATCTGACTTTTTTACGTTGTTTAGGTATCCCGAAAAATCTGCAAAAATTTCAATCCTTCAATTAAGTATCAACCATAACTTTGTAAAAAATTTAATTTTTTAATAGATATTTTTTATTTAAAAAATGACTGAAAGCAAAGTTATTTGTTCACTCGAGAAACCACTCTTCATGAAAAATAATTAAAACGAAATAAAAAGAAAAGAATAATGTGGAACAGTAGGTTTCATATAAAAAATATTGCGCCAAGTTATTTTAAAATTAAATTTTTAAGTTTTCGGTCTCATAATCATAAAAAAATTAGCTTTAAATTTTGTAGTAAAAATAAAAAATATATAATAATTCAAAAATTCAATTTCAGTTAATTCAATTAAATTTTTATTTATACTTATAAGATTAAATACTAACATCATAAGTAAAAAAAAAAATAGGGTGGAAAACAATAGAGTGGAATATATAATATACTGCCAGTGCCACACAATCATAAAAAAAGTTACACATTACGTCGTAAGATAACAAATAGGAAAAGGTAATTCATATAAAACGAATTACTAACTTGACATTGCCATGGAACGAGCTAAATAAAATTGATAGAAATTGTGTGCGATTAATTTCAAACACTAAACCAAAATTTCGAGGAAAGTAACATTTTACTGTCGTGAAAGAAACACTTATAACGAACGCTAATTTTAACAATAAAAATGAATAAAATGTACACAGGCGAATGTGTAACAAAATTCGACAGGCAAAACAAACTATAAACGATCATGAACGAAATAAGTAATAACAATAACGACAACAAAAAACGCACTAATATTTTCTAACAGTTTTACACGCTCTTCAATGTGAGGTTCTATTATTAGTGCTAACACGAGCTCTTTCAACTATTCTCTTCTGTTTCAACTATCATTTTAACTGCGAAATTGTTTAGAGCTTATAAGTTACACGCCTTCTTGATATGTATTTTATATTTTTCTAAGCCCTTTGAGGAGCTTAAGCTCGGTACCCCCGCCCATGGGTGCGCCACTATATATATATATATGTGTGTGTGTAGACTACCTATGAACCTTATAAAATAACTGGAACAATCTGATTATTTTCAATTTCAGCCAATATGGTCTTACTCGATGTAAGTGTTATTTTCTTTTTTTTTTTCAATTTAAGATATTACGGGTTTTTCTGTTTTCATTTTTTGACTGGCTCTAAATATAGAAATAGTTTAATCAGCTGTGAAGTAAATTTATGTTTCGATTATTTTGAAAATACGAGGAATTAATTTTAAATTTTGTTTAATAATTTGACAAGGACCTTTTTCTTGTAAATTTTATAAAAAATTAAACCTGGCAACAAAATTGACACCCTAATTTGAAAAAATAACCAAAAAATCGTATACGTATTGCGCTATCTTTTGCTGAACTACCATAAATAAAAATAGTTTAGTTTCTTGCAAGATAGCGCTGTTTTTTTACACATAATTTTATAAAAGTTTTGTTACCTTTTATAGAAATATTTTTTTATTTATTCATTATTATTATAGTGTTTAAATTTGATCCTTGTAATGTTTCCAATTATTTAACACTATAACGCCTCTAACATCAGCCAAGTAACGTTAAAATTGCAGTATAAAAATTAATTTTTAAAATGCTGAATTAACGTTCATGAAACTAGAATGATAATAATCCAAGCATTTTTACGCAAGCGTTTGATGGAACTTTATCCACATCAAAACGTGAATTCTATAGAAAAAAGAATATTCATATATTAAAAACTATAAATCTATTAAATAATAATAAAAACAAATGTATACATTACGTCAATTTATATATATATATATATATATTTTTATTGTTAACATTTTTATTACCGCGAGACGAATAATTTTTGCAACTCGTCCTTAATAATAAAGAAAGTTGTAAAATAATGATAAAATTTAATAAAGGATACCGATTACACATTCGAAATAAGTAAAGAAAAAACTTCATTATCAAACGCTTTCCATAATAACTTTATAGCTGCTCATCATATTAGTCATTCTGAAACATGTAATAACGATTTCAAATAAATATAATCGATTAAAATTATTCTAGCTTTCCTAAAAGTCGAGAACACAGTCGTGAAATTACACATATTGAAATTATTTTATAAACGAGATGTTAAAGTTTGAATGATTTATCCGTTGATAATGCGTTTAATACTAATTTCTCGAGAAATTATCTGAAATATTTCATATATTAATGATCAACTTTATCATAGAAAATCAAAAACAATAAATATAAATAATGTCGATTTTAACATGTTTTTATAATTACAGCGTTCGTTTTAATATATTTTAACGAAAATCGAAAAAAAATCCTTCAGGAGTTAAAATTAAATTTTAAGATCTCCACTCTTGCGAAATTAACTTTCAGAAGCGATGTTGTCTACGTATTATGAAGAACCAACATCATATCAAGGAACACGCAACAGTTAGATTTTCCGGTTCACCACAACAAAGTAGGATCTTCAGCGTATTCATCGTACAAGGCCGGGATGAAGTGATGTTATTCCGTGTCCGGACGACAGGTGTTTGACTCGCTCGTATGCCCTATCCAAAACCGATCCACCTACTTGCTCAACCTATAATGTTCAAAAATCACTATAGCTCGTATTTTACTCCACTGCTTTTTATATTCGCTTTTCGCTACACTTCCCTAGTAACACTTAATGGAATGCTTTTACCTAAAAATGAAAATACTATTACAGCTTTCCTCGTTCGCACTAAATTATCTCCAAATACGACGAAATAATAGAGCTTCCTTCAATGCGTTCATTGTGCGCAAAACGGAGATCTATTGCGCAGTCTTGTGTGTCAAATGAAAGTGAATAATGGTCATCCACAACGCGGATGAAACCGATGATTGTTCGATGATCGCTTACGTAGTTACGGAATATATTGATTCGGTTGTAGTAAATATAACCGATGAAGACACGTAATGTGTAATTACCGAATTTCGTTCTTAATTTTTAAACAATTTTCGAAGAAAAAAAATCACGCGTACCGTCCGTCGCAAAACCATTGAATCGTTTTAACGTAAATTTTTGAAGCATGATCTGGAGAAATTCTGAAAAAATTAAACATCAAACCAGTTGTAACCATGAACACAATCACTTGAACAGGAAAGCCTTTGAACAGCGCGTTTGTAATATCGTAATACGACCACACAATCTGAAATCATCGTAAAAAATGATTAAATATCAAACTAAATTAACACTTCTCGAAATGAAGTTAATTTCCACGTTTATTATTTTTATATATAACATATACATATTGCGTTATGTTTGGGGTTTATTATACTGACGGAATTTTGACGTTCCTAGTAAAAGTCATATACCGAACAGCATTTTATATCCTCAGGGGTGGAACCCTGAATACGTGTCCACGTCGTCCACGCAGGGAAACGCTTTTATAGCGGATAAAGTATTCAGGAATCAGAGGCAAATTGTGTGTAAACATGCTGGAGCGATTTATAATAAACATTACGGAATACTACATATATTAAAGCGTGCATAAAATGGCAACTAGTACAAGCGGAGAAGACAGATGATATATCCGTTCGAAACGTCAAAACGGATAACCTCCGCGTCGCACATGGACTGGTAATGTTAACCCGAATGTAGCTGAACCGTCAGTTGTAGCCGGAGACTTTAACAGTCAGCATACAGTGTGGGAGATATAGTTACAACGACCCAACCGGAAAAGTCGTCTTCAATTGGATGGACCGAGCGAACGTGTTTTTGGTATATGATCCGAAGAAGATTGGCACGTTTCACTCAGCCCATTGAAAAAAGAACTCCTGATCTATGTTTTGTATCTTTAGGTAAACAGATGCGGCCAATTCCAACAAGTCGCGAAATCTTATTGAACTTCAATAACGTCAGAACCTGTACCACGATGGAATTTTGGAAAAGCCAATTGGGAAGCATTTACTAACGCCTTAGAGGGTCATGTCCGATTTATAAAGCCATTGCCTTCAAATTACAAACGCTTTTGTGGATTGATAATTGGAGCTAGGAAAACGTTCATTTCTCGCGGATTTCGGAAATTGTACATACCCGGATGGAACGACAAATGTAACCAATTGTACGAAACATACAAGATAGCGGGTGCTTGTAGAAAAAAAATTGGCAGAACTCGTCGAAAATACGAATTTCACACGTTCGATTAGGAAAGCTTGACGATTGATGAGAAGACTCTCAGGAAGGAAAGAATATACAACGATGAATAAAAAAATCGCAGTAACTCCAGATAGCATGGCTAACCGCGTAGTAGATGTCACACGTGCTTGTCAATCTTGTTAGTAATCAAGAAAGAACTATGGGAACTAAAGAGAGCTGCTGTAGAATGATCTGAATTGACAAAAACCATTTGAAATTGATGAATTAACCGCGGAAATTAAAACTATGATATCAAGGAAGGCTGCAGGCAAAGATGGAATCTTCCCGGAATTTGTGAAACGCTTTTGGCTATTAATCCTTTTCAACGAAATATTGACGAATTGGAAACTCTCAAAACTATTTAAAATTTCTATAGTAATCGTGATATTGAAGCCATCAAGAGCCGACAGTTATAGGCCAATATCTTTACAGAGCGTTTGCTATAAACTGTTCGAGCGGATGCTTTATAACCGACTAGCTCTGCTTACATTATGAATTTTTAAATTTAAAATCGACCGATTATTTTACACTACTAATAAACAAACCTCTAGTAAAATAAAACTGATAACTAAATTTAACATTATCACGAAATTTCAGATGTAATATTACTGTAGTAAGTTAATTTAATTTCTCGAAATAATAATAATAGTAGTAGCGATAATAACGATAACCTGAAATAATAATAATGATTTTGGATAGTTTTTATCGTGCATCTACGACGAAATATAACTTGAGGATTGCCGGAAACCAAATCGAAATTAAAATGAAGACTGTAAGTTGGAGAACAAACGCTGTCAGGAAGTAGCTTCTAACACGGATGTTGCCTCGTTTGCTGTTGAAGTATGTTTTTACGACGACGGAGATAGATCCTTACACTAAATATCTGTCATTTCTCATTGCCTTTGTCACTACTGAAATCGTCCACTTTGTTTAGCCACTCCTCTGCGAATTCTTACTTGGAATTTGTCTTATTCGCGGCTAACCTACATATAAGCAGGTCTTTCCGACTGTTCATCGCCTCTGGACGTACTCTATTCCGGTTAGAAGGACGAAAAAGAGAATCAGCACAAAATGAAACTATTTAAATGAGGCTGTAAAGTGATCTGGAAAATTTCAATCGGTCCTTTAAACTAATTAAGGACTTTTAGATCTAAATCTGGACTTCGATTATGTTGGCTATACGGCTTTACAATTTTTCCGAACTGAGTTTAAAGCACATACACATGAAAACAAATTTCAGCTATTCTTCTCTGATTAAGTTTAAATAATTAGAATGACGAAAATGAAATAAATTATTTGCATCAGTTGGTATTAATCGTTTGCACGGTAATAAGGAGTGAATCTTAATGCTGAAGTAATAGAAAGTCATACAAGGAATGTTTACATTCAGCTGGATTGATATAGTTATGACGCACAAATATAATGTATTCAAATTACGGAAAGAAGTATTTAAAACATTTTATCGCTTACACTGATAAGTAAAGTAAAAGCTGTCAAACAAACATTTGTACTCGGATAGAAATAATACGAGAACGCGGACAGTAATCCGGCCAACAAGGCGTAATATTCCGAATCGACACCCCTTAGACGGCACAATAGACAATTTGTAGCCTGAAATAATAAAATTCGTTATCAATAACGACCTATAATAACGGAAACTTTATAGCGTTAATATTCAATTCGTTACATTAACATTTTTACAGTAATTTATCAAAATAACGGCGGCTTCTAAATCTAACGGTGTATTAGGATTCCGCTTACACGATTCAAGTTGGAATCTGAACAGCGACAAGAATTTCTTACGATAATGAAATGTTTAACTAGCCGTCGAAAAATTCATCGGTAAAATAAGCTTGCTGATAACTTATGATAAGCCAGGGAATGCAATATCAAACCAATCAGTATTTGATCGGTTAAGAAATAGTCGGTTAGCTATCAATTTTCGTATTGATAAAACACCGCCAATTTTCTATCGGACGAAACGTTCTTTATTGAATTTATAAAAACGGAAATATTCAGACGACTACGTCGGATAGCTGATTAAAATTCAGCAGTGTCCTATGTGGTATTAATTTTTTTCTTGATTATATTGACAATTTAAAAATTGGTTTTTCGCATGTTACGTCGCTTCCTATTGGGGTCGCATAGTGTAATGAATTTTATACTAATTTATTATCGTTTTCAATTTCCTTGTCGCTGGAGCAAGTTCAAACTCAGAGATAAATTCATCTTCGGCGAATATACTGGTTAATGATTTACAAGTAAATTCGATAACACCGTCTCTCGAACCGTATCTATTTCAAACGGCATCCGGTAAATTAGCCGCAACGTTTTGCAATGTAATCTTTGTAATATGTCGGTGTTAGATTCCTTTGAACATCCCCGAAAATCAGCAGCGTAAGTAAAAACTGGTTTTAATACAACTTTGTAAAGAAGCATCTAGCATCTAGCTTTTTCTACATGGGTTCGCCCAAGTCAGCGTTTTTTGCTGGTGGACTTACTTAACTGCATAATTATTAGATATTTACTTACCTACCGTCGATAAATTCGGTGATTAAATTTATTCGGATGTAAAAGATACGTGTGTTGATTTTTCAGGATTTATTTACATGCACCACGTTGTGCCCATAAATAATGTAAGGAAATCATTATTATAAAGTTATTTATTATTTAGAGTATGAATAAAGAATATTGTTAATACGTATAATATATATTGTAATTATGATATAACAGAGTCTGTGTCATGTCGAATGTTTTTGATCTGTGAAAGAAAGAGGGTGTGGCGTAGTAGTAGTAAAAAGTGTTCTTTTTGGTTCTAATAGATAATATCTTAATTATATAATTTATTAATAAATAAACTATTATTAAATACTGTAAATGTATTTATTAAACAAATATTCACAATAGGTTATTAGACAGTTTTCATTGCGTATTTTAAAGTTATTTTTTGTAAAGCATGCGTAGAAGTAAGTTCGCCGTGAAAAATTACAAAAATAGATTTCGATATTCAAAAACTTGGAGCTGATGGAAATAATTTCAAAATTTGGAAAATGAGAATTTGATGTTTGTTACGGAGTGATCCGAAGTATTATGATATTACAAAAAGTAAAGTAACAGATGCAAGTAAGAACATTATAATAATGCATATTACCGATGATTTATTCGAATGTGTTATGGACGAAGCCTACGAACATGTATGATCTACTTTGTGCTAAATTCGATAACAAACAGGATTTGGCATTACAATTACATGTACGTAGCATAATTATAGGAGATAAATGTAAAATTCGAAGATTACCTAAGTCGTTTTGAAAGAAATGTAAAAAATTTATTAAACTACGGTGCACAAATGGAACCAAATGAGAAAATTGCAATGTTAATAAATGGGGTACCTAAACGATTGAACATTGTTTCGCAAGTACTCATTCAAACATGTAGTGATTACGATAAGATTAAACAAAAATTGTTGTTAGAAGATACAAAATTTTCCATTAATAATAATGCTGATATGAATCGAGATCATGTATTTTTGGCAGTCAAACAGTGTAAAAAGTGTGGCAGGCGCAATCATAATAGTAATGAATGCAAAGCAAATATTAAATGTTATAATTGCAGTAAATTGGGACATGTTATGAAAGACTGTAAATTTAAAAACAACGAGAAAGTTTTTAATAATAAGATACGGAATGAACATAAACCACATTCTTTTTTAGTTAAAAACACTATTGATGATCAAATTAAAAACCAGGATTTAAAAATAATAAAATTTATCGCAGATTCAGGTGCTACACAACATATAGTAAATGATAGAAATTTGTTTACTGAATTTACTGAGAACACTGCAGAATTACAGACAGCTAATGAAAACGATAATATAATTTGTAATGGACAAGGAAACATAACATTAAGAAAGGGTTCAGAAGTATTTACATTAAATAACGTATTATACTGTAAAGATGTCAGGTGTAATATATTGTCATTATCAAAAATAGACCAACATAACAAAAATGTTACTATTAATAGTGGAATGATAAAAATATATAATCATAATAAGGAAATATTAACTGGGTATAAAAACAATGGGCTGTACTTCATTGAATTTGATGAAACAAGTAGTACTAGTCAATTGTTAACTGTTAAAATGAATGACTCAAAATTGTGGCATAAAAAATTAGGTCATACAAGTGATACAAATTTAGAATTGTTAAAAAAATTGGGGTATATTTTACCACTGTAAATGAAAAGTGTGAATTATGTGAGATATGTGTATCATCTGAAATGTGTAAAGTAGAACACAAAATTCAGACTGGTCACAGTAAATCATCTTTACAACTTGTTCATACTGATTTGTGTCAGGTAAAAAGTAAATTTGACTCGGATATAATAACATTTAAATATATGTTAACATTCATAGACGATTTTACACACTTTACAATTGTTTATCTATTAAACACAAAAAGTGAAGTTGAATGCTATTTTCGGAAATATATATAGCTATGGTACAGAATAAGTTTGATAAAAATATAAAACGGTTAAGATGTGATAATGGGAAAGAGTATGTAAATCACGAAATAAATAAATTATGTGATAATGGGAAAGAGTATGTAAATCACGAAATAAATAAATTATGTGATAAATATGGCATTGAAATTGAATATACCTTACCCTACAGTCTAGAAAGTAATGGAAAAGCTGAAAGGATGAATCGAACAATATTAGAAAAAACAAGATGCTTGATTAATCAATCAGGGATAAATGAAATATACTATGCAGATGCACTGCTCACTGCAGTATATTTAATAAATCGTTTACCAACAAGGGATTTGCAGAAATTAGATATTCCTGCAACATTATGGTATGGCCGAGAGACAGAAATTTGATCGAATAAGAAACTTTGGATGTCTAGCGTATGTACAAAAACATATAATAAAATCAAAATTATTACCTAAAACAAACAAATGTATATTTTTAGGTTATACAAAGGGTGGATATAAATTTTTATCACTTGAAACAAATAATATATTAGAATCAAAGGATGTTGTTTTTAATGAATCCATATTTCCACTCAAAAATTGTAAAGTTCAAAATTATATATTACCAGATGGTAGTAATGTACAACCTAGTGATGCGCGATGACGAGAAGTTTTACTCGATTATCTCGATTCTTAAAATTTCTCGATTCACTCGATTCACTCGATTCGTTTTCGTGTTCTCGATTATTTTTATTCGAATGCAGCGCTCGTCTGGAGTAATCGACTACTATTCGAATAATCGGACTCGGACTACTATTCGAATAATCTAACTTAGGTGTTTTCTCGATTACAGACTATAATGCACAAGCCCGAAACTAATTCAACACATCCGACGAAAAATATATAACATATGATGTGTCAGGAACGTATTTATACTCTTACCCTTCTCTGTATTAGTGTGGCAACACAACCACGTATATAGGTGTATATATATATATATATATATGTATATATATTCATATTGCTTCCTCCAAATGAAGTGTATATATATATATATATATATAAATACTTCTTCTGCAGCTACCAAACGTCACCACTTATATATATATATATATATATTATATAGTGGCTCCTCCCAGTTTATATAGGTTGCGCGCGCATCGATAGTAATCGAGAGAAAATATCTCGAGTAAGAATATCTCGATTATTTTTATTCGAATGCAGCGTTCCTCTCGAGTAAACGACTAGTATTCGAATAATCGATCTCGTGCTACTACTCGAGTACTCGGACTACTATTCGAATAATCGGACTCGTGCTACTACTCGAGTAATCGACTACTATTCGAATAAACGGACTCGGAATTCCACCCAATGAAGTATATATATATATATATATATATATATATATATATATAGTGGCTCCTCCTAGTTTATATAGGTTGCGCGCGCATCGATAGTAATCGAGAGAAAATATCTCGAGTGAAAATATCTCGATTATTTTTGCCCGAGACGAGTAATCGGCCGAATCGATTCATTCGTAGTCCGAGTATTAATTTCTCGATTATGAAAAAGTCTCTTAATCGCCCATCACTAGTACAACCTTACTTACCAACAGCTGAGGTTGCTGAAGTTGAAGATATAAATGATGAGTCAGAAGGGGAGGAAGTAAACAATGAAAACACAAATACAGATACTTTGAGAAAATCTGATAGACAGAAGAAAAAACCAGAATATTTGAAAGACTATATACTATATGTAGATACAATACCAAAAGGTTATAGTGATATAGAAAAATTAAGTGAACAAGAAAAGAAGTCATGGAAATTAGCTATCGATAAGGAACTCAATCATATGAAGAAGTATAATGTTTGGGAAGTTGTAAAACATGAGAATCAAAAATTGATTGATTCAAAATGGATATTCAATTATAAAATAACTGCTGAAGGAAAATTACCAAAAGCAAGGTTGGTTGCATGTGGATATCAAATAAGAAATAATGATGATACATATGCACCAGTTGTAAGTACAGTTTCTGTACGAACTTTATTATCTGTTGCTAATCATTTTAATTACCAGATGAGACATATTGATATTGAAACAGCATTCTTAAACAGTAAATTAAAAGAAGAAGTTTATTTGAAACCACCATGTGGAATTGATATTGGGAATAATATATTAAAATTAAATAAAGCATTGTATGGATTAAAACAGGCTCCTAAAAATTGGTATAATAAGCTAAATCAAAGGTTAATAAATCTCAAATTTACTAGATCAAAGTATGAAGTATGTTTATATAAACACAATAATAAAAAATTATTTATATTAGTTTATGTAGATGATCTATTAATCATTGGAGAAAATAACACAGATATTGAAGAACTGATAACTAAAATAAAGAATAATTTTACAGTTAAAGATCTTGGTTCTGTAAATAAATTCTTAGGAATTAACATTAAACAAGAAAATGGTAAATTAGTGATGGATCAAGAAGAATTAATTGATAAGTATATAAAAGAGTTTAATCTAGTAGATGCAAAAGTAAAACATACTCCGATAGAGAAAGATTTAAAATTAACCAATGATGACAGTCAGAGTACTGATGCAATGAAACAGAAAGAGTACCAAAGATTATTAGGAGCATTGTCACACATAATCCAAAACAGCAGACCAGACATTAGCTATGCTATAAATGTGTTAAGTCGATGTCAACAAAGTGTCACATCTGAGAAGTACCAGTACTTACAGAGAGTACTAAAGTACCTTAAAGGAACTAAACATTTGAAACTCAACTATAAACAGAATAGAAGTAATGATCCAATTGAAATTTATGTTGATGCTTCATGGGGAGATAATGAAGATCAAAAATCTACATCAGGAATACTAATAAATGTGTTTGGAAATACTGTTTATTGGAAAACAAAAAAGCAAAATTTGTTTACATTATCAACTACTGAATCTGAATACATAGCTGTAAGTGAAGGAGCACAAGAAGCTTTATGGCTGTCTGGTATCTTAGCTGATTTAGGAATTAATACTAGCAATGGTATAATAGTACATGAAGACAATCAAGCCTGCATCAAAATAACTAATAATACAACAAATTATAATCGAACCAAGCACTTGGATATCAAATACAAATATATAAATGAGTTGGTGGAACAAAAAAGAATTCAACTGAAGTACATACCAACTGAGAAGCAAAAGGCAGATATACTGACCAAAGCATTGGATACAACAAAATACAGACAAATGAGAACAGCGATGGGCGTTTATGATGAATAATGATTTTGGGGAGTGTAGGGAAATCATTATTATAAAGTTATTTATTATTTAGAGTATGAATAAAGAATATTGTTAATACGTATAATATATATATTGTAATTATGATATACCAGAGTCTGTGTCATGTCGAATGTTTTTGATCTGTGAAAGAAAGAGGTGTGCGTAGTAGTAGTAAAAAGTGTTCTTTTTGGATCTAATAGATAATATCTTAATTATATAATTTATTAATAAATAAACTATTATTAAATACTGTAAATGTATTTATTAAATAAATATTCACAATAAATAAGATAAATTAACCTTTTCCTGGAAGTTTGTTTTATAGTTATATTATATGAGCAACTAAATAACGTTTTTAGCTGTAAATCCGTCGATTGTATAAGATACATTCGTGACAGGTTTTTCCAAACGATTTACTGAAATATATGAATCTCGCTGTAATGTCCTTGTTCCTTTCTCCGATAGTATTAATCACCCTATATATTTGATGTAACGTTGACTGATTCTTTCAAAAGACGAACTGACGAGTTGAAATAATTTCCTTAATTGAAATTATTTCGCTTAGTCTAGAATGAAGTAACTTTTCATCTAGCTTGGCAGCCACTGTATTTAAAGAGATTAGTCTGTAGGAAGCTGCTTTGAAGACATCCTTACCCCATTTACAAATCATTAAGGTCTGCGCAATTGGCCGGACATGCTAACCTTTTTATCCTGAAAAACTAAAGCATTATTGTTCTACATACGAGACATTTATATGTAGTACGTATTATATATATATATATATATATATATATATATATATATATATATATATATATAAAATACAAACAAACTTAGGCACATTATTATTATTATTATTATTATTTATTATAAATTGGACTCTGGAATTAACCAATCTGTCCATGAAAAACATAAAACATAACAAAAAAAAATTAACATTATGGAGTAACTTTACATTCTAAAATAAATTGAAATAAAGAATAATATATGCAAGCATCATCTGAGGAAAGTAATGAACTTAAGATATAAGGAGGCCGATGGCCTAAAGATATAAGCTTAGAAAATAAACGCGATTGTTCTGCCGAGTAGGAGGAACAGTTAAAAAACAAATTATTCGAATATAGAATCATATCGGTATCGTCCGGGTGAGAGCAGGTGCTGGTTTTGGCCATTCAAACTCTGTGCAAATGAACAGGTAGGCAACAATGATTTATACGAAGCCGAGTTAATGTTGTAATCATGTGACGAGAAATTGGTACACTAAACTTTTTGGGAAAATACCACGCTTCTTTGGAAGGAACTGGTTTAACGCTTTTATAAAAACTGCTGACTTTGTTGATATGGAAAACAGTCCAATCTGATTCCAATTGGGCTTTCACTACAACGCGGAGATCTATATATGGAATACATGGACACAAAGTGCCGATGGAGGCTGCTGATTTTGCGGCTTCATCACAAACAGCATTACCAAGAATTTCAACGTGACCCGGAATTCAACAACAGCCGATTTTAATATTTCTTAAACTGAAATTGTATATTTCTTCTAAAATTGCAAATATAAAATAAGATCCCTTGGTAATATGTAAGTTCGATATAGCATGGTACATGTTAATAATTAAAATCATACCTTCGCTAGCATGACGTAAGTACCGAGAAATATGCCGAGATTTAAATTAGAACGACGGAAAACATAATTAGCGAACAATCTGGGCTGAGTAAAATTTGTTACAAACGATCTTAAAATTCCTATTGAGGCTCCCCACGAAAAATAGTAACCGGTACTCTGAAATTAATAAATTATAATGAAACAAAATATATTAATTAATTTAATTTATTACTTAGAATTTAAAGAAAACGCGTTTAAAAGTAGTCGTTCAATAAATGACGTCATTAATAACGTAAAGTTTATAAAAAAAAAAAACAAAAAAAAATGAAAATGAAATGAAACATGTAATGAGAAAAGCCCCCCCCAAACAAATAAACTAAAATATATAAAAAATATTTAAATGTAAAAGAACAAATATGGAAAAAATAAAAAAAAAAAGTAACATATAAAAGTGAACCGCTGAGTAGTTATTTAATAAAAAGTATTCATCGGTATGTAGAACGAATTAATTGTCATAATAACAATAATCAAAATAACCGATACAAGTTCAAAACATAATACACCGGATATCACGATGAGAAGAATTGAGTGTGTAGATATAACAAATTCTGGAGATAACAGAATATGAAATAGATGACAAAAAAAATGTTGGGGTGTAAAGATTTACAAATAAAAATTTACAATATTATACCAAGATTTACAATCGTTCATCGTTCCTATAATAACTGGCACACTTGAAGTAATTTCTCCAAGCTTCAGAGAAAAGTTCTATAAAATATGATTGAATATGATGGCAATAGCACAACTTCAGGCGCTATTAGAAATAACCTACATACTGCGCGGATAACTTGGTGAATCTTGAATCCTTGGATAGAATTCGCGGTTTGAATACAATTGTGACGGTCGAATGATGTTGACTGGTGAAAAATACTAATAACAACGGTAATAAATAATAATATAGAATGTTAGAGTTTGTTTACTTCTTTAAGTTGGTTTTATATCGTTTTATAAAATTGTAGTTGTAGTCCACCAGATTGAACGCATATCCTGCGTTGTTCGTTTCCGATTTCTAACGCGTTGTATAAAACAGGTTTATTAGGTGTGCGTATTTGTGTAGATCAAGAAAATAGCAAAATTAAAATGATAAATGTACTTTATTTGTGTGATACGTTTAAAATAAGATAACATTCTCGTGGATGGATACGAATCGCGGACAATTCGTGATTTGTAAAGCAGGCGGTAAAAGTAGGTATCATTCTGATTGTACGACTATATTCCGACGACATATTTAACGAGATCGAAAACTGATAAAGAAAAATGGCGTTGCCAGAGCATTGTAGAGAAGATATAAAATCGTCAGATAAATCGCTGAATGAGGATAAAGAAAGTACAAACTTACTCAGAAAAGTTTAATTGAGTAGATGAAGGAAGAGATGAAAAGAAACTACGATTTGCTTAAGCAGGAAAATAAAGAGTTGAAAATTAAATTAGATCATTTAATACAAAGTAATAAGCAAAAAGATAAAACGATCAACGAATTAAATATTAAAATTAACGAACTGGAACAATATAGCAGAAAAGATACTTTAGAAATATATATTGAATAACTTGAAAATGAAAACCTCGAAGATGAAATAATCAATATCGCTGGAAAGATGGCTGTGAAGAAAGAAATACAACTAATCCTTGGTATACGCGAAGTAAAAACAAAGACAAAAGAAAAAGGTCAATCCAAATTACACAGAAAAAAATCAGAAGAGATGATAAATAACTGTAAATCACTCGTACAGAGAGCGATGATGAAGGCAGAATATTTGTAAATGAGGCAATATCGCTTTTCTACAAGGATTTATTATGGAAAACTAAAAGCCGCGCTCGAGATTTTGGATATCAATTCGTACGGTGCAAACGTGGAAAGCTGTTTGTGAGGAAAACAGTGGTAACGCGACCATTTCAAGTTTTAATGGAAGAAGATATTATTAAGTAAGTTAATTAAAAAATTATTGTAAATATTGCGAAATAGTTATAGGGATAATCGTTAGATATGATTGTGGTATATGTGATTATTTGAATGAGAGAAAAATAAAATTATAGTTACGAAGTTCAAAAAATTAATTCAGATGCTAAACTAAATATTATATATGTTAACGTAAGATCAACGAGAAAAACTTGGAATGAAGTAACTGTGCAGTGTCATATTAGAAAAAATCATATCCTAATATTGGGGAAAATAAATGTAAATAAGTATGAGATTTCATTGTACTCTATTGCAGGCTATGAAAGATTTGATGTTACTAAGCATGGAATAGTAATTTATATAAGACAAAATTTTGATATTAAAATAAAACCCATAATAAGTAACCACATGGTGAATTCTGAAAATATCTTAATAAAATTGTATATTAATAACGTCGAGATATTTACCAGTGTACAATATTGAGAATTACACGAATGAAACATTTAATATAGATACAGAAAAATTACGGAATAAAACTGTCGTATACGTAGGTGATATAAATATAAAGACCGTAGCAAAGAGTAAAGAACTATAAAATTATTATGAATGAAATGGGGTATATAAGTAGAATAAATGGTTCTACAAGACAGAAATGGGGGAGTTGTTTTACGCAGACTCGGATAGATCACGTGTGCACGAAACAAAGTACAAATTTTTTACATTTTAAACATAAAAACTTAAATGTTAAAATAACTGATCATAATACGATAGGCTGCGAGATTCATTTTAATGATTTACAAGCAAAAAAAAACCTGAAACACAGAGATACAGTGTTGAAAAAAAAACAACTTATAAGTTGAATAATACAAATTTGAACAGTAGTACGGACACTGAAAATTCCGCCGAGTTGTATAATGAAATAAAAGGGAAATTTAATGAGATTTATAAAGCTTGCCAAAAACGTATAAACAAAAATAGAGGTAGGAAAACAGAAGCGATAAAAGAGTGGATTACTAAAGATATTATACAAATGATATACGACAACGTGATCTCCTTTACAAAAAAACATAAAAATAATATACAAAATAAATCGATAAGGAAACGATATACTAAGAAACGGAGTATAAAGGAAAATCTGGAATAATGTTAAGGAAATAATCGGAAAGGGGGAAACCTCTTGGAATCGATGATACAATAGAGAAGTACAAAAAAAGTAATATTCAAAATGTAATCATAAATTTTAGTAATGAATTTGTATAAAGTGTAATTAAAATTGAACATAAGTGTGACGCAACTACCTTGAAAGAAATAAAATGTGACGTTAAAGTCAACATGTACATACCAACAACAAGAAAAGTACAGATTGAAAAAATAATAGAAAATTTGATAGTAGAAAAGGCATGTGGAAGTGACGGTATTAGAATTAAAGATGTTAAAACTGTAAATACTAAACTTTCAAGTACAATAACCCGAATAATAAATAAAACTTTAGCCGAAGATGAAATACCGGAAGAACTAAAAGTATCTTTAATAAGGCCAGTTTATAAAAAGGAAACACAGACGCAAACTATATTGCTATTGAAAATACCAAAAATTATGGAAAAATATGTAGCAAATTATCTAGTTAAATTTTTAGAAGAGAATAGAATAATAGATGAAAATCAATATGGTTTTCAGAAAAATAAATCTAAATCAAAGATTTTGGAAGATTTTTGCGAAGACATAAAATTGAACTTTGAAATGGGTAATAAAGTAATAGTTACTTATATTGACCTTACTAAACCATTTGATACAGTAAATCATAGAAAACTGTTTAAAAAAAATAGAAGAAATAGGGAAAGTTAAAAAGTGATTTCAAAGTTATCTGAATGATAGGAAAGGCGCAGTAAGTATTTCGGGAAGACAAGGGCCAAAATTTCAAATAAATATAGGTGTACCTCAAGATAGCAACATTGCCCCAATTCTATTTATTATATATATATATATATATATATATATATATAAATGGGTTGCTGTAATGACGGCAAATATAAATCTATCAAATGCAGAGGCAAACATGCAGGAAGACTTGATTACAGTTACTAAATGGGCTCACAATAACAAATTGGTAATAAATACAACGAAAACTAAAAGTATGTTCCTAAAGCCTACGATGGACAGAATAAGATATAAAACCATTTTGTGGATGCATTCAAACGATTGTGCTCACTATATGTGACATAGGAAAATATATATATGAAGAAAAATTGCAATAAAATAGAAATGGTAAGAGAATATAAATATGTAGGAGTGATCGTAGACGAAAATTTGAGATGGAACAAACATACAGCCTTTGAAAACAAACTACGTATGACCTTACGCTATATACTCTCCGGAATTATGTAAGTAAAGATACATTTAAGATAATTTACTGTGCATTAGTAGATTCCAGGCTGAGATATGGTGTGCAAGCATCGGGTCTGGCAAGTAAATCTTATATAATAAATATAAACCGATTACAAAAAAAAAATGTCTGAGCTTAATAGCGGGACAAGAAAGTAAAGCCACACTTTACGAATTAATGCGGAAAGAAAATGTTTTATATGTAAGGGGATTGTGTTTAATGATCAAAATATTGAATTATTTAAACCAATTTAAAATTGTTGATGCGGACAAAAGAGAAATTGGGAAATATAACTTAAGAAAAACGATAAAAAATATTATATACAAATACCGAGAACGAAGGAAATCAGACTGACAAATTTATAATTAGACAAATGCTGAATATAATACCCGATGATATAATAAACGAAAAAAAATACAGCGATTTTAATTTTAATATTCTTTAAGATAATTCAATGAATAGTTTTAATGAACAAATTAGTAAATAAACAATTAATCAAATTATGATAAAAACAAATCAAATTTTATTTGTATTCGGTACAATTACAATAATAACAATAATAACAATGATAATAATAATAAAACTTAAAATTCCAGTCCAATTTTAATCGTGTTCTAATTTTGCTAATAAGATACTTCTTAGTCAGTCACAATGGTCATAATTTTTTTTCAGTTATATTCGAATAATTCGAATTATTGCGATGTACAGAGTTCTACATCCCTAGAAGTTAAGTTATACGCAAGACGAAAACACACATTTAGATGCGTTTAACACACGAAACACATCGTCAAAATCTGACTGTTTCTGGAATGCAGTAACTTGGGGAAATGTCAAACTCGTCATGTTCTCGATTTACGTTTAATTACCGGTCATAGCGTTTATTCGAATTATCTACTTAACTTGCCATAACCCAGACTAACCTAACCTTCATAACTTTAGCGCAAATAATTTTTACCATCTCATAACTCAAAAATTTAAAATAACATATTTTCTTAAAGATGCCTAGGCATGAGGTATGTATATTTTTGCGTATTTATATTTAAAATATATATAATAAATAAAAAACAAAAATGCAATAAAGAAAAGAAGTAAAAATATAATAGAAAAAAAAAATAGGAAAAGAAACGAAGAAAAGAGAGAGATAGGAAATAAAAAGAAAAAGGAAAAAATAGTTGTCACTTTAAATATCGGAGCAAATATTGTAATTTTTTAAAATATTTAATAATTTATAAAGATATAAGTTATTGCAGTTAGTACTTTTATCTTATTGCGGTTAATACAATAACCTGATAATGAATTTATCATGCTGTATATTAATTCTAATTCTAAATTTATTTCTTTATTAAACATCACCGAATGTCAACTTATATCTCTGTTTTCATGATCACTTCTAACCTCTACTGATATATTTTTAATTCAACCCGTCTACATTTTAAATTATAATTATTTTTTTGAATTTGTTAATGTTTTAGTAAAAACTTCTATATGAAGTAGAACGCATTTACATTAGTTTAATATTATCAGGTTTGGTTACTAAACAATCTCTTAGTAGGTCTGGAGATTGTCTTTAAAAAATTAGGATTTGCTACAGCATTCATTAACGTGAATTTTAATAAGAAATATTTAAACGTAATTTGTTAATTAATAAAACAAAACTTATCAAGTCATTTGTGCCACATGATTTTCGAATAAAAGGATCATTTTACACTTATTGAAAAAAATCTTTATAACGTTCGAAAGTTACCGAAGTTTATGTTTTAAAAAAATTACAACTTTTTAAACTTTTAACGTAAATCGTCGAAAAATTAGATCGCTTTTAAAATTTTCTATTTTTGCATCTTGTTTTGCACAGTAAAATAAAAACTACTAGTGAAAACATGAAAAATTTCCTTTATGTGCATACACGTTACTATATATATATATATATATATATATATGATATTAGTAATATTTTTTTTTACTTTCATAATATCTATAATGCAAGGTTCAGAATGAGGACAACAATGATCAGGTTGCTTTGTTTCTTCGTAAAGTTCGTCCTTTCTTTCGACGATTACATTTGAGTCGATGTCTCGAACGGCTGAAGGATAATAGAACCTGAAACGAAATATAATATTTAATATATTTTACGTTCGCGGAAGTATTTGGAGAAAATGACGGTAAACAATATTTGATGCGAACCAATTAACCCCACGGTGTTGTGAAATCTTCCATAAATAAAATACAATTGCGAACAGTCTAATGTTTACGGGAAAAAATTAAATATACGTTCGCACTAAACCGCTAAAAGACAGTCTTGGCTTCAATCTATTTCTACTCCATCAAATCGAGCAGGACGATTAGCGTAGAATGCTAGAGAAATGGTTACATTCGGTAAATAACGAATAATTTATAGGTAAACCTGTTCGAGGCTTAAAATTTTCAGACTTTCGCGTATTAAATCTAAACGTTTAGAAAATTCTTCTATTACTATCATCGTAAATTTATTTTTAAGTTGTATTCGGCGCTTAATCACGTTTTATCTATCGATTTCATTATTTCACGAGAATCAATGAATCTCAATTTCTCGCTACAAATTATAATTTTTCTACTTTTATGACTTTATTTTCCAACCGAGAAGTTATTCTTCTTCTACGTCCCATTTTACGTTCTACTTGTCCACACGTAGTAATAATCAAATTGTATCGAATCGAATCGAATTTATTTATAATATGCAATATTACAAATTTTTCCCGATCTATTTACAATTATTTACTGCAAACATTTACACATATGTGCAAGTTTGAAGCACATACTACAACCATATACAAGTATATACACTCTATAGATAAATACATCCATCACTGCAGAATAATTTAGCATAACGAAATGTATACACGTATACAAACACATGCACGTTCACATCAGCGAGCAAAATAATGCGCAATTAAGCCGACTTATACACATTGAGCTCGTAAATGCTCAGGAACATTAAAGCCAGCGTGTATAGTATTATATATGTATATGTATATATATATATATATATATATATATATATATATATATATATATATATATATATATATATATATAGTGATATATACTTACGATTAATAATGGAAATAATAATAATAATAATAATAATAATAATGATTATTTACCAAAATTGTGGAAATGGCTTTTCGGGCAAATTCTTTTTCCACAATCTAATGAAATAGAGGAGGCCGGCGTTAGACAGCATGAAGAAAGCAATTTCCCGTTTTACAGATTTCTTACAAATGTTAAGAACGTCCAACACAGATATTAAAGTTTCGAAAACCTGTTAGAAAGACGTTATTATCGAAGAGTGTTTTAATTTTATAAATCGGAATTATGTCAATTAGCATTCGCTACTTAAGCGATTTTTAAAGTAATTTAGTCGAATGCGATAGGAAATACAACGAAAAAATAAATAACGTTGCTCTAGTAGTTGAGTTTACATACATTCCTATCGGGCATTATATCTTTGTTGACTCCGCCGCTGTCAGTTCCTTTGATCATTTAACCCGGTTTTTTCCCTATACTCTCCTTTTATCAATTTACTTACTATTATCAAAACTGCTCATAAAGAATATTAAGAAGCATCGTGTGTCAGTTTGTTACACTAGTTTAAATCTATTATAGCTTCTATACCATGGTTTTATAAAATCGGTACAACGATCAAACAGAATTAAGTTTGTAATAATACGTTCTCGGTATTAATCGGCTTCCGCATTCATTATTAAAAATGCGTACTCTTCCTTCTCCTCAATTTTGCATCCATCCATCCGGATATTGACATTGTAACCGATGCCGATTGTGCCTTCTTCGAATGCTCATACTTCCTCGACAGGCTTTACAACCAGTTGATTTCCGAATTATAGCTAATTTATCTCCTGCGTCATTTATTTTCTCCTACTGTGTACTAATTTTTATTTATATTTATAAATAATTTCTCTTTATAGAATAAGTAGTATAAATTAGCGTATTTAATAGATACGTTCGATGGGTACCACTGCGGAAGCCCAATAAAAGTTATATTTAAAAAAAAATCGAAAATACTGCACACGCATTTTGTTATTTTATAATTATTAGGATTTGTTTGTTTCACAATCCTGTACAAACAAGTGGAACCACTTTATTAGTTAATTTAGTGGCTAATGAAATAAATTGATTAAATTATCAAATTTTATCAAAAATTTTCTATAATATTAGCAGGCGATCTAAATATTAGACAACCTAAATCGGAACTCCGTGTTTAATCAATTTCAAATTTAATTTTGCTATTCTTACTGTTTTTGTTATTATTATTCACAGAACCCGAAACAAATTTTATCTACTATGGAGTCAACAGCAAAAGCTCAATAGTTTTATTATGGTCCGTTGTCATCAAAAGGAACCCATCAATTATACATAGATATTAACTTTGATATATACATCTTCGTTCTTCTTCTTCGATTTTTGTAAGCACGACTGCGCGTCGACGATCCAATGGAATGTTCATTGTCGCACAACCTGTAACCATAAATTTATTCTTCCTCCCTTTCTTCGGCGTCCTAAATTTTTTCTTTAATTACTAGTTTTACTGGTTCAGTATATTTCACCTCTGATTAAATGCGTCGATATATTTTTATTTCACGCTTCTTGATCATCTATTTGGCCAATTCTTAGTAGTTTTTAATTGTACAGCTTCTATGTCCAAGAAATTCTCAGCCATTTTCTGTATAACTACATTTCGCGAGCTTCCAATTTTTTAAATTTCTTCGCTGTTAACGTTTTCGCTTCCAGTGTTATGATTATAAAACGTTATCCTTCACTGCTGCGCTTTTAGATTTTACTGCGGTTTGTAAAGAAATTTTCCATCTTAGGAATGAGAAATGCTATAATGCAACAACCGACTCTGTCCATTAATTACGAGTGTTACATCTAATGCAGCCTTTCACTGATCATCGTCAGTTTAGTTTACTTTACATTTATATGGAGACCATAGCTCGTTTACTAGATTTACTCTTTCCTGTAAATCTTCTATGAAATCAGTGAAGAGAACAGAATCATATGCGTATCTCACATTGTTCGGATATCTTACATTCGCGTTAATGCCTAATTTTTAACACACCATTCAATATTATCTGCCAAAATATTTCTTTGGCACATATGTTAAAAATTAATGGTAATGAATATTCGTCCTTGATCCTTAACTGTATTTCGATTCTTTCTGATCGTTTTTCAACAAATAATATTCTTGTACCCTATTCCCAGCGCAGATTTTTAATAATTCTGCCGTTTAATTCATCAACATTTATCGACTTAAGAAAGTTTAGAAGCTTCGTATGCATACTTGTCGAAGAAACTTTCGTGGTCAAGAAAGCAATTCTAAGTATTTTTCTCGACAATTTTGCAGCAATCAATTTTTCTCGATTCTGTATCCCGGTGTAAAGCCGAACCGATGCTCAATTGTCCTTCATATTTTCCTCTAAGAACCCCGATGAATGATTCCGAGAATAATTTTTAAAAGATTTCAATTTATTGGGCGATGTTCGTTAAAAGTATTCGTTGTAGAATTGTTAGGTAAGGTTATAAAAGTTGGATATTAGAGTACACGACCGGTTTCATAATTGTCATTGAATACTTCGAGGTGATTGATGCGTTGCATCATTCTCTTAGTATACCACATCAGGACAGCGATTCTGGTCACTTTTATTCTGATATCGCAATACATAAGTTCTTATTTTTGTCTGTTATAATATAAATTTCGTGTCTTTGATCAGAATATAATTTGTCCGCATGATCTTTCCAATATTATAATTCTTTATTCAGCGTCCAGACCAATTTCCAGTTCAGAGATATTCTTCATCTGTATGTTTCCCATCTTCTTCTTTTTACGCCACCTCCGATCGAAGTTTGGCGAATAACTGTTTCGGCCTTGTCCTTGGACATAACTCTGTAGATGTCTCGTTGTACCACCGACGCATATCAGCTCTCCATGATATTTTTCTTCTCCCTAGTTTCCGATGTCCCTCGATGAGACCACATTCAGGACAAGCTGGGATAAATAATACCTTTCTGGATGTCGATTTATATGACCGTAATATTTTAATTTTCTGGAGCGTATAGTGTATAGCAATTGGCTTAGACATTCTGTATTGGTAATATGGTCTCTGTCAGAAATCTTCAAAATACGGCGATATATATACATCACCAGCGTTTCGATAGTACTGGCCATACGTAACATCGCATCAGCCTTAGTTTTAACTGCGGGTTAATGCCTTTCCGGGTCGTCAGATTTTTCATATTTAAAAAGCTCTTCCCTGCTTTTTCTATGCGTTATCGTATCTCGAGCGATTGATCGGTTTCCTTATAAAACCAGGTTCCGAGATATTGAAATTTATGAACTCTATGACTTGACCATTTACTGTTAACTTAATTTTTGCTATGGTCTGGTACTTTCTATGTATTGCTAACCATTTTGCTTTGATTGCATGTATTTCAAAGCCATGTTCTTTGCTTATATTGCGGTAACTCGACCAACCATTTCTTGCAACTTATCAATGTTATCTCTGAGATTAGAACTGTATGCATATCTTTTTTTATTTATTTATTTATTTATTTATTTATTTATTTATTTAATGAAGCCACACAACAGCTAACAGCCAATTATAGTGTAATGTTGGAAATATGAGGGTTTTCCATGTTGATACCATCGTCATCCCTGAGCGCTTGCTTGAAAATTGCTTGTGAATATATATATATATATATATATATATTAAAGAGTAACGGTGAGAGTACGCAACCTTATCGCACACCTTTCTTAATTGGTATTTCTTCTGATACAATATTTTCGCTTCTGACTTCTGCAGTCTGATTCCAGTAAAGTTTCCCTATTAATCTTCAGTTTATTCCAATCTGCTCTGAAATTTCAATTCATTTGTCATGTTTCACGCAGTCGAATGCCTTGCTCCGATATTTCTTATTATTTTTCTATGCACATTCAGAACGGCGTGATTCTTCTGTAATTTCTCTAATTATTCATATTTTTGGTCCATCAAAGAAAGCTCGTTTTATTTTTATTTCGTTGCACACTTATTTGTATCCCGTTGTAATTTTTCTCCGACTAATTAGCTATAATATTTTAACCGTCATCCGACTTGTCATTTCTTTAGCACACATACGTTTTATTTCTTCGCTGATTCTTTCGAGTTCTTCCGTTGTAGATTCACACCTCCGTGCTTCAAATACGCTTTGTTAGACTTTCCTTGGCAACATTTTGTTTTGTAACATTTCAATAATAACATTTCCATTCACCGTTTGTTTTCTTATTAATTGTCAAACTTTTGTTATCATCGGGTTGTGATCTGAGGTTATATGTACTCTACGCTATAGCACATCTTACAGAGTTCCTAAAACGTTGTTTAATAATTACGTAATCTATTTGATTTCTACTTATCGCATTTCCGCGATCTTGTGGAAATCTACAAATATAAATCTGAAATGACATGTTACGTATTACGAGATAATTTTTTTTTTTTTATTGGAACTTATAAATATAAATAGAAAATAATATTAATAATAGTAATAAGTACTATTATTATTATATAGATTGCTTATGAAATGATACATACTGCATTAGCTGTACCGAGGAATATTGGGAATCTTTTATCCGCCGGGATTATTAATACCGCGATACCGGCTAAACTTGACGGTACTGACATCCAGTAATAATAGTCGAATTTTCCGCGTACATTTCTAATTAAAACCGTAAAAGAGAAAAGGTAAATATTATTATTATTATTATTATTATTATTAACATTATAATTATTTATTTTTCATCGCCGTCACAGTCATTATTAAATTTTTTTATTTTTTTCTTAATATGTTGCGATTGTATTTTTTCATCCTTATTAAAGTGATTCGAATGTGTGACATTTAAATAGTGAAATTTTTATCTGTTTAATTTTTTATTTCTTTAAATCATCTTTTTTTTTACATTAGTCTTCGCGTTCAAAATAGCGACGTTTACGAAAATCGCAATTATTAACCGTTGTAAGATCTTTAAACCACTTATTGGGGTCGTAAAGGGTATTATTTTAGAATATGAGAAAAAAATGGTAAGTGTATAATTTCAAAGGATATAGTATGAGCGAAATTAAGATTTATATGCATGAGGGATATCTAGCACCAGAATTTGACACAAAACATACACATATTTCAACATGTGCATGACACGCATATACTCGAACACAATACACACCTACTGTTCCACATATTGTTAAAATATTAAGGGTGTAGTAATTAAATGTTATAAAATAGACATATATCGATATTATTTTTTTTAGATACATTGTGTTTGTTTTTATCGTCATGTTTAATATAATTATTCTTGCTACTATTGTTATTTTTAAGATTACCATCATTGATGACATTTTCACCGTTTAAATTAAGTCTCTTAATTTTGTTTGTCCGAAAACGAGGAGCGCAAAATAATTATCATCAGCTGACGATGAAGACGATCATGTAACTGAAGCCGATTTTAGCAGTTGTATGCTTTATTGGTCGCTTTGATTCTGACGAGGAGAATTTACATTGGATTCTAATTTAAGCTCATTACGTGAAATTGAAGGTCTTCCCGATTTCAAACTCGGTAAGTGTGTGTAGTCTGGAAAGTGTTGAGCGCGTGGAGAGATTAAGTTGTTTGAGCGACGATTTCAGAATGGTTTATTCGAGAACAGATATGTAGGATGACGAGCAATATCGGAATATGTAAATGATTCTTAAATTTGACTGCCCTTTACTTTTTTATAACTTTGCTTCATTTTCTGAATGTTTAACTCTTCAGGACAGATCCGATTTGTTGAAGCATGGCTCTTTCTGCAATTGACACAGCTGATGTTTGAAATAACATAAGTCCACAATGCACTGATAGTTTGTGTACGGGGTTAATGATCTTTGAATACATCTTCGTAACGACAGTGCAACGATATGTGTCCATACCTCAGGCAGTTCGTACATTTCCTTGGAGGGCGTACACTGGGTTGCAAATAAGTACACAAATTCGGGAACAACACTTCCTAAGAATTTAATTTTAACAGCCGTCGTGGAATCAACTAACGGTCCTGTTTTTCTCGTCTAACTAGAGCAAAGAAAATATTATTTTCTAAATAAGTGACCGCAAATTTTATCATCCACTATATCCGTTGGGACCTGACGAATTACGTCAAAACGATATAATAAGCTGTTCGGTGTGTACGCTTTAAATACCTTACCATGTGAAATATCCAATAGAAAGGAATTTCAGCGCTTTTATTTTATTAATCCAGTTCCGTTGAAGATGTATTAATCCGAGAAAGTTAGCAAAGCTTTTACAAATTGTGATGGTGTGAAGGTTAGCAATGTTACGACCTTGTTCACATTCTATGATTACAGTAAATGGACCTTCATGTACAACTCAACAAATAATTGTGGTGCTCCTGGATATCTAGTTGTAAGATTTATTAGATGCGTCATATGCGTCATTATTAATAATATTACCGTTACTATTAACTCGATAGTCCTTGTAATCATTATCGTCATTATTATAATTATTATTAGTATTAGTAGTAGAAGTAATAGTAGTTTAGTAGCAATAACAACTTTATAATAGTATAATATCCACCGAATTATTATTATTGTTTATTTTTAATACTTCAAAATAATGTTAACAAATTTATTTTCGATAGAGTTGTAATCTTCTAATCTCAGGCATTAGTATATCTTTTTTTTATATATACAAATTAAGCACTTCAGCTGATAACTTATTTAGAAAAAAGATGTAGAAATCAATTTTTTTCGGGTTCTCGAATTTATACGTAAAAACCGAGTGGGGGATACTTAATGTTATAAATATTAGTTTTGCCCCGCAAGATACCGGTATATTTTTAATTATTACGTGCAAAATTCGAGCTTGCTGCGTAAGTGCCAAATTTATAATTCTTCGACATTTATACTGAAATATGAAACTACAAACGACGCCATGAAATAATCATAATTATTATTTGAATTATAAAATTCCTTATATATTTAAATGTTAAACTTTTCAGAATACCTTCATGTTTCTCCATAGAAATATTGTTCCGAATATAATAATTTTATTTCGATTTTTATATATTAACTACTACAGGCGTGTTTTCAACGTCCTGTAGAGGTTATAAAGTATTTTATTACGAATGTATTTCCACGATATTACAATAGTTATACATACAGAGCTAATTCCGTAAAAACATAAGTGTTCATATAATTTTTGAGTTAGTTTATATACTTGTGTTTATGTGTACTGATCATTGTTATGTATACGTGTATACATGTACTATAACTTTAGGTAATATATATATGTGTGTGTATATGTATGTATATTAATTGCGTTTTACATGGTTCTAACAAGATAGGGAAACATGTCATTGAAAGAAACCCTAGCAGTACTGAACAAAACGTTTAATAGCCGCAGGTTGTCGTTCGCCACGAATTTCACCTGGTCACCGCGCTTCCAGATTTGGCATCTCCAGTCTTTTTTTACATATATATTTTCAACATACAACTGTTTTCCTCATTTAAGAACAATGTTCTACCACTAGCCGCCAATTATAATTTTTACTCCTTGATTAATAGAAATTATCTTAACTCTCTTCTAATTTTCACTGATGGCTCGAAGTGCTCTTTTTCAGTCGGAGCTGCATTCGTAATCCCCGCTCTCAACATTTTAAAAAAAATTACCCTTAATAGAATATGCTCCATTTTTACTGCAGAGGCTACAGCTATTCTTCGATCTCTCCGATGTGTATCTGTAAATCACCCGTCTACTAATATTCTGATCTTCTCCGATTCTAAAAGTTGTTTGCTGGCATTACAGCACTCACAGTTCAACTCTCGTTTACCATCAACTATTTACAAAATTTCTAATTACATATACCGGTTAAACTCTCTCGGTGTAAGAGTTAAATTTGTTTGGATCCCCGGGCATGTATCCATGGCAATAATCTAGCCGATCATTTAGTCACTTCAACGGTTACATTAGGTACTTTTTTATTTTATACTCCTCCTATAGATCTCCTAGCGTACATTAAATATGCGCATAAGGAATACTGGAAAAATCTGTGGTCCGATCCATTTACAGCAAAGCATTATAAATCCATTCAACCCGACATACCTTCTAATTCATGGTTCTACAATATTAAAGTTGAAACGATCAAATTGCGGGGTTTTATTACTACCATTTGTCGACTGAGACTCGGCTGTAGTCGCCTTCCTGCTTCGTTAAGTTGAAACTTATTAGTTCTCTTAATTGCTCTCATCCTATGCATACCCATTTAGTGGCCGATACCATGTTATCCTACAGTGTTCTCATCATAATAATTTTCGTGTTGCATTTTATCAAGCTCTTCACAGCCTTAAGGTTCCGTTTCCTATAAATATTGCATTTCTCTTAAAATGTTGAAGTATATACGGTCCTATACTCATATATTTTAGATTCTGGTATCATTATCCAATTTTACACATCCCTATATTACTTCTTGTAGTGCTTTCTTATTCATTCCATAATATACAGACATGGGTAAATTGTATGGAAGCCAAAAAAAAAAAAAATAATGGCAAGACAGGAAAAGGTCGACCGAGGAAGACGTTTATAGGACAGATGATCGAAATGGCTGGTTGCAGCAAATACCAAGATTTGAAGATGGTGGCCATTGAGAGAAGTGAAGAGAAGTTAAAATTCGCACCGACAAGGCTAAGTCTTTAGAACAAAAAAGATTTGAAAATCTGTGTTCATAATAGTCGCCCAGGCGATTTGGAAGATCTGAAAAGTTTGAATTCTAAATAAATTTCAAAAATTCGGTCACCTAAGCTTTGAAAATTTTCTAAAAATTTTGAAAGAATGTGTTGCTCAGAACGATGGTCAGTTGAATGATATTATTTTCAACAAATAATTGCAAACTATTCTCTTGCTTGTATATTTTAATATAATATTTAACTCAATCGTTTTTGTTCAGTAATTTTGAGTTATTCAAACACAAAACAGTCAGTCTTCTCTGAATCACACAAATTCTAACCAAGACAATATATGAACGAATACACAGAAAAATAGAAGAAAACCTAGCAGAAGACCAATTTGGATTTAGAATAAATAGGGGGACAAGAGAAGCTATTTTGTCACTCAGGCTGTTAATAGAAAAAATGCTGGAAGTGAAGCCTTCTTTGACGTCGAACAGGCTTTTGACACAATGTTAATTGGGACACTATGTTTCGATGCCTAAAGAAAATAAATATACTTTTTCAGTTGTATAAAAATCAACAAATCATGATAAATGAAAACACCAGAGCGAAAGTTAAAAAAGGAGCTAGGGCTGCTGCCTGTCACCTGTACTGTTTAACATTTATGTGGAAAAGGCAATGAAGTGCTTTTCAGAAATTGATGATAGAGGAATACAAATAAACGGAGTTAGATATAAAACGATTACATATGCGGATGCCATAGCACTAATTGCGGATAGCGAAACAAAATTACAGAAGTCCATTAATGTTTTAAACAAACTTTTAAACAACAAATGCAGAATGAATATTAATAAAACTAAAACCAAATTTTTAAGGTGCGATAAAAAAGGAGATGTACGGACGAAAATATTATTAAATCGCAAAAAGTTACAGCAAGTGAAGCAATTTGAATGGGCAGCCTAATAACACATGATGGTAGGGCGGAACAGGAAATAAGGAGAAGAATAACCAAGCAAAGAATGCTTTCAGCAAAAAAACTAGGCCCCCTCTCGTCCAGAAATATATCTTTGGATATTAGAAAACATTTTATCCAGACTTTCATTTGGGGTATAAACATGGACATAGCTGAAGAAGGACAAATGGAAATTAGAGACGCTTGAAATATGGTGCTGGCGGCGCATGTTACAAATAAAATGGGCCGATAAAATATCCAGCTGCGTGGTATTGCGCAGAGTAAATGAAAAACGTGAAATTTTCAAAGAAGAAGGGATACGGTGATAGGACGTATTATATGAATTCACGCGAATTATTGAAAATGATCTTCTTCTAGTCGTAACTCAACCTAGGAGTATCGCGATCAAGGTAACAACTACCTTATATTCTGCCTCTATTCTTGACGATCTTCGACATCATAAACACATCGTGAAGATGTCATCCGAGCTGCAGCAGTCACTCTGTCCATCTAGTTCGTATTCTGTCTATTGGACGCACGCCATTCATTCTTCCCATAACTGTTGCTCTTTCAATTCCATCGTGTTTTTGTACTATGTGACCAAAAATGTTCGTGATAAGTACGAGAACCTTCGTTGTTCATCTGGGGAGGTGTACCAATTTCTTTCAAAATAGACGCATTAGTACGCTTTTCCATCCATGAAAAAGATCCGCGTCCAGTACCATATTTCGATGGGAATTTGTTCGGACTTTCTGATCGTCCACTTTTCTGCAGCATACAGAAATATTGAAAACACCAGAAAACATACAAGTTAGATATTTACATTTTCTGTGACAGAGTAGTTTTTCCATGTCAAGGTTACATCGCACTCGGTGCTAGTTGAATTCTTCTCTTGATCTCAACTTCAGACCCTTCTTTATTGGTTTCATAACCAGAAATCGTTTTGTGTTTTCTCTTGATTATATTTTTCCGACCAATCATCAATAACTTAATTTTTCTGTTGTTTATTTGTAGACCCTAGCATTTACTTATATTTATTGAAAAGCATATTTTCCCTTAAAAAGAACCATATTTTGAAGTTACCTGTATAAACAAGTTAATAACATGTATATGAAACTAAAAATGCAGCTAGCTCCACCGAATCGTATCGCCTGTTCGCATATTTTTAACAAATGCGTTCTATTTAATTTTTTCCGTTTATATAAAATCTGAATCTGGAAAATAAATTTGAAATATATTATATATATATATATATATATATATATATATATATATATATATATAAAAATAATATATATAAGAAATTCCTACAATCAGAAGATTCGCTAACGTGTAAGCTTGTAAGTTTAGTTAAATTATAATTAACATAATTATTTATATCTAATTAAATAACGTAATTAAAATATAAAATAAAAAATAAGAAAAATGCAGATTTATGAAATAATTTTTCCGATTACAATAACATGATTGCTGACAACGTGTTGCTTAGTGGTATTTCTTTATTCGTAAGTAAGCTGATCTATTTAAACATCACACGTGAATAAGTTAACAAAATGATCAGCAATACATGGAATGAGCGATACTAAAGCCGTATCAAAAATGAAATTAATAGTAAGCAGTCAAGTAATGAGACAAAGTTCCTAAATTTCAGTATCTCGGAACCTTGTTTCGTGAGGAAACGGATCAATCTATCGAGATACGATCACGTATAGAGAGATCGAGGAGAGTCTTTTTAAATATGAAAAATCTAATGATGACCATGAAAAGCATTCAACTACAGTTAATACTACGAGACAACCGGTGCGATATCATGTATGGTCGGTACTACTATACGGTATAGAAGGTTTGATTCTCATATGGCGTTTGAAAATAAGATCAAAACGTGGAGTTGTTATCGCTGTATCTTACAGATTTCATGTAGAGACTGTGTATTACCAATACAGAAGAAAATGGAACTATACCATCCGGAAAATTTATTACGATCGTACAAATAGACATTCAGAAAGTTATTATTTATCCCAACTTGTCCTGTCATCGAGAAGCATCGAAAGCCAGGAATGAGGAGAAAAATTCCGTGCACAGCTGATACGCGTTACAACAAGACATCTACAGAATTGGCATATCCATGGACTAAGACGGAACAGCTAATAATTATTTATATCTCCTGATAATGTTCGTTAATACGCGACATGCCGTATAGTGAGAGTAAAACTAATAACGTTCAATTCTTTTAGGGAATTTTCAGTCGTTCGTACGATATTTACGATTAATCCGTAAGAAGCGACGATTATCGATTAGATTTTCGATTAAAAATTTAGTCGACATCTTTTTATTATAACAAAAACGTCGGATTCTGTTTTTTTACAAATATTATTAAGCCGATAAAATTGTCACTTATGCCAAGATCTGTATCGGGCTCACGAAAGATGATCATTTCATAATTTCTCCTAATCTACTCGGAATAGAGGTAGACGTGGTGTTTTTAAGCTGCTGCGTAGAGCCGTGTTCTTCTTAATTTCATATCTTGTACATACATTTCCTCTATCAACTTTTTCTATTGGCCACCGTTCCTTTTATATTGAAACACGCATTCTTTATATCTATATCACTAATCCGTTTCGGTGTTCCATTTTTAATATTCTTATCGAACTTTCTATGTTTCTTTTACACTCCGCGTGTCTGGGTTATCTATTGGGTCTTTTCTCTTCCACAATTCCTTTTATATCGAAATACTCATTTTCTTTATATCTCTATCACTAATCCGTTTCGGTCTTGTTCCATTTTTAATATTCTTATCGAACTTTCTTTGTTTCTTTTATACTCCGTGTGTCTGGGTTTTCTATTGGGTCTTTTCTCTTCCACAATTCCTTTTATATCGAAATACTCATTTTCTTTATATCTATATCACTAATCCGTTTCGGTCTTCTTCCATTTTTAATATTCTTATCGAACTTTCTTTGTTTCTTTTATACTCCGTGTGTCTGGGTTTTCTATTGGGTCTTTTCTCTTCCACAATTTCTTTTTATATTGAAACACTCATTTTCTTAATCCGTTTCGGTCTTCTTCCATTTTTAATATTCTTATCGAACTTTCTTTGTTTCTTTTATACTCCGTGTTCGGTGCTTTATTCCTTGAAATTTCGTTTCGAGATATCTCTTTCTCATTCTCCGAACAACAGCGCACTTCGAAACACTTTAAATTTACAAGCTTTCGAATCATAGACTACCATAACAGTCCGTATCGATGCGTTGACAAATTTTATTATCGATTTTAATATTTTTAGACGTTACTATGAAATCGTTTCTCGTTTTATTAAATTCCAAGTTGTTCGTCGATATTTCTTTATCTTGCCTATTACTTTGCATAGCCCGGAATATGTTTTTTTTTTATACGTTTCATTTCTTATATTTATTCCTACTTTTCTGGTTTTATTAAATAAAACGTATATAAATATTTAAATTTTTTAACGAAGAAAAATACCAAAACAGTTTCGTACCGTCTGCATTGATAAAGACAGTTTAATACCACCGATCACGCTAGAAATGCAAAACATCGTTAAACCTTTAAAACAACTTGTCGACCACGGATGGACAAATTCGCTGCACGGATAATTCTGCGCGGCTCTATCGAACAATTCTTTACTATATACCGTCATTATTGATATCGGATCGATTCTAATAATCGTAAAAATTAAAATAAACTTGTGTAAAATAAAGTTATTTCAACGTTAATAAAAATAAGAATACTATAAAAGCAAAACGTATTATAAAATTCTTTTATTATTTTTTATAAATTCGCAACATAATACACGCATGTAAAGTTGAACATGTATAGTGGAAAAGTCAACGTACCGTATGTATAGGTGCGCGAATCTGCTGTACGTATAAAATACATAGTCCATTTTGTATATAATATCTGATATGTACGTAAGTGTTCGTATAAATACAGTATTGCACTGTTGAGCTCGTATGCACGATTATAAGTAACATAAGCAAGTAAAATCGGATATTCGTATAGCTCTATTTTCAATACATCGCACGGAATAGCTGCTAGAGTGTCTAAATTTTGATGACATCACTATAGCATAAGTTTAGCTCATTGTCCCTCCCACTTTATACGAATTCATCATCATCATCTTTGTCCATCACCAATACCGTCTTGTAAGTTTATATCCGCTCTAGAAAACAAGAAAGCGAAAGGAAATAGCCGATAAGGGATAGTCCGCTCGCACAAATTCTGTCACATTATAGAAAAGGTCGATCCCAGGCTGTGCCGTAATAAGGAAATTTGGTTCAGCGCAATTAGCAACATAAACTGAGGAATTCAATATCCGTCACATGATTAAGTAAATGTAACTAGGATAAATGTAAGGTATTTGATAAAGAAGAAAATGAGTGCGGTTCGAGAAGGTCTAGAGCAGAGGTCAACCAAAAAGATCGTACAGTGAGCGTTTTCAGGATTTTTTGGAAGAATTTGGGTATAAATAGAGAGTAGACCAATAAAATCAATCTAGTATTCGATTTTTTAGCAGTCATCTCTACTCCCGCTATAAACCTCGAAGCCTCTACCTTGAAGACTCACGACGAAGAAGTTATTATTATTATCGTGTCCAAGACGCTATATAAATATAAAATACAATATGAAACATAAACGTAATACCTATATGAAATTACTCCAGTAATTGATCAGCCTCCGTGCTTCATCGTTGGCGGTATTGATCCACACAAATCTTCTAAATCTTCTTATTTAATAGTTATTGGTATTAACGGGCACTGGAACATGCGTTTATGATCCTGCCGCTATCCACAAGCGTACAGCACATTGTCTGCGAGTTCCCAATTATATAGGTTGTGTGTACTCTTTTCACATGCAATTTATTTAGGTTCCCTCATTATTGCCGACTTATCACAGCTTTTATCTGCAGCCACTCCATCGGAGTAAGTTCAGAATTCATCATCGCTACAGATTCAGTCCATCTAGCTAATTGTGAAGCCTCTGCAGTTGTTTCAAGGAGCCTTGAGTTATTAAGGAGGTCTTTCCAGGATTTCAACCTTCCGCTAGGTGCTAGTTGCATGGTACATTGGACGTCCTGGATCCTGTTCAATGATATTTTTTTCCCGGTCAGCTGCCACACTTCTATGTATTGCTGGTGGTCCAATGCTATATGGTAGGTATAGTTTATGAGCGTTTGTTGATCCACCTCACATGTTTCATTCGGAGCTGTATTTATTTTTACCGCGTGTGCAACGAGCGACCTCACGATGTGTAGGCATGTTTGATCTGGCGCCCCACTTTGATGACACAAGTTTGTGTAGTAGGTTGTTCCGTGTACCAATCTTCGTTTTCAACTTATCACAATGGTTATGGAAAGTTAGAGAACGATCGAGGAAAACTCGCAGGTATGTTAGATATTCATGATGTAGTAGATTTTACCCACGCCAATTAAGCTCCAGTATGCATTTTGTTTTCTAGTAGTTTGGTCATTAGTATACACATTATCGACTCTGCTTTTCTTGGTAGGAGACAAAGAATATCCAACTTTCCGACATATTGCGGAGTACTGTTATAAGTTTTGTAGTTCAATACATTTTTTTAAAATAGCGTTCCATGGTTTACAGTGTCGTAAGCAGCTGATAAATCAACAAAGACTGCTCCAGTAATTAGCCGTTCTTTTATCAATTAGGTTTTCCATATGCTGCGTTAGGTATAACACTTTATTCCTACATGACTTCCCTACTCTGAAAGCAGCGTGTTTGGCCATACCGTTTAATCCGCTAGCTTTTCAGTTGTTCGTCTTTTAAATTACTTCGAACACCTTGTCTTTTTACCATTTTGTGCTAGGTGACTTATTGACGCTGTTAAGACTTATGTTCGATCGATCAGTATTCATATTCTGTTCGCCATACAAACATTTAATTAGTATCGAAGCGTTATTGCTGTTCTTCTTCATATCGATCTCTTCTAGCTGTTTCGTCCATTTCTGGCACCTTTCCTCTGCTATAGTTCTCATCAGTTACTCTCCCTAATCTCGGTGCCTCTTTATCGAATGGCGAATGCTCATATTTCAAGAGAGGTTTATACTTCACTGAGACCTGTTATATAACCCGTTGACATCCTCTGACGATTGTTTTACACGACGCCATTTGCATGCTATTATTAAATAGGTCACCGTTCTTGATAGTCGGTTGTAATTACCGACAGACCGCTTCCATTTGGTTTCTGAAGTTTTCCAATCAGCTTTTTAAAAGTTAAATCTTCTTCGGTATAGTCAATTGGTCTAATTGCTACATCTATTTCTAACATAAGCGGACGGTGTTCAGTTCGAGGTGACTCAGTATTGGCTTTCTGCTTATCCCGCTGATGGCTTCAGTTACAAAGATAAGATCTGACTAGGAACAAGTGTTTCACAAAAATATGTAGGTTGAAGCAGCTGCAAAAAGTTGACAAATAATTTCGAACTTACACTCTGTATTGAAGATCCACGAGGAAGACACGTAAAATAACTCGCAGAATCAGAACTAAGAAGTCCCCGATTTGCGCTCTGCCTCGAAGTCCCACGAGGAAGATATGTAGGTACTGCGAGAAATCAAAATTCAAGAAATAAGCAACTTTCTGAGTAGAGCATTAAAGAGATAGAATGATATGCAAGTAAAGAATAGTTAGTATCGCGATTGTGTTAAAGAGTAAAAGAAATCACCAAGTTTATTAAAATCGCCATCAGGTACAAAAACTCATCTACCAGTTTGAATTTTTAATTGGCGAAAGAAATATTATTCTTCGACGAAAGCGTGAAATTATACTATTTAATTTAATTCGAGATAAATCGATTCGTCTTTTTGTGACCCCCCCCATGGGATAATTACTGAAATATGAATAACAGATTATTCAGAACCCGTCTAATTAAGTTTACGGAACTCTGAACAAACTGTTTTACAATATTATTAATATTAAATTGATTTCTATACATACACTGGCTAGGTGCAAACTTATTTTATGAAAATTTATGCCTATAGTGGTGAAAGTATTACATATTGTTTAATTACTAATTGATCTGTTCCATTATAGTTAAAATCGGTTATTACTATGATTATAGTCGGAACAGTTCTCAGAGTGTGCTATAATATTATACTTATATAAATATAATCTTTAAAGATGCCGTGACCTGTAATAAAAGAATGTGTTTTTTTTATTATTATTATTATTTACGTGCCATGTACCGCAATAGGCGTGTGAAACTGAAATAATTACGACAGAAGTATTAATTTACAGTTGAAAACTCTATATTTATCCGCCTTATCCCTCAGTAAACTTTATAAGTCGAACAATGCGATCTCGTATTGTTTTCGGAAGACCTACTAATATATGCTTGACGGTCAACTGACAACACTAATTTAAATCAAGAATATCGTAATGTAACGTATAAATTTAAATCACGAATACGGTGATGTATCGACGACCTTATTAAATTCGTGAAAAAAAAACAAAACTTAAACGATTAAACAGTTTGTACATGTATTAGATAAGCATTATGCAAATAAATTTCAAAGTGAAATCAGTGTAATGGTGTAGCTAAAAAAATTCCCAAAATTAAAAAATAAATAAATAAAAGTAATTGAAATATACAGAGATGCCAACAGAAATAAAAATTTCATTACCGACTCTCTTTCGCACGTTGGTGGTGGTTTTTTTGATGTGTTGAGAGTCACTGCTTTGAAGATAATTTTACGGAGGATCATAGCTTATTCTCCACATATATATGTATTCCATGCTGATTTAAAATGCTTTTTTAAGTAGTCTTCGATGTTAGCTATACAGAGGCGTCGGATATTTTGATGATTCGTCGGCTATTGAATTACCATAATATATATATTACATAGTAGCTGTTATCCATAAAAGTATTATGTTCTTACGTATGGTTTGTAACGCGAGTATTATTTCGTTGGCTATCGGATGCAAATTTCTATTATTTAACAGAGTTCTTAATGCCGAAGAGAGATGAAATTTTTATTTCTGTCGGCATTTACGTATTTCATTAAATTTTTTTTTTTAAAAACTTTCGAGAATTTTTTTCTAGCTACATTATTTAATTATATCGATTTCGCTGTGATTAAAATCTATTTGTATAACGCTTATCTAATACATCCACGAACTGTTTAAACCTTAAAAGTTTTTGTTCACGAATGTAATAATACTTTACATTACTATGATTTAAATTTATATTATTTTTTATTAGTATATCTCTCTACATCTAAAAATAGTTCGATTCCGGCAATGACAATGCTCGCTAAATAGCTTAATAAATTTTATTGCTGTAGATCTTTCTTTTTAACACGTTCTTATATATGATACTGCTCCGTAAACAGTATCGGGAAATACCGTACTGTTATACAATGTTATTCCTTTTATTTTATAATTTAAACGGTTATTTTTCTTATACAATTTGTTAAATATAATTAAAAATTTATTTATTTTGCTAGTAATGTGTTGAAAGTGAGAATAAATGCAATATCATCTGCAAATCTAAATATATTTCTACATTGCTCGGAAATTTGATATTATGCGTTTGTGAGAAAACTGTTTCACAATTATAACCCTAAAAGCATACTCTTGTCGCGGCCCCGCAGTGGTTTCAATTTGTTTTTAGTAATTTACACGAAGATAAGTAAACAACAGCCAATGAGGAATCTATAGGAAAATTTGGAACTGGGATGGGAAACGAACGAGGAAAAATGCTCGTCAACTTCGTCTATACATCATGAATACATTCTTTAAAAAACGTCTTTGGAAGTCCCGACTGGAAAGTAAAAAATGAAATTGATTTTATAATTGGAAATAAGAAAGAAATTTTTGAGAATGTAACTAGATTAAATAAATTCGATTTAGGAAGCGATCATAGATACAAATAAACAGAAAACTAAATAGATCAAAAATGATAAGCAAGACATAGAGAAAAACTTCGGTACAATGTTGTTTTCCAAAAACAAAAATTACAAGAAATGATACGGGCAGTCGATGATAAATGCACACAAAACAAATAGGGCTTAAAATCAATATAAATAAAACTAAATATATGTTCAATGAACTTGTACGAGATAAATACAAGGATATAAACATAAACACACAAAATGAGGAAATGGTTGATAAATTCATCTATTTAGGACAATTAATTAAAGTATGACTTAGTGAAATATCCAGAAGAATATAATTAGCACGGATGGCATTCTCAAAGCTTAGAAGCATACTTAAGGAAGTTAAAATTAAGCCTGAAAAGGCGTGTGTTCGATCAGTGTGTAATGCCAGTTTTAACATATGCTAGTGAAACATGGATATTAACTAAAAAAAAATCGAACAAAAAATAAAAGTTATTCAGCGAAAAATGGATGGGGATCACTCTGATGGACAAATGGACGACAAAACCCAAAGTTAAAGATGCAATAAGTATTATTAAACATAGTAAACGGAGATGGTGCGGACATCCGGAGCCGAAAACCGTTGGATAAGTGCGTCAACATCGTGGAAACCTGAGAACAACCGAGCCTTAGGACGACCAAGGATACGGTGGATAGATGAAATCCGAAATTTCAGGTGTCAAATTGGCGGGATGAAGCTCAATATCGCGATGTCTGGGAAAAGTTGGGTGAGGCATTCGTCCAGCAGTCGACTGATAACGGCAAATGAAGAAGAAGATGGTATAACGTTTTTCAAAATATTCATAATGTTCAACATTTCGTCTTGGTGTAATCCTAAATGCTTTAGTAAAACAAACTATAAATCTAAACTGTCGAAAGTCTTTATATCAAGAGTAAGTAAGCGTGTACATTAATTATTTTTGTGCATTTTTATTCTTTAATATTGTATATCGGGATTTCGGACTGCCTAGCAATACTGTATACTGATCGACCTTTAATTCCTGCAAATTCTTTTAATTTATTAAGAATACATTTTTCATAAATTTTACTAAAATTTCGTATCATATAGCTCTATAGGAAGAATATGAATTAGCATTTTTAAATTCTTTTTAGGTATTGTAACAGTTTTAGCACTCTTGAAGACTTTAAACGGTAAATAAATAACTTTTAGAATTAATTCTGGGAATAAATTATGAACTCTTTTAATAAATCAATTTGATATTCCATCTAGTCCTGTTGTCGCTTTATGTTCACTTCTTTCGTGATCGATACATTTATGTTTAAATCGTGTGTACTTAAAGGGTTTTTCGTTAATGCATAGTTTCGTCATCAACACGTTAATCCTGTGAAAGGGAATTATATAATATTGGAATGTCGTTTTGTTTTTAAACGTTTTTGGTTAATAATTTCTACTTTAATCGATACATATTTTCGTTCATCGAGCAATTTGAATATAGTTCCAGACACACTTGTGAAAAAGGTGCTGAAACATCAGTAAATTTGTATCTTATATCGTTATTTTGTTGTTCGATTAGCACTACTAAATAGGAAACTCATTTTCTATTCGATACCTTCCGTGACTATCGCTAAATGATAAAGTTTGGCCGATGTTTCGACTATTTTACTAGAAAGTCGGGTGTTATATTTTGTAAGTAGATTAGAATCTTACTAGGTTTAGAAATTGAGATAATTCTAAGAGCGCGGACAAGAAAAGACGCTCTCCGAGTAAGAGCGACAATTTTACTTGGACTTTATCGACTCGCAAAAAGATTTTGACTGATATCGTGCCGATAAAAATATCTCGTTATTCCGTTGGAAAATGCCGCTGTATAACTTTTAAAGTATTCTTAATTTTTCCAAACTAGGCCGAGATAATGCGAATCTTACGCTCTAATACGGGTAGTTTTTTTCCGACGTTTTTCCTGTTTTTCTCGAACAAAAGACGTGTAAAAAAAATGCCAGTTCACAATTTCCAGTTCAGCGGTGGATTTTACGTAGCTTTAATATTCTTTTAAAAAATTTAATTATAGCGAATAGTTGCGCGAACAAAATGATTCGATAGTACACAATAAAAGTTAACAAAAGAGAAAATAAGAAAAAAAAGATGATTCGCCATCAATATAATTAGAAAGAAACGTAAAACGATTATTACCTGAGCATTCGTTAAATGCTTGATGTACAACACATAAACGTGGTAAGCTTAAACAGTCTTCAATAGAAAATCATTTGTAGTGTATTTGTGTATTTCCTTTGTCTTCTTATAATTAATATATGGGAGTATACTATAAACGCACACACCAATACATATATATATATGTGTGTGTGTTAGTGTATAGGCAAGTTTTAAAGTTTTGGATTATTATTATCTATCTTTAAAATTATTAAAAACCAACTAATAATAATTTCAGTTATACATTACTATATATGTGAATGTAACACTTGTCATATATTTATGTGTCTATATATATATATATATATATATATATATATATATATATATACATGTACGCGTGCATATAAAATCGTGAAAAACGTTCAACTTACTAACAAATGGAATTAAGGTATAATTTAGCTTTTTGAGAACAAAAAAATAAAAATAATTAACTACAGACGTTCATCTCACTTTGAAATAACAATTACGAAACCTCGATAACGGATGAGTCGTTAAAATCGATACAATGTCGACTAGCATCAAAATTATGGTAGCAAACTAATAATAATAATCTTAATAGTAATAATAATAATCTTAATAGTAATAATAATAATCTTAATAGTAATAATAATAATCTTAATAGTAATAATAACATAATCGAATAATATGTCGGCTGACATTAATCGAACGGCATTCACCTTTCCCCCCCGACTGTTTAAATTATTTGAATACAATGAATAACAAATTAAATTAGCAGAGGCTGTTACCTGATTATTTTGCGCGCTCATATGAGAGACGGAACAATGTAAAAACTCGTCATTTTATCATTTGCTCGGAACTGTTCATCGTAGTCTCGAGGTATATGAAGTTTATTGTTTGAAGTTCGAATAAAAAATTACAAAATCCGCCGTACTGCGTATGTAGTCAGCCGCAATTTACATTAATCTTTGTGTACGTGATATTATCTTAAAAATATGCGAAATATTAATAAAGTAATAAATAACAATAATAATAATAATAATAATAATAATAATAATACTATTAAATTGTTTCCCACTTCTATATCTCTTATTGATCAGATGTGATATTATAAACAAACAAAATAGAGATGAATTTTATTCAATTTATATTAATCTAATCTCCGTTTATTAGCTGAAATAATATATATATATATATATATATATATATATATATATATATATGTATGTATGTATGTGTGTGTATATTTTTTTTGTGTGGATTTGAGTTAATAATTAAGGCCTATGTCGATCGACAACGAAGGAATTATTTTCGATTGTTTATAATATCTCACCTGATCAACAGGATATTTCCTCAATTTGTATTTTCCTCATTGGCATTCTATTCGGAATAGTACGTACGAGTGAATTCGCGCATACAGATGGCGAGAGATCTAAACCAGACTGTCAATATGATGGTGTTTTTTTCCATTTTATAATAGTAAATTTACCTAATAAATGCAAATTGATGTTACGATTTTTTGATGTGGCAATCCGGTTAAGTTTATCGCCGCTCTAAACTACATTTACAATATTTTATTTACATTCTTCGATATCTATAATTTTCAATTTAATGATAACACATAAATAAAATTAACGTTATAACATTCTTAATATAACACACGTTAAATATTCCATATATATTAAAGACTATATATATATATATATTTAAATTTGCGAACAAATTTGTTCAAAACTGCACTACACAAACTAATCGCAGCAATTGGTAAGTACGATTCCGGGCAACTTATGTTCATGTATACCACAGGTATAAACATTGCCGTATTAATACACGCTATTATTATATTCGTAATACGTTCAATTGTTGTTATTCGCAATTATACGCTAATTAACTTATTATAATATTTATATCTCTTATACCTGTTATTATAATTTTATCCTGGTTTATTGTTTTATATATATATATATATATATATATTAATTCTAGTTTATCAGTAAAATATTTAGGAATCCATTTGGATTGACAAGCCAAAAGAAATGAATCAAATATAAAGTTTAGGAACGTGCTTTGTAGCTTATATCGAAAAACAAGATATTATTGTATAATCAAATTCTAAAGCCTATATGAACGTACGGAAGTCAACTTTTGGGGCTGTGCTCAGCAACTCTATTATCGCACAAGTACTTTAGCTGTCATACTGGACAACTCGTCACAAGTCAGACGATTAAAACGAACAAAACCAGCAAAATACATTTAGTAAAAATTCTTACCGCTGGATAAGAAATTTCACAAGTCAATCGCTTTTTTTCAACACTTGCTAGATAGCAACTAGTGGTTATATATATATATATATATATATATATATATATATGTTATTATTATTTATTTGAATTTATTTTTTGTTTTGTTTTAAATTTTACGCGCGTTTTTATAATTTTTTTGTCATTGTATCGCAAATTTTTTTGTTTATTATATATATATCTTAATGTTTTTGGTTTTTTTAAATTTTCCTCCGTTTATCATATATCATAGCGGCGTTTAAACTATAAATGTTGCATCAATATGAATACTTCAGTCGAAGTGAGACTCACGCCGGAACTCTAATATGTAAATAATTGCGTGTATACATTGTTATTTGAACAATTAAGCGATATGTTTAGGTATTTCTAACTATATATAAGAGAAATTCATATCGACACCAAGTAGCTTGTAATTATTTTAATCAATCGTTACTATTCTACAAAAAGATCTAATGTCATTATAAATCATTCGATTTTTAACATTTCGTAATAAACGCTTATAGATTAAATTCGGAATTATTATCGATCTATACGAGATTAAATCTTTTTTAATAATTCCATTTCTATTGTTATACATACGATATTCATCGCATTTTAAATTCCCTATAACGCAAATTATACCTCGCGCATTTCAACTCTGACGAGTAAGAAACGCTAATTGCTAAAACTTGCTTCTTATTTCATTTTTAAATACTATATTAAATTATATATATACATATATATATATATATATATATATATATATATATATATATATATATATATATATATATAAATTTAAAATACCTTTATCTAGAAAATTGAAATATTTATAAACATTTCATTCAGACGATTTATGTATTCGTGAAAATGTATCTATATATATATATATATATAATATGTATGTTTATGTGTGTAATGTATATTATATATATGTATGTATGTGTCGTCGGAATGAGTGGCTAAGAACACGGACTTCTATACGGAAGGTAGCGGGTTCGAATACGATCGATGACGCAAAAATATCATCATTAGAAAATAAAAATATGTCAAACCACCACGCGCAACACCATATGGGCGCTAATATAGTACACTACAGAAACACGCGGCGCTGCATTGTGTCTCGCGATATCAAAGCGATAACAATCAGTTCTCCCGGGTGCGTACGTGTGTGTGTGTGTGTCTATCTAGGCTACAACCATATTATAATTTCCTTGTACACTACTTACAGTAAGTAGTCCCCTACCTCCGATGCGGAGAAGGCACTTAATGATGATGATGTATAAAATACTTTTGTTTAGAAAATATACATTTATAATATATTACAAAAACCGTAAAGGTATCTTTTCTTCGTTCCCATTCTAATGTGTTAATTGCTATTTTTCATTCAAAATGTTTATAGTTTGAAAATTGGTTTATTTTGCCTTTCCATCATCCTTTTGATGATGACCCTGTTTTCATCTATACAGTTAGTAATACAATCTTAACTTCGTGTTAAATAAGTAACTATGTTAATAAAATGCTTATCACCTAACACAGTGCGTATCGTGTTAGGTGATATAAACGAGTGTGAAGAAATTAAAGCCAATGGTTTCCATAAATCTAATTATCGATTATAAGACTAAATTTCGCGGTTTATTACGCTTAATGCGTCTAATATCTAATTTAGTATCCGGAGGCTTCCATATTAAACTAGCGTAACAGCCGCTTCTCGTGCTGCCTGTCAAAATCTTCGATGATATCATCGGCGAACATTATCCGACGATGAATGTCATCATTACGTGAAAACCGTACGATGACATTCTGTCTAGCCTGAATTACGTTTTGCGACCTTAGCGCGTCCACCTAGTTGAAGACCATACGTCTAAATTGGTTTATAATAGTCGCTTATAGATCTAATGTAGAATTTCTACCGATTAGCCAGTAAAATTCACGTGTTTTTTTATCTTGATTTTTTTTTTAACTTTCATTTTGACGTAGATTTCCCAAGAAAGGCGCTTATCCAAATACGTTCCTAGGTATCTAGCTGATTCAGCTTCAGGTACAATTAGATCACCTAAGTATATTTCGTACTGCGCATTGATTTTAGGATAGGTGTAAATGACAGTGTCTCCATTATATGTTAGACGAAATTTAAATGCCAACAATTTTTTTCATACTTCTCGGTAGACGTTATAAATGTCTGCGATTTTTAAAATATTTATATAAATACGTTGAAATTTATTTACAGACCGTTTATTAAGAATCAGTATCGTATAATAAATACCTGCGTGTACTAGCTGTTTTTATAACCTTATTCTCGGACGATAATTGTTCGTTGACCCAAGTACACATCGCTACACTCGCTGGTTCTATTCGATTATTTATTTCTATTCGCGTTATTAATATATTTTTTTTTTATATATATATATATATTAAAAATAAATACTTATGACGCGGATATAAATACTAAATCGAGATCTATAATGATCGAATAGAATCCTGTGTTATAGCTAATATGTTTTATTTCTTTTCGTACGGTGCTAATAGAGCGATTTTTTACTTACTGGCATCTAACTCCAACAACGCAACTACAATTTCTCTTTTAATGTACAGCTACATGGTAGAATAAATTACATCGTTTCGGGACACACTGACCTTCAACTTAGCTTTCTACCATCGATCACAATTTTCATCATGCTCGATTTTTCCTCTCTGTTATTCTGTTTATGCCAGACAGCGAACGACATCGTACCCGATAAAAAATGCAAAGTTATTCATAGCCGCTTTTTCTATTCCATCTTTTACAAATTTTTCTTCGCCTTAATCGTGAATAATGTGTTACTTTAAAGACGAAATTAAACGTTATTTATCTACTATATAAATTATGTGCTTTTTATAAAGGCCGTTTTTTTTTATATAATAATTTATTTTATTTTTTGCACAATGCCCGAAGTTTATTCTAAAAATTTCTACGTCCACAACGAAAAATGTGTCACTTATTCGCGCTACATTTTCAATAGTTACTATGTTACGCAACATTTTGAAATATCGAGACATATCCCCATGTATTGATTTATCCGGACGAAATGTGCACACCTTTTCCTCTTGAAACTTCAAAGATCAAACAATAACGAAACTCGACGCTCTGCGCTGAATATAACTTTGTCGGAATAATAGTAATTTTATTCTACCGGTAAATTTTGTCTGGCAATATATTCACGTAGGAAATGCTGATCTCTATATATATATATATATATATATATATATATATATATATATATATATATATATATTAACCCACTGCTGGGTGTAGACATGTCCCAGACGTTTCCAACGATTTCGGTTTTATGCCACTCGGATCCAATTGATCCCTACATGTTTGGCAATATCGTCTCGCCACCGTGTTGTTGGTCTGCCTCTTTTCCTGTTTGAATACAATTGACACCATTGCGGGATATGTTTTGTCCACCTGCCGCCATGTCTACGCGCCAATTAAATATATATATATATATATATATATGTAATACATATACATATGTGTGTGTTATTCGAATGGAGGATAGTTAACTTTCAAAGAGAATACGATATGTTTCAATATAAACGAATGCAGACAGAACCAGAAGGAAATAGAATGATAAAATACGGAGAGTCATTTAACATATTTTAATGGCAACAAATGTACTGAAATGAACAATCAACTATGCCAAAAGTTGCGATTCCATCATTGAAAATAAAAAAAAAAAAATAGGGAAGAATTAAAGCCACCAATTATCTAATTCGTGGAGAGGTAGTGTTTGCTCGTCCCAGTGTTTGGTACCAGAACTGAGTCCACAATTCGGTGCGACATTATGAAATTGCAAAAAGCATAGTTGGGTTTCCGATTTTAGTACTTCGATTGGTCTCAGTTGCGCTTTAAAACAGCATGCCCCTATTCTATCGATGTCGATAACACTTCAATCGCTTCTCCTTAAAGCGGAGTTTCGGCCGTGCGTAAATATATGTGCGATAGATAAATGCGTAAAAGTCTTTTAGTGACGCTCTTTCGATATAAAAAAAAAAAAAGAAAAAAACGTTACTAGTTTATTATTTATACGATATCCATGCCCTTGTATCTTTCGTTTTGGTTCCTACGAGGGTATCTAGGAAAACGAAGTATGGGATCGGGTTGCAAAACTTGGGGCCTCAGAAGGGATTCTCATTCCGAGGATTCCTTCTTCCTATTTAGTTGTATCCGCTCGAGCAGACCTTCTTCATCGATGGAAGTCTCTGTAAAGGACGGCTTAACTTTTATAGGTCTATCCAACCTAATCTCCCTACCACATCCATTCTCGCATTTACGTCTCCTAAAAAACTTCCAGCTCGACTTTTTTTTTTCAATCCAGGTCAGACTTCGTTCCAACCACAATTGACTTCCCAGACATTTTGTACTCTATCAGTCTTACTTCATCTATATATTGTCCTGTGCATGCGGCGGAACTATAGCCGACGCTAATCATGTGATTTTTGCTTGTGATATAACATATTTACCACTTCTCGGTTGCTTACTTATTAGCCCTGAATAACAGCAATATTCACGCAGCTCTGGCCATCTATGTGTATATATCTAAAATTAATCTTGTGTTTTTCCCCCTTTTTCCTTTATTCTTTTTTTATCATATGCATGATATAGTTATATGAAAACGTGGATAATTTAAATTCCCATACCTAAGCGCAATTATTGTAATATAATAAATAAATAAATCCTTCGTTGATCAGTATAAATAAACGAATTTTGTCAATCGACATAGGCCTAATCGCTTGTTTATTAATTCATTTATACCGTATTACTTCGAATTTAAGACGCTCCCGAATTTAAGACGCACCCTTGTTTTTGGTTTTCAACGTGAAAAAAAAAATTCATCGAATTTAAAACGCATTAAAATTACAAGGTTTTAGGAAAGAAAGTTTTGGAAGAAATAGAAATAATTAAGATACTAATAGTCAATACCCGTATACTTCTTCAACATAATACGAAATATTATAAACTTATAGGTACATAGGCTTACTTAGCGCAATTTCATTTGCAATAAAAAAAAAAACAGGAAAAAACAGGAAAAAACAGGAAAAAACAGGAAAAAACAGTAATTTTTATGACTAAATTACCTATTTATTGCTTTTTCTAATTATGTTTTTAATTGCTATCGTCGATTGTTGAATCGTCGTCATTGCCGGACGTTGAAGTAGAATCGTTTGCGTCATCTTCGTCACTATGATTCCATGCACAATCATCTTCAGAGCCATCCAATGCATTCGATATACAGCACTTGAAAAAGGATTTGATGATTATACAGGGCGGTAAATCTTTCCAAGCTTTTGAAATCCATCCTACAATCGTACCTGCTGAGGCTCGTTTGATTTTGCCAGTTGGTGTGAGAGGATGATTATTTTCAGTCAACTATTGATTGTATTGCGCACGAATACGATCTTTAAAGGCTTTATTAACACCGACATCAAGAGGTTGTAACTGACTTGTCATACCTCCAGGAATGACTACTAAATCGCACTTTCCATTTGCCAATCTGGTTTTAATGTCGTCAGATAAATGACCGCGAAACGCATCCATCACTAACATGCTGTCTGCTCCCATACGCACTCCAACCAATCTTGCATAAGTTTACTTGTCATCCAGGCATTTTGTTGGGCTCGAACAATAACCCCATCCGAGAAGATTTCTTTTGGCACAGTTTTTCTGTTCAGGATTACATACGGCGGTAACTTATTGCCATCCGCAGTAGCACTGAGCATAACAGTTACTCTTAATTTTTCGTAGCCGGTTGTTTTCACTGTTACTTGTTTTGGCCCCTTCTCACTGACCGTGTAATTTCTTGGCATGTCAAAGAAAACAGCAGTTTCATCAGCATTACCGATGACTAAGATGGTATTGTTTCTTTAACCTTAGTTATATTACATGACGTTGATATTGCACCAATTTATCCTCATAATCAGATGGTAGTTTCTGGCAAATTGTGGTTCTACAACGTAATGATAGACATTGTCTTTTCATGAATTTTTCACACCATCCACGACTAGCTTTAAATTGAAGAGTTTTATCGCTGGCAATTTCTCTGGCTTTTAACATTAATGCTTCTCGCGTTACTGGAAGACCTTTCGTGCGAAGTTCTTTAAAATAAGTTAAAACGGCAGCATCGATTTCCTGATATCTTCCATGTTTTGGTCCCGAAAATGATTTTTTTGTTCGTTTACACACGAATAACTTATTTTTCATTTCACGCCAACGGCGAACATTCACTTCGTTAATCGAGAACTGTTTACCGGCGGCACGATTTCCGATATTTTCTGCGCATAAAATAACTATACGCTTAAATTCCGCTCCGTATGTAAAACGCTTTTCCATAATAAAAAGAAAAAGTACCGTATTAACAAAACAACGATGGGTTAGTAACTGCAATGTTTGGGAGAGCGACACTGACTGACGAGCAACGACTGTGACCGGAAATGGGAATAGGTTTACAAGTCACTTTTATAAACATCATTAATCAACTCCTACAGCTAGTGTAATATATCGATAGCATTAATGTATCAAATACAATAGGACTACTAATTCCACGTATAATAGGAGATTTTAGTACGTATAATAGGTAGTTTTACTCTTATACATGCGGTCAATTTAGAAAGTATCTCGAATTTAAGACGCACCCTTGATTTTAGACCCTGAATTGTGAAAAAAAGTGCGTCTTAAATTCGAAGTAATACGGTATATATATATATATATATATATATATATATATATATATATATATATATATATACTTCAGCTAATAAACGGTGATTAGGTTAATGTAAATTAAAGAAAATTTATCTATACGATGAAAAGATTTGTTTGAATTGTTTATAATGTTACACCTGATCAACAAGAGATTTTGTATAGGCTGGAAAAAATTTAATCACATTATTGTTATTATTTATGACTTTATTATTGGTCTTCCAACTAAATAATCTTGCCTGTACTATTACGAAAATATCACGTGCGCCCGGTAAATTGCGACCAACCACGCACACGCGATACGACGGATATTGTGTACTTCTTATACGGATTCTAAATAACAAACTTAACGCAATACTTCGAGACTACGATGACCGCTTCCTCCGTACTAGCAAAGATAATATCTAATAAAATTCAAATTTAACATCGTCCGGTGCCTCATAAGCGTAGGCACATGTAATCAGTTTTGCGGCCGAGGTTAATTTAATTTGCTATTCATCGTATTGAAATAATTTAAACAGTCGAGACACGGTGACGGTCGTTCGATTAATGCCGACACGTTGTTTTTATTTGATTTGTTACTATTATTATTATTATTATTATTATTATTATTAATATTAATATTATTATTAATATTAGTTTGCTTCAATCATCGACATCGGTCAATTTTAACATGATGGTGATGATGATAGTTAGACGCATCCGTTGCCGAGGTAGGAAACAGATAAGGGGAAGCAGAGGAAGAGGAAGTACGAAATTGTTAATACAACGTGAAATAAACGACAGTAGTTAGTTCTGGTCTCTAAAAGTCAAATAGTATCTTAACTCGATTTGTAAATTTAGTAAGTTGAACTTTTTTAACAATTTTATATATATATATATATATATATATATATATATATATATATATATATATATATATATATATATATATATAGGTATGAATATTATATATATGTACGATATTCGAGTATATGTTTATATATGTATTATAATTATTGTTGCGTTTTTAACAGAGTTGGTAGTAATCATGTAAAACCTATGTACACAAAACAAACACAACATTTATATATACACATATTATGTTACGGGTGTATGTGCATTTACTTATGTAGTTATGTATAACTGAAATTGTTAGTAAGGTTTTACCCGTCCTTAATAATTTTAAACATTTAAAAAAAAACTAGAGAAAACTTCGTATACACCTACACACACACATATATATATATATATAAAATACACAAGAAAAGCTAAAGATTAACTAAAAAAATGCCATAATATATTTTTTTCAGTCAAATCTGACATATATATATATATGCATGATATATTACTGTTATAGATGTAATAGTAATATGTAAAAACAAATATATATTTGAATGATTTTCCATTAAAAATCGTTTAAATTTACATTTAAGCATTTAACAAATGTTTTAAATAAATCGTATAGAACGAGATATTCAGAATATAACAACCTTTCTTTTATTGATTTATAAATATATCTGCAAATTACCCGAGATACTAACGAAATGATTCGCCTACTAGCGATTGATATCCGGAGACCGATTATTTATTCAAACTGTATTTTTTTCGTGGCAGACACTGATGCGACTTCGTTTTGTATCCGTAATTTCAAATGCGTTTTATATTTAATGTAAGCGAAATTTATGCGTCTATGCGAACATTAATTTATTTACGGGGTTCGAAGAAATCTAAATGTCGTCTCCGATATGTTAATGACACCTTTTTAGTTCGGTAACACGTCAAACAAATATTATCGAAATTTACGGATGAGTTCAATTTTACATTAATGTCAAATTCACCGTTGAATCGGGACGAATATTGTGAACTGGCATTTTTGGACGTCTAAGCGTCGAACACTGTTTAAAGAAGATATACCAGCCGTACTGAACGTAAGATTCACATTATCGCCGTAGTTGGAAGTGAAGAATTTCCAAATCATAGCACGATGCGTATACGATCGAGAAATGTCGACGTAAATGAAATGATGTCTTCGTCTTTTTCCCACATTTTCAATGTTCTGTTCGGAAGCGATTCAATTTTATCGAGATATTTCTCAGTAGGTCGAATCCAAGCGGTCTGTCATCCGCGTTGCGAATTAATCGCCTCTCGTTCGGATTATCCTGACACCATTTCTTTCTCCATTCTTTAATTTCATTGAAATCTCTTCATCTATTAATTTTCTTATAGTCATATACGTTGGTTTTGTCGACTTTGTACGATTAGTTTCGTCTGTATTCTGATATATCGGTAATTCTGCATTTTGTTTATATTTCTCCCATTCCCTCTAATCGTTACTTCTTTCCGTCGGTATTCTTGGGGCATAATAATGCTGGAAGTCATGCTACTGGTGTGGATTTCGATGTGCTTTTTATGAATCTTCGAATTCAGTTCCACGTCCATTTTGTGGACATGGGCTCTGTTTAGCCACACCGGTGCCGCGTACTCCGCTATTGAGAAAACTAGAGCTAAAAGTTCGTAATGTTGCTCGCTCGGGTGCTTCTCGCGTAGTTCCTGCTATTTTGTTTATTACGTTTACCCTTGTACGCACTTTGGCGGCTGTGTTGTCTATATGCTTTCGGTAATTGCCGATCCAAAGTGACATTCAGATTTATTCGCATCTGAAGAGAAGCAGGAATTAATAAACTTATTTACGCAATTAAATATAATTACACCTATCCTAAACATATTTAAATATAATTGCATCTTGCTTTAGCTTATAAACTAATTATATAATCTCAACTAGTTTAAATTGACGTATACAAATTCTGTATTTGTATTTCACTTACACAATATATTTACTCCGTCATTTTTACGAATTGGGGGGGTTAACAAAAAAAAAAAAAACGACATCCAGATACTTCGTATCATCGATTATTAGGTTAATTTCATTTTTTGCCATTCGCGTGTTTAAACGGAAGCGTGACATCATTGTTTTCTCTTTATTCAATTGCAATCGTCACCGTTTAAAGTATTGCGATAGTAAGTTCCCTGTAAGTTTTGCTTCTGTGATCTCAATTTTGTTGTTCTGCGTAGCTAATGCCACATCGTCTGCGTAAATGAACGTTCTCGAAACGGTTGTTGACATATCCGAGATATATAAGTTAAGAAGTAATATATTATTCAGGATTTTCCGCTTGCTTTCTTTCCTCATTAGAGTAGCAATGAATTTCCGATTGTCCGGCATCTCGTCTATTAATCTATACACGGTTTTACACGGGATTATTTCAAGTACCTTCGTCACAAGCCCGGTACGCCGCATATGATAAGCAGAATGCCACCGATGTTTACTTATTTTATCGAAAGTCGTATTCTATGTGTGATGTTAGCGTATTTATTTGACATACACAGTTTCTGTTCTTCCTATTAACCTGTTTGCTCCATCGGGATGTTGTAGTCTATCACTGATTTTATGCGATTATAAATTATTTTTTCAAAAATTTTATATACAACGCGCTTAATTACTGAACTATAAATTTCTCTTGGCTGTTTTAAAAAGTGGTGGAAGTTTAGCAGTTTCAAGGATGTTATTGTAAAGGTGAAGTATCCATGTTTTCGTGTTTTTTGCCAAAGTGTTTTACAAATTCAGGATATATTCCATATTTTCCAGCTGCTTTTCCCATTTCCAGGCTACTAATGGCTGTACTTATTTCTTCTACGTTTATCGGTGCGGCGTATACTGATTCATCTTCCGCCTTCTTTTCGAGCCAATTCGTTTTTCTCCTACATTTTTACTTTGTCTATGTTAGTTGAATTTGATATTTTTATAATTCGGATAGCAATTTTTGGGGGCTTATTTCAGCTTTCTGGCTCATTGATGTTTTTTCTTCATTTAATTTTCGTAGGAGACTCCATGCTTTTCGGCTTGTTTTTTCCTAAAGTCCGATTGTTCCACTAATTCTATCAATCTGCTCCGCCTATTGTCATCTAAGGCTTTTGTAATATCTGCCGTTTCTTTGTCTCTTGTCTCTTTATAATATTTTTTTTATATATGTTATTGCAACACTCCAGTCTGGAACATGTATTTTCCGATATCCTCTAGGTATGCTGTTTTGAAAGTGTTCGTAGTTGCTTATTATAGGTGGTATGCAACTGACTTTATCCTGGTGAATTTGTCCCATTTCGCTTTTTGGAATTTCCATCGAAGTTTCGGCGCTGAATCGAATTGCGGTAATTTGAAACCAGTTTCAATTATGGCTGGTCTATGTTGAGTTTTTGGAAGCTGTTTATAAATATACGTCCTATTTAGATTACTGACCTGTGTTCGTAATTTGTGGTGATAAAACGTAGGACTGCATTAATGACCGGTTTACAACTTGCTAATTTGAATGATCCTTGTTGTTTCGCATCGAAGACCAGATATAGATCTTTTGTTTCCATCCATTCAGTCAGTTCATCACCATCATTGTCTGTTTTCATATAGCCGTGGCTATTAAAATTGCCAGTAATAATAGTTATTCTATATTTGACATATTGGGCTTACTCCAATACATTTACTATTGATATGTTCGCTATTTTTATTTCAATAACTATCCCTCCGATGTGCAGAATTAATGAGTTCCCATTTAAGACCAGTTTTTACATAGGTGACTATTCCATATTTTCTATTATTGAGACTGCCGCTGCCAACTCCAAACCGCAAATTTTGGCCAGTTGGTTCTCGTCAGCTGCGTGAGTTTTTTGTAATGTTAACACATTTGTATTTTCCCTTCTCGGGCTATTCTTTCTAATATCTCCGTTTTGGCCTATCCCTTCCACATTTAACTGTCCAGTCAAATTACTGTCTGGAAGTCCTGATAAGGACTATTTCGATTTAACGATTTGACGATTTAATACTTTGATATACCCTCGATAATTTCCCGCATTCTTAGCCATTATTAAGTGTTTTCAGACGCACGACGAGAACGTGATACGAGGCGCGCCCGGACAGTAGTAAACTTCGTCATTAAATGTGTCGTACGTAGTAAGTAACGTGTGCTTCGAGAATTGGGATAGTTAATATTTTCAGAACGGGCGAATAAATGGATGGTGCACCGTGTTAGGACAATGAGTGGACAAATGATGATGATTTGTAATAACACAGACGCTCGTAGGTTTTTTATTGCGTTCATTCTGTAATACCGAGTTCGAGTTATATGCTATTTAATAAATTTTCTCGTTAAAATTTGTATTTATTCCTTACGAGGTTTATATTTTATAATGAATGTTTTATACAAAGTCGTAAATGTCGGCGTATTTTTTATCGGAAAACTTATTATTTCTTAATTTTCCGCAGCGCAATCGTCGTACGTCAGAAATATTATTTCTACGAAAAGGGTAATAATAGGAAACGCATTAACCCTTTCCACTATATGGTACGTGAAATTGTAATAATAACAAAATTATATATTTTCTGGTTGACCGTGAAATATCCTAATTATATTTATGTAAAAAACATTGAATATCATCTAGAGTTATCAAAATCGGCATTTACTGAATGATCTACACGATAAATCAAATCTGATGACAAACGAACATGAATTCAGACATACAAACCCTGCAAACCGAATTTTATTTTGCCGAATAATGCCGAAAATGGAATAAATGCCGACAACTGAATAAATGCCGAATAATGCCGAAAATAAGCATTTTTCTAATGTAAATTTTTTTAACTTTTTTTTTTTGGAAAATAATTAAAAATTTAAAAAAAAAAATTAGGAAACGATATATTTGTTATTACTCCATGTAAAATCGTCTGTCGCCATGCCTGATGCTGCGTTTTTTACGACTAGGTTATCGATGGGGAGTAATCAACATTCCATCGATGTTTCTATTTCATTATTTTAACGACACCGTTCTTATTTTACCTTCTTTTCCGAATAAAGCTTTTGGGCACTCCATTTCACGGGCGAGTAAGGGAGACAGACTACCGTATTATTAACATTAATTCGTTCCTTCCACCGTAGTGTCAATAGGATTTTATTTAAATTTAAAAGTGCCAAAATTAAGAAACTTGATAAGCGCATCAATAAAAAGAATGGATAGAATCATTTAATAAAGATTTTGAAGTATTCACAACCAATGGGAAAACTGTTACACGTACGGTGTGTTTGAAAGGTATATGTAACAAGAAAAATAATGTAGAATCACATAATTTGAACTGTTTTGTAATTTTGCTACCTTTTACCTCCGTTTTAAATTTCAATACAGTATTAATTTATTTAAAATTTCACTACTTATTTCAAAATTAAGTCAGTTTGTACGAACATATTTACTGCAGCAACTACAAAATATTTGTAATTTTTTAGTACACGGTGAGGGGGATTGCTGCAGTTCACTAAGTCCTGGAGACATCAGTGTATATGCTTGTATTGTGTCTGTAAATGTAGAAAGAAGTTTCTCTTATCTTAAGAATATTTTATCGGATAAACGGCATTCGTTCACAGAAAATAATTTAGAAAGGCGCATCATTATTGTATGTTATAATTCGACTTTTTTAAAATAATTCCCTCTACATCTACCTATATAAATAGCTACTTAATATATTTTCTAAGCTTGTAATTTTATTGTTACGTAAAGTATCTTTTATTAATGTACATATTAAAATAATCGCATACATATTGTAATGCTGTTTTTTTTTTTATTTAATTACTATTACGCAGTATAGATAAAAATGAGTTTTTTGATAAATGCCGAATAATGCCGAAATTTTCGTAATAAATGCCGAAAAATCCGAGCTCTAGTAATAATAATAAAAATAATAATAATTTGTCGAACTTTGTGAGGTAAATTACATTTTTTTTTTTTTTAATATTAAAGTTGTCTCAGCTTAATCAGTTCCTTACAAATTGTTGTCATAATTTTAACAGTAATAAAATTCTCACATACATTCGCATTTACCCGGGTTGTATACTGTTTCTATAATTACTCTCGCGTGCATTAGAATTATATTCGAAAAGGTGACATAATAATTATATGTACAAAATACACGCGGTTGAGAAAATCGTATACATAATATATATATATATATATATTCGAAATCTACAATAATTATTTGTCTACATAACTAGATTTCTTAATGTTACGTGCACATCACACAAACACACGCGCAAATACACACAGGAACACATATGTGACGACGATTGTGTTCTGAAATCTAGCAAGAAATACGTGGGAAGAAACGTTTTGGAAATTTTGAGCGAGTAGTTGTTCATTGAATATTTATTTTATCGAAGTGTCTTTTTGTAGTTTGGACATTCGAAAGTAATATGTTCTACAGTTTCCCTCAACCCGCAGCAGCATTTATCCATCTTTGCTGAAACCAAAACGATATAAGTACTCGGCAATTTAGTTAATAGTTTATAATGAAAATTTAAAATTATGTCTATTTAAAAAGTTTAGGGATCATTTCAATAAGTGTGGCGCTCAACTGTATCTTTTTTAATTGTACTGCGATAATTTTTTACGCATTTTTTAATTCGTTTGCTATAGAATGTTGCAGGGGCAAACGGTTTGTATCGCTGATAATAAATAGCTTAGTTCTTGATCTAGATTTTCAAAAATTCATTATTCTTTAGTGCAAGTATAACAGCTCTACTTTTGATTAGTAATTCGAACGGTAGTACACCACAAATAACGATTAACGCGCTGCGTGAAATGGTATCGTCCCGCATGCGTTAATTAGAAATTTCCTTTGCGATGAAGTTATTTTTCGTTTACGAAAATTTTCATTGTTAACCTTTGCATATACACGGAACAGGCAGTGTTTTCAACTAGCGATTTTATCATTCTGTAATTAAAATCGAATCCCCGAGTGTTCTAACATGCTTTTAGCAATGGCGATATTTCCCATTCATTTTCGATATCACATTGTCTATATTGATAGCCTCGGTATACCACTTTTATCGTGTTTCTCTTAAGTTTTAATGACTTAGTGAAAAGTGAAATTTATCGCCGGATAGAGCTGTAGATTAACTTTAACCATCTTTCTAACTTATGTAACGTTTCATTATGTTCAACTTTAGAATCTCCCTTTATGATGAGTAATAAATCGTCAGCGTAAACGTACAAATCGACTTTATTAATAATAATAATAATAATAATGATAATATTAGTAATAACGATAAATAATAATAATTAATAATAATACGATTACATTATTATTATATGTACTATAATATTATTACTATTATTAATTTAAAAATTCGCCTATAATTTAATAATTCCTTTCATAAATCACGCGAAATGGTTAGTTGTACGAGTTATTTTAATAGAGCTGAAAATTATTTTAAACAATAATTACACGAAATAATAAATAAAACAGTATTATTAAGTAGATAGTCATTATGAATGGTTAAACTACTAATATAGGTTAATTGTGGGACAAGGCAATCGACAGATATCACGAAGATAATTAAGAAAATAATAATTACGCGAGTTCGATAAAATATATAGGAAAATATGTTTAAAAATTAGTAAAAAAAGCATTTAAATTTGTAATAATAACGTATAAAAATAATTTACAAAAAAAACACACACGATGATAAAGTCAGTTTGGAGAATGAAAACAAAACGTAGATAACATAATTGACGGACAACTATTAGACACTGCGAAGATAATATTATATTAGAAAAATTAGAAATAATTAAATCTAGAGACCTAGTAATAAATTATTAAATAATATTAACTCGGACGAAGAATTAACATTAAAGTCAATATTATAACGTTAAAGTCAGCTTTATAAATGAGGTACTTATAAATGGAGTTTATTAATTCTGACTGTTTTTGGTGCGTATATGTAAGTGTTTAACCAAATTTACTCACAACGTATAAATTAGTTAATATTTAGCAAATTAAATTTCTCAGCAACATTTGTAGACATTTTACGCTCGATAATGACCTAATGTTTAAACTTCGCGTTTAATATAAAATTTTCGGTGATTTATTTTCGTGTTTTTAATCTTGTTTCGTTTCCATCAAATTACTACGAGATAAGTATATTTATTATTTATTACGATCATCAGACTAAACGAGACGAACTTAAATGTAACTACCAAATTTTTATTAACCCTTCCGCTTACACAAATAACATTTGTGTCAGTTTAAGGCATCAGTTTTACGATTAACGATTTAATGTTTGAAAATTTTCAATGATTTATTTTCGTGTTTTCCATCGAATTACCCCATTATTAACGTCATATATATATATATATGAAAATATATATTATTATTATCGAAATAAACGAGACGAATTAATAAGCGAACGCGCGGACCGGCTAAAATTTTAGCATTAAATCTTTCAGTCACACATAAAAGGATCGTTCGAAACTAAAATTCCTCATATATACCACACTCGGGGAAAGGTTTTTCCTTATTACATTTATACCCCTATCTTTTATACACGCGCCGGAAAAACTCCACTTTTAAACGCGTTTATGGTAGCATTTCAGTCGGTCAAATGCGAATTTAATCGAAGATTTTTAATTAACGAAGAATCGGGGCTGAAAATTAGACTGGAATTTGCCACAACTTTCGGGGCGGGTACATCATCCCCGGACCAACCCTTTCTGTTGTAAATTCATCCCGAATAAGGGTATTTTACATCTTGTATAATAACTTTCTTTTTGAAAATCAAGGGGTTTTGCATAGATTATTCTGAACATATTTTCTCATCCGATTCTGTTCAAAATTTACTGAGGAATTTAGCGCGTGTACATCATCCCCGGACCAACTCTTCCTATCGTAAATTCACCAAAAATAAGGGTATTTTCTCCTTTGTATTAGGGGTTTTGCGTAGATAAACATATTTTATCCGATTGTATTTAAAATTGACTGAGGAATTTCGGGTTGAAGACTATTAAAAAAAAGTTTAAAATTTTGTAAAATTACTATTTAAGACTACATTTAACACGTTTAAATGGTTCAAATATTATATAAAACCCGACAAAACAATTTGTTTGTTAGTAGCTTTATACTATATAGTGTCTGTAAATTATAAGCTAAGTTATCGTATGTAGCTGTAGCATGTGCATATGAAGTTGTAATCAAAATGGAAAGTCGCGGTTTTTCTCCGATATTATGGTAGTCGATGGTTGGATATTTTTTCCATTTTATATTTAAGATAACTGAATGGTCTGGATTTGGTTGGAAACATTAAAATTTTTTTTTTGAAAAATCGTGGTTAAAAATACAAAATTTATATAATCGTTTCGAAAATCAGGATTTATGTACTAGAAAAAGTTTAAAATAATATACCAAACTAATCTTAACGCCAAAATTAAAATTATTGTTTTTAGAGGGGGGTTGAATGTTTTTGGAAAAAATTGACTTTTTCCAAAATTTCTAAATTGGAGTTTAATCCATATGCTACGACCTATTAAATGACGTGAGTAGTCTACCCATCTGACAGATACTCGTCGAGTAATAACGTCGGAAAGTTAGCCGTTTCCCGAGTTCGAATTAAGAATGTCGGGGCTGCATCTACTTATAGAACGTTTGAACTTTATAACGCCTGCTAGTACTTCCTATACACATCTTGCAGTATTTTAATAGATAGTGTTTTTATCATTAGAGCGGGAAATTTTAAATTAGAACAAAACACAATGCAAATTTTGTATGAAAAACTTTATAGTAGCCAATAATTTAAATATGGTGAAATAAAAATTGGCACCTTTGGCAGCGCATAGCACACGACGTAAACATTTTAAAACAATTTCGACTGTGAAATAGTCATCTTTACATAACACATATCGTATAAAGCGAAAAAAACCATGAAAAAAATTTCCAAACCGAATCCAAAAATTTCTAAAAGGAATTTTTTTCAAAATTCGATTTTTTCGCAATAATTCGCGAACGATTCGGAAATTGGAAAAATTGTTTAAGTGAAAGTTACGCGGCATTAAAATATGCGTCTAATGATGGTATTGTCGTAATTTTATACGTTATGCCCATCGTGAAAATTGTGCTTAAAGCGTTTAGGGATTTTTCGCCGTTTTTAAGGGTGATATGATACATAGAATTTTCGAGTTGACATTAGGCGAAAGTAGACGTCGAGATCTATCATTTATGTAACGACGTAACTTTTTCCAAAATTTACCGGTAGCGAGAAATCGTGAGTTCAAAAATTTAATTTTTGATTTTGAAAAATTTTTCCAGCGATTTTTGGTCAGCCGATTCTAAATTAAAAATATGCCAACATAAAGTGAATAAATTTTAAATAAATGTCTATTATCATGTAAATCAAAAATATATTGTTTATAGATGTTAAGAATCCCTTGGACAGACAAAAAAACGAATTACTCTATATTATAAGTACATAGTGCGGACGGTAGTAGGAGGAAGTTTTGCAGAAAGTGTTCGGATGGCTTGCAACAGGGATTCATCGCGATCATCATGTTGGGTAGCCGTCGATATTATAAGAAGTTGGCGCAACAAACAGAAGATTGTGCACAGTAATAATTAGAAGGAAAATAATATGTGGTCGCGTTCCTGCAAGAAGGTGAGACATGGTATGGACGGTTGTAGGAGGATGTTTTGCAGAAAGGGTTCCGCTTGCAGGGACTAAAAAGGGTATCCACCCTTTGGGTAGCAGGCTTGGGTAGGACCCCTAGTTTTTAAAAATAACCGAAATACATCCGTATCGTTCATTTTCGGGATTAAATACGAAAGATATTTAACGAATATAACCGAATATAATTACGTGTGTTTATTACAGAGTATCGAAAAATGTTTACACAACATCAATCTTCTAAACTGTAAAACTAAAAAATTAAATAAAAATAATTTTGTTTAATATTTCTGAAAGATGTTTTTTTTTTTTATTATAATTTGCAAATGAACGGGTTCGTTCGAGTTTGTTTATTCGATTTCATATTTATAATTACGATGAACGAGTAATTTTTTTGTCGACGTAATTGTTTTAAAATTTTTACCTAGCTGTGCTGTTTTTCAGTGGCCTAATTTCGAATCGATTTTAGGATATGCATATACCGAGTACATATACGTATATATGTATATGTATATATATATCAATCCTTAGATTGGTGGATAACGTTTATGATTTGCGATCCTGTTTATCGAACTAAGAATTCCTTTATTTCGGCTTTTCTTTTTAAATTTGCGTAACATGATGCTCCTGTGTCCTTTATTATCTGTTGGATGTATTATTAGGTTTTCCTCTGCAGCGTTTGCCTTCAATTATTCTGAATCGGCGTTTGATTATGAATGTCCTATCCACTTGGTTCTTCTTTTCTTTAATGTATTTATTAGAATTCTCGTTTATTACTTTTAATACTTTTTCCTTTTTTTATTTTCTCTATCCAACTCATTTTTTGCATCCTAGCCAACATCACATTTCGAACGCTTCAATTCTATTGTGCATTTGTTTATCGTCTTCTGACCCGTATAGTAAAATGCTCCATATATATGTTTTCACGAAATACTTCTTAGTTTCCAATTTTATACTTTTTGATGTTAGTAAGGATTTTTTTTTATTGAACATCGTTTTTGCTCGGTTGATTCTCGTTATTATTTCTTTATACCATCTTGGGTTATTAAGCTTCCGAGATATCTATGACTGTTAACTTGTTTTAACTTTTTCTCATTAATTCTTATGTTTGTTGTCCCCGATTTCTTATCGCATTTCATCACCACCGTCTTTTCTTCGTTTATTGTCATATTATATTTATTAGTTACTTTTGCTAAACATTGTATCAATTTTTCAAATTCTTTTTCATTGTCCCCACAATTGCTATGTCACCGGCGAATCGGAACATCGACGTTCTTACACCTCCCACTTTGATCCCGCATTCCCCTTTCTGTATAACTTCCTGAATTATGTTTTCCGTGTATACATTAAAGAGGCCTGGTGATATGCAGCACCCTTGCCTTACTTCTTTTTCTATTTTAACTTCTACTTCATTTTCGTTACTTTTTATTATCGCTATTTGCTTTTCATATAATATTTTTATTATTCTATCTTTGTATTCTATTCCTATTCCTTCTAGAGCGTTCCACAGAAGTTTCCAGTTGACTCTATCGAAGGCTTTTTCCATGTCGATAAAAGCCACATATGTTGGTTCGTTTATTTCTAGCCTTCTTTCTATTATCTGTCGGATTCCTAGAATCGCTTCCCTGTTCCTTGATTTTTACGAAATCCATACTGGTTGTCATCTAAATTTTCTTCTATTTTCTTGTTAATCCTGTTCAGTATAATTTTTGTTAGTATTTTTGATGCTTGCACGAGTAAACTGATCGTTCTATGTTCTTTACATTTAACTGTATCGTTCTTTTTCGGTATCATAACCATAATTGAAATCATCTGGAATCTGTCCCTTTTCATATATTTCCGATATTAAGCTGTGTAGATAACTTTTTGCTTCTTCGTTTAAATTTAGTAACAACTCGCTCGGGATATTGTCATGGTGCTTTTTTTCTTTTTAATTGTTTAAGGGCAAAATCTATCTCTTCTTTAGTTATAGATGGACCAGAATTATCCTCTGTTATTGATGCGTTGGCTTCCATTTCTTTTGATGGACTACTATTTCTGAATAATTCTTCCGTGTATCTTTTCCATCTTAATAAAATGTTTTTTTCCTGTTATTATTATTTTCCCATTTTCATCTTCTATTCCATTTGTTTTACCTCTAAATTGTTTAAAATATTTTCTTATATTATTATATGCTGTTTCTATATTACCTTTTTTTGATATTTTCTGATATTTTCTTCTATTCGTGCGCATTCCGCTTCTATAAATTCTTTCTTCGCCCTTCTCGCTTCTCTGTTTACTAAATTCCTGTATTTGTTATACATTTTTTTATCTTCATTATTTTCCATGTTTTGTATTTTCGTCTCAGTTCCATTAGTATCAATTCGCTTGTTATCCGTGGTTTTTTGTATACTATATTTCTTGTTCACAGCGTTTCCTTCGCTGCTCTAGTTGCGGATTCTTTGACCATATTATATATATATATATATATGTACGCGTCCGTTTCATAATTTGTCGGAGCAATCTCATCTGACATATTTTATAAAAAGCGCTTGGAGTCTCATACAAATACACTGGCTATCAATTTATTAGATAACAGTATTCAGATACGCCGATTAAAACGAACCAGGACGTTCGATTTATCCTAATTTCTGCTGGAATTCTTTAGGGTGCACTAATGGCTGTTGACCCCTCTCGCGCTACTTCATAAAAATTGCTAGATGGTCTCTCGGCCAGTTGTAATTATGTTATTTTTAAAAAAATCTGACATATTTCGAGCTTTTTAATTTGACTGCTTAAGATATATATAGATGAGTAAATAGACAAAGTTGGATTATACCTAAAAATAGATATATTCTGATTATATTTAATTTAATTTTTGTTTTCAATTACCTTCGCGCGATCTATTTAAAATAACGCTACACCACATAAATTCGCATACATTCATATATACGTACATATAAAAGAAGATTTTCGAGAATTTAAATTCATGACCACATTGATGGAGATATTTTAAAAGAAAACAAAATAAAATTAATAAAGTCGAAGGAGTTATGTATTTTAATGTTTGAAGAAAGGAATAATATTATGTGTATATTACATATATATTTAATATATATATATATATATATTTCATTATAATTATCCGAGTTTATTTTAATCAGAATCGATCCGATATCAATAATGACGGTATATAGTAAAGAATTATTCGACAGAGCCGCGCAGAATTGTCCGTGCAGCGAATTTATCCATCCGTGGTCGACAAGTTGCTTTAAAGGTTTAATGATGTTTTCCGTTTCAGCTTTCATCGGTGGTATTAAAATGTCATTATTAATGCAAACGGTACGAAATCTGTATTTTTCTTAATTTTATTTATTACGTTTTAATTTAACACTTTATAAGCGATTTATTTTTATTATTTTAAAAATTAATTGAGAAGAATAAATATGACGAATAAAAAAAAAACATATCTCGTGGGATTAGTAAACAAGACGTTATAGTAAGAATATATATCGTTAATTAAATTAACATTTAATGAGACAATCTGCTCGTTGTAACGTCCAGAAATATTTACGGTATTCGAAAGCTTGTCGATTGGATTCGTTCGGAATGCGGTGCTGTTTGGAGAAAGGAAAAGAGGCGCCATTAGAAATAGCGAGGAATAAAGTCCCGAACCGGATGTAAAAAGTAAACGAAATAAAAGTTGAATAAAAATATGAAAAAAGAAAAACCGCTGAAACGGAATAGTCGTGCGCGTGGAAATAATATAGGAAAGGGATATAGTAGAAAATCTAAAGCAAATGCAGGAAGACGTAGAAAATATAAAATTGAAAAGAAAACGGCTCTGCGCAGGAAAAACATGTCGACTACCAATCCATTTTTGATCATAATCGTGTTTCGCCCGATCTTAGCCCGAGAAACGTTTATGCTAATCGCGGGTGAGGGTTGTAAGAAAAAAACGGTTATTTTTATCGTAATGAAAAGATGCCGGCTAAATTTTTCATTGGAAATAAAATCGTTAATTGTCGCATCGACCTAATTATCGATTAATCGTAAATACGGCAGGAACAACTGAAAATGCCTAAAAAAAAATGAACGTTTTTAGTTTTAAAGTCGTTGAGATAGTGACTCTAGAGCACCGACTACTATACAGAAAGTACCCAAGAATACGCAAAAAATTATCACCAGAAAATAAAAATATAATTAATCCTAATATTATAATGGCGCGGAAGGCAATAATGGCAAACCACCACGCGTTATACGCGCAGGTAAACAATATAGTGCAACAACAACAAAAAACAAACAAAAACACGCGGCATTGTGTCGTGACAACAAAGCGATTACAATCAGGTCTGCCGGGTGTGTTTGTCTATCTAAACGTTCTATTACGATTGCCTTGTACGCTACTTACACTGTTCAACAAAATAAAATATGGTATAGGTAAGTAATCGCCTACCTCCGATACGGAGACGGTATTTAATGATGATTAGTATTAACGTAGCTGTCTATTAATTAACGTACATTACGCGATATAAATAATTATTTACTTCTTCTTTTTACGCCATCTCCGGCCAAACAGTCGACACAGCTGTTCCGTCTTCGTCTCCCGACTCTGTAAATGTTACTAACGACGTTGTTCTCTGTGATGACATTTTTCTGGATTCCCGAGGTCTCTGGATGACATCGTTCTCTTTTGGAATAAATAACGCCTTTCTGGATCTTTATATTTTAATTTTCTCTATCGTATAATAGCTGTTTCATTTGCTTTAACAATTTCTATCGATAATGTATTCTCTGTATGAAATCTTCATTATATATAATGTTCTTTTCAAGCGTGAATGTGATAAACCAACTTCCCACACAGTACGGTAGTACCGGCCATACGTAACGTATTTAGTCTTAACTGTAGGTTACTTTCCTCATCAGATTTTTATCGTTTAATATCTACATCGAATCGACTTTACGTTCTGATTCGATTGTAAACAAAATATTTACCCTAAAAAATCACCTCTGCGACTTTTAGAAATGCTGGCTTACCAATAACCGTAAACTGTAAAACTACTGCTCGTTACGTATTTATCAACTTGTTAAAGTGCATACACACTCGTCGTTAAATCTAACCCGCTTATCGCTGCAGTGTAATGCACATAATATACCGCGCGTATTCGTAAAAATACGTTTTAGATTTTATCGGTTATACAACTGTTATTTTTACTTTATTAATAAAAGGGAGAATTACAGTTTTGAAGATCGTCTTAAAAATCGGCAATTTGTTTTTCAAAAATACATTTTTACAATAATGACCAGTAGTGAAAAAATTTGTTTGTGGAACTGCAATTTTTCGAGAAAAATCAAAATTTCGTAAAACTACATCCTAACTTAAAATTAACGATACACTGTCTTCTTCTTCTGGTGCCATATCCTCAATGGATGTTAGCGATAATTCCAGCAGTAAAGTTTCTGTATTAAATTCTGTCCATTCTCTCGCATTATCCAACCCTGTCTTTTTTCTTCTTTTTTTTCTCGTTTTCTACTGATGTTCCCTTCAGTTATCAATTGTAATAGTTCGTATCTGTTATTTCTCAAGACGTGTCCGAAGTAAGCTTTTTTCCTTTTTTTAATAGTTCTTTATAACTTTTATTTAGCAGTTTTTGTATTTCTGCATTTGATACTTTCTCCGACCATGGAATCTTTAACATTCGACGATATAGCCACATCTCAAATAATCTTCATCTATTTAACGTCGATTTTTTCATGTAACATTTCACAAATCTCCATCATCGAATTTTGAGTGAGGTGTTCTTGGATCACTTTGTTCATCTCTGTTTTTAAGTCATTCCACGCTTCGTCAACATCTCTGCTACGTTACTGTCGATAGTAAGTTTATGTATTCTGTCATTTAACTGTTCGGTGACTTTTACTATGATGTGTTTGTTGTTTCAATTTTCTACATTGATTTTACACATTTCTTATTATTCTTTTTCATCGCCTTGAATTTTACATGTAAGGTCATAACTAAAACATTGTGATCTGATCCAATATCAGCCTCGGGGTATGTTTTAACAATCCTAATTCCATTCCTGATTATACAGTTTGGTTTGTCTGCTGGCGATTTCCATGTATATAGTCTTCGAGGTGGCATACCAAACCCATGTGTTAGCTACTAGCAGTTCTTCTTCTTGACAAAATTGTATTAACCCGGATTCCCCTGGTAGTCATCTACTAACTTACGCACTTTTGCATTACAGACGCTGTACTATATTTATTTCAAGTTTCTTAGTTATTTTCATCAGTTCTTTTATCTGTTCGTATAACCCTTCATCATCAGGTTTATTGTTGGTAGGTGCGTAGACTTGTATTATGTTAACGTTCGCTGGATCACATTTTAGTTTGATCATCATCGATCTTTCGTTATATGATATGAACTTTAAAACTGATTTTGCAATTCTATCGCTTGTTACGACTGAAACCCCGTGTTGATTAATGTTATTACTGCCTGAAAAGTATACGCTACGTTTATTGGAGATGCATTTCCTTATATTTGGCCACCTCATTTCGCTCACTCCTAATATGTCGATATTAAGTCGTTCCATTTCATTTGTTGTATTTCCCAGCCATCAACATACTTCTTACATTCCATGTTGCGATTCGGTAAGTGTTTTTCAAAACCTTTTATTTGCGGTTACTTCTGTTGTCTGCCATTTTGTAGATAATATACTCGGAATTTTTCTGTCTCTAACTTCCATCGCGCATTTGTTCCAGCCTGCAGCGTGCTACACCAACGAGGGCGTGGAGGAACTGGAGTCCACATTGCTGTGTCTGACCGCCCATTGACTGATGTAATATTCCTACGACACGGGTGCAGCATTCGTATGATTATCTTTATGCGCCATATAAGTTTGGGGAAAAGAAATACAGTGGTGGTTTCGCGTTGCCTTCCACCGGATTTTCTGTTAGAGTTTACTCCCTTAGCCGAAAGGATCCAGTTTTAAGGTGCTGAATACTCGTCTGCTTGCTCTAGATTGATATGCATCAATCTGACACATGATAGTCTGTTGTTGTTAATTCAGTAAGAAGCTTAACCGTATTTATAAGGAACACCTTCGGTAAGTGAACCATCCTGCGTTTTCCTATCAACGGTGTTTTGTGAGTTCCGATTTAGCTTCGCTAATCAGCGCTAAGCCCGTCGAATAGAAAATTACCACCCTGCACCACGTGGATGTACGGAACTCGCATGGTTGTTGTTTCGTTCCTCCGTCGGTGGGACTAGCACAATATGGCGGTCGAGTGATTACTTACTAGATAACTCTAGTTTCAACAACCTGTGCCCCGCAGGGCTCGACACTATCGTTAATTCGGAAATAATACGAATCTTACCTCCGGTAGTGAGCGGTAGCTTAATCTAACTTGAGCAGACATTCACTACTCGTCATTTTTATCGAAACATGATTTTTGCCGAATCATACTTCTAACTAACCTAACCTAACCTATTCAAACCAACATATTTTAAACGACTAAAAATTAATAATCAAATTTTAAAATAACCGAAATAATAAATAAATTAACGGTGAAAAAATTAAATTATGGAAAACAGAACAGCAACCATAAAGACAATAATAGCGAATTTTAAAGGCCTCACCCATCAAGCAACGAAAACACACAACTACCGAAATAAAATAACCAAAAATCGAACAATAGTAATTTTTTAAATAAAACCATCGCGATAACCAGATTATTTATTACTATAAAAAATTTATTCAAAAATAATTTTTAAAATAAAACAATACCTATAATAACCTAATCGAAGCTAGCGCTATAACGGAGGAAGTTACATAACCGACACTACCGCTACAACGGAGAAGCTTCGATCCGTTTTATATTTCGTAATAAGTGAAATTTGTAAAGTTTATTCCTGCCCGGTATTTATTACGATTTAAACAGCGCCATTAACTTATTCATATGAATAATGATGCTAAAATAGATCAGCTTTAAAAATTAATAAACATCATTAAACAACACGAAAGTTATTACAAATCTGTATTTCTCTGAATTTTTATATTTGAATTACGTTATTTAATTAAATCTGAATAATTATTTGAATTCTAATGTAAATGAACTTATAAGCTCACACGATGGTGAAGCTTATGATTCGAAGGATTTCTTGCATACTTGTATATATTATATACATATATATATATATATATATATATATATATATATATATATATATACTTATTTATTTATTTATGAATTTATTTTCCAGATCCAGGTTTTTTATAAACGAAAAAATTTGAATAGAACGCGTTTGTTAAAAATGTGCGAACAAACGATACGTTTCGGAAGTAGCAGCTGCTGCGTATGTTTCCTGTTTATGTTAATAACTTGTTTATATAGGTAACTTCAAAACACGGTTCTAAATTTCTTTTTCAATAATTCATATCAATACGATTGTTTTAATTTATTATTTTCTGTTTTCATTGTAGAGAGAATATTTTATGGATAATTAGTTCGTAACTTAATGAATGCTGAGCTCTATCCCCAATCTAAAAATTCTAATATTTATTATATATTCATACATACAGCGCACACACACATACATCTATATATATATATATATATATATATATATATATATATAAAAATATATATATATATATATATATATATATATATATAAATATATATATATATATATATATATATATATATATATATGTATATATAACTCTTCAAAGACAAAAAGAGACACATTATAAAATACTGGAAATGATGCAAGTCCGACATTATCAATATTAACATTGGAAGTAGTACAAACTATAAAATCAGTGCATTGTAGGAAAATGTCAGGACCCGACAATAAAATTGATTGAGGAAGAAAATATAGATATAATAGTCATGTTATTTAATGATATCTATGAAAGAAGATAAATACCACAGGAGTGACTGCAGTCCCACTCTTGTTCCTATACCAAAGAAAGGAAACGCCACCAAATGTGAGAATTACAGATTAATTAGTCTAACTAATCACATACTCAAGATATTCATAAAGTTAATACGTAACCGAATAAGTAAGAAGTGCGAAGAAACAATGTCGAACACACAGTTTGGATTCCTGAAAGCAATTGGAACGAGAGAAGCTTTAGTAAGCATCATTGATACAAAGATCATTGGAGCAGAACAGTAGTATGTTTCCTAGACTTACGCAAATCATTTGACACATTAAAGCATAATAAATTAAGAAAATGTCTACAAAAAACTGGAGTAGACCAACAAGACATAAATATAATCAAACATATATATTGGGAACAGTCAGCGGCTTTAAGAACAGAATACGGTCTTACAGATTACATCCTAATTAATAAAGGTGTACGACAAGGATGTGGTATGTCACAATTACTGTTTAATTTATACGCAGAAAACTACATAGGGGAAATATTACAAGAATCCAAGGAGGATATCAAAGTAAATGGAAAGGTAGTAAATAATATACGATATGCAGACGACGTGGCGATAGTCGCAAACACGACACAAGATATACAAATATTATTGAATAAAATTATATCCGCGATGGAAAATTCAGGACTACGCATAAATGCACAGAACACGAAAGCGATGATATTCAGAAATAACACTTGCCCAATAATGACTGTGGACGGGGAACCAATAGAAGTGGCCAAAACGTTTAAATATCTCGGTTGCTGGTTAAATGATGAATTGAGTCCCGATAAAGAAATCAGAATAAGAATCGAACAGGCAAAATCAATATTTATCCAAATGAGATCTCTGTTCAGTAGTAAACATCTAAGTCTGAAATTAAGATACAGAATGGTTAAGTGTTATGTAAATTCGATTTTATTATACGTAGCGGAGGCGTGGACATTAAAATGCACAACGATGAAAAATCTAGAAGCATTCGAAATGTGGGTTTTCAGGAGAATGCTGAAGATATCATGGACTGACCGTATAACGAATAGCACTGTTATAGAAAGAATATGGCAAACTAAAGAGCTATTAACCATCATTAAGCGTATACATTATGAGGCACGATAGGTATCAGTTGATACAGTTAACTATACAAGGCCAACTAGGTGGACGTAGACGAAAATGACGTAGAAGAATGTCGTGGATGAAAAATTTGGAAAATTGAACGGGCTGGTCAACCAATGAACTAATACATTCGGCCAGAAACAGGACCAGTTTTGCACTCATTGCAGCCAACCTTCGTTAACGGAGATTGCACTATGAAGAAGAAGTATATATATATATATATATATATACTTTTCATCATGCGTATATTTTGAAATTGATTTTTGTAGAGCTAGCACTCTTAATGGACACTAACTCGATATTAAAACTGACATTGTAAGTCTTAAAGCGAAATTCCAGCTGCTCCTGATATGGAGAACAAACGCTGACCAGGGAGCCGTTCCTAGTATGGAGAACAGACACTTCTCAATTTTTGTAGTATTTAGGCTTGTAGCTGCCATATTAGCTTTGACAGGATAGTTACGTTCGTGGATTTTAAGAAGGCGTACGATTCAGTTGATAGAACGTCCCTCCTGAACATAGTGTTTAGAACAAGAAGAAAAGGATAGTTACGTTCGTGGATTTTAAGAAGGCGTACGATTCAGTTGATAGAACGTCCCTCCTGAACATAGTGTTTAGAACAAGAAGAAATCAAGAAAGTGGCCATTGGAAGGAGAAAAATAACCTACAGGTTGACTGTCTCGCGTTTGCAGACGACCTGGCATTGTTGTCGAAAAATATAGACGAAGCCAGACGCCAAGTTGAAATATTAAGCATTATGGCAGCAAAGATCGGACTGGAAATATCTTTTGAGAAAACAAAATTAATGACCAATGATAAAAACGCTCCCAACATTATAAAAGTTAAGAATAGAATAATCAAAAGAGTAGAAGAATTTAAATATCTTGGGAAAATGATTCAAGTGAAATCGGGAGATAAAAAAATCGATTCTGGAACGAAAACATAGATTGGTAATGGCTTTCCAACTAACAAGAGGCACATATCATAAAGAGTCAATATCCAGAAATACCAAAATAAGACACTATAACACGGTCATTAAACCACAGTGCCTGTATGTAGCCAAATGCCTAAATTTGACCTCTAACAAGGAAATACAGCAATTAGAAGTCAAAGAAAGGAAAATGATACGAAAAATATTGGGCCCTAGAGAGGGTGAAGAATATTGGAAATTAACATGGAAATATATGAAACAAAAGAAAAGATTAGCGACACAATAAGGAAAAGAAGAGTCGCCTTTTATGGGCACATAAAAAGAATGGACAACTACCGTCTTACCAAAAAGGTGTTTGACTTTTTTGAGGACAATCCGAAAAGTAGAGTGCCATGGACGGTACAAGTCAAAAGGAATGTGGAACATATGACAAACAGAAGAAAGGAAGAAGACACATTCGAAAATGATGAAAGAATACTGGTTAACAAAAAAACGAAAAGAAAAGACAGGATGCCACGAGATTAAAGAAAACGGCGCGAACATGGACGGAAGAAAGAAAAAAGACTCATTCGAAACGGATGAAAGAATACTGGACAAAGAAACGGGAAGAAAGAACAGAATTGACTTAAGACTAACATCGTGCAAATAGCTTTTCCGTGGTCCATAGAAGGACAAAATCGAATATAAAAAAAAAATTATATATATATATATTGGAATGAAATAATGAAGCGATCCGGACAAACTGCCATGTGTCTTCATACATTTTTTTTTTAAGGTGGTAGTTGCACTAGTAGTTTAGTTTTCTTCTCGTTTATGGTTAAACCAAATTTATTATATACCGCCTCTAACGACTGCAATATATTCTGCAATTCTTGCAAGTTGTGGGCTACCACAGCGCAATCATTCGCGTACTGGAAATATACAATTCCTGTTTGCGAGCGTTTGGAAGTAGCACAGAACCGATGTAAGTTGAAGAAAACACCATCGAATATACTGTTCATTATTATGTTCGTGGAGCCTAGTTTCTTGAATGCAAGTGTATGTATAAATGTCATATATACTGCGAAAAGTGTAGGAGCTAACACACAACATTGTTTGACTCCTGTGTTTATTCAGAATGGCTCTGATTCGAGATTTTGTATAAATACAGTGCCTGTGTTATTTTCATGTAGTATGGAAAGCATTCGAACAAATTTTGACAGGCAGCCTAGTTTCTCCATACATTTCATTAACAATTTCCTATGAACTGTAACGCTTTTTGTTAATGTCAATGAAAGCGGTGTACAGATTCTTATTTTTCTCGTAATACTTTTCTTGCAGCTGTCTTAACGAGAATAATGAATCGATTGTGTCACGGCCCGAGCGAAACTCATTTTGAGTTTCAGGAAGAAAGCGTTCTAAAACCGGTGTAATGCGATTGAGTATTATTCTTGCAATCCAATCTGCTTGTTTCCGCATGACATGACCACACCATGTCCATTTGAGTTTTCTTGCTATCTCCATTCGGTCTTCTGTCCTTGACGGTGCTCGTAATGCCTTGTTGTTTATTCTATCAAATTTTGTAACTCCTAACATTTTTTTTTCCATCATCCGCTGCACAATTTGTAACGTTTTTATTTGCTTAATATTATATGACCGTATTTGTGATCCATAAGTAATCCCCGGTATGATACACGTATTAAATACTTGTGCTTTTAATAATGGACTCATTTTCTTATTAAAAATTTCCTTCAAAGCCCAATACGTTTTCCATCCGATTGCTATTCTTCCATTTATTTCCTTGTCTGTTTTGTCTTTAAATGAAATTAGCTGTCCAAATAATTGCTTATCACTTTTACAAATGTCGATATTGTGAACGCGAAGACTAATATATACAAAATCATTTTGCCATCCGCTATAGAAATAAACAATTAAACAGATCCACGTAAAAGTAAAAATTTCATTATTAAAAAGTAATTTACAAATTCACATTCAAAACACATTAATGAGGTGCGAAAAGATACAATAATAATAATATTCAACTTAAAAAAACTTCCGGTACTTTTTTCCAAAATAGTGACGCGTATCGACCGAAAGTTTTTTAAATTTTAATATTAATAATACAGCAGAAAGCACAAACCGCTTCGATCGTATATAACATAATGAATAAATAATAATTATAATAGTAATTTAATGATGACGACGATGATGGTGGTGGTGAATAATAAATAAATAAATAAATAGATGAATAAATAATAATAATAATGTTTTTTATTATTTTTCATCTTTTTCCCTCGAAATTAGAAATGTACGCGGAAAATTCGACTATTATTATTTTTTGTCAGTACCGGCAAGTTTAGCCGGTATCGCATTATTATTAATGTCGGCTGATAGAAGATTTCCAATATTCCTCGGTACAGCCAATTCAGTATGTATCAGTCAATAAGTAATCTATATAATAATAATAATTATTTTTATTTAGCAAAAAAAATTATTTCGTTATAAGTTTTTTTTTTTTTTTTTTTTTTATATAAAGATTTTATTGGAACTGTAAAACTAATTACATTTACCATAACTAATTATAGGAGAATTTCACATGTAGTTAAATTATTTTATAAAATAATAAAATTAAATATTAATAAGATCCAGCTGATGTTTTCTTTTCAGCCGTCGGGTATCATTAGAATCATCTAATAGTAAGATTGCTTCAACGTTCGGATGAAGGTGAAGACGATTAATGTAGCTGTTTGACTTCTGGTGGATAATAACAGGAACTGGATCGATTTTGAGATCGATACGAAGTTGGGCGTTCGAGACAAACCAAGGTGCTCTTGAAATCATACGCATGAATTTGTTTTGAAATTTTTCGAGAATTTCGAGATTAGATTTGGCTGCAGATCCCCAGATCTCTGCACCATAGCTCCATGCTGGTCGGAAAATTGACGTATAGATGAGCCTCTTGCTTTCTAGACTAAGCTCAGAATTAGGCTGAAGGAGCCATCGAAAGTTGGAGAGCAGAAGGTCCAACATTTTCCGTTTTCTTCTAATATGCTCGTGCCAATTGAGCTTACAATCAAGATGCAGACCTAAATAGCGAGCAGAGTTAGATACTGGAACCGGTTTACCATCCAAATAAGTAGGAATGTAACCATGGTGTCGGAGAGAAAAGTCTACTTGTACTGACTTGCTGTCATTTAATTTAATTTTCCAGGTATGAGCCCAAGTTGAAATATTGTCTACAGCTGTTTGAAGAATATATGCAGCTGTAACATAACTGCGACTATGTGAAATTATTGCAGTGTCGTCTGCAAAAAGACTTGTTGTTGTCTCAGGGGTTTGAGGAATATCCATAGTATAAAGTAGGAAGAGTATAGGACCAAGTACAGAGCCTTGTGGAACACCAGCGCGAATGCTAATGTAGTGCGTAGTCGCTGATCCAAAATGTATGTAGAACTGTCGATCAGTTAAGTATGACATAAGTAGTCTGCAAAAGCCCGGTGAAAAATATCTTTTAATTTTGTGAATTAAACCAAGGTGCCAAACTTTATCAAAAGCTGCACTAACATCTAGAAAAACTGCTGTAGCAAATTCTTTGTTCTCAAGTGCTTGAGTTGCAGTATGTACAACACGGTGAATTTGCTCAACGGTTGCGTGCTTTTCACGAAATCCAAACTGAACATCTGGTATCAAATGTTTGTTTACAATAACTGTTCGAAGACGCTGCGAAATAATGTTTTCAAAGATTTTCGCAATGATAGGAAGTAGGGAAATGGGCCGGTACGATCCAGGATCCTCGGCTGGTTTCCCTAGTTTGTGAATCATGATCATTTTCGCAATCTTCCAAGTGCGAGGTACATACCGCAGACGAATACAAGCATTTATCATCGTCGACAGATAGACAATCCCCTTCTTTGGCAGTTCTTTGAACACAACAGGAGAAAGCCTATCATGTCCCGGTGATTTGTTAGACTTTAGGCTATCAATAACCTTGGCTACTTCGAGGGGAGAAGTTGGTTTAATTCTGCCATTAGATGTACTAGGACAGGAAGGAGCTATTGAGGATTGAATGCTATTATCCTCAAAAACATTCTTAAAATGTTTGGCAAAAACATATGCTTTTTCAGAATCACTCCGAGCCCATGAGTTATCTTCCTTCCTCAAAGGAAAATAAGGCCGAGTAGGACGGCGAATTCGCCTAGCGGCAGTCCATAATGAGTAGTTGGCTTCTTTAGTGGAGCCAAGAGACAATAGGTAATTGGAAAATGAATTGTTCCTCCACTGACGAATGGCACGTGTAGTATCTTTAGACAATCTATTGAAAACAGATTTATTTTCAATAGTACGATGTCTTTGCCAGGCTTTTCTTGCTTGGCGTCTTCGATGGACCAAGAGACGAATGAAGTTGGAATATCTGACTTCAGTTGGGGGTTGTTCAAAATACTGAGTACTAGACTGGACACAGTGTGATAGGAGAGATGAGAAATTTTCAGCTGCTGCATCGATATCTGACGGTACATGATATTGTATATTGAGGTTAATATAGAGATCAATTAGTTCTCGAAATCTTTCCCAGTCAGTACTTTTATTTGCCAATTGTGGTGGATGATTAATTTTAACCGGTGAGATAAGGTATGATAGCAGTATGGGTACATGATCAGAACTAAGATCGGCTATGCACTCAGCCTTAAAATGATGTACCGGCATACCCTTGGTAAGAAAGAAGTCAATTATGTCGGGTATCTTGTTGATGTCAGAGGGCCAGTGAGTAGGACTTCCTGGCGAAATAATCTGACAGTTAGCATGAATTGCTGACTTAAGCAATACTCGTCCCCGTGGAGTGCAAATTCTTGATCCCCATGTTGGATTCTTGGCATTGAAGTCTCCTCCAAGAATCCAATATCTACCCAGATGATTAAATAATGCATCATAGTCAGCTTCACGAGGAGGACAACGAGGTGGGCAATAAATACTACCAACATTAACTGTGTGATTATTTAATTCTATAGATATAATTGAGGACTGGATACTGTCACTGTCAAACATACCATTAGCATAATGCTTAATTGAATTCTTGATAAAGACCGCAGCCCCTCCTCTTGCCATTCCACTGGGGTGGTTAGCAAGGTAGACTGAATAGTTATGAAATGTAGGTTGATTTATGTAGCTGGCAAGATGAGTCTCTGAAAGTAGAGCCACATCAATATCATGCATATGAAGGAAGGACTCAAATTCGATTTTCCTGAGGAGTAGACCATTTGCATTCCAGCATACAATTTTAAGATGCCAAATAGGAGTCATTTTTTCCCTTTCTTACTCGGATTTTTCGGTAATACTTTTTGAAGGTCTTCAAGAGATAAGACTCTTTCTTCAAGAGTTGTTAGTTTTTGAATAAGAGTTTGTTGAGAGGCTTCAAGTCTTTGAAGAATTTCCATAAACTTGTTAGTATCACTTGAAAATTGAGGAGCAGCAGGAGTAGGTGTAGTAGTAGTTGAAATGTTTGGAGTTATCACAGAAGCGTAAGATACTTGAGAATTGACAAATCTGGAAATAGATGGTAAAACTGAATTGCTTTTAATTCGTTCTACAGCAGTGATTTTTTTAGCAGGTTTTGCAAGAGAAATTTTTGACTGGTAGTAAGAACAACCTTTATAATTGGCTGTATGATCACCTTTACAGTTTGCACATTTAGGTGGAGTTGTATTGTGGGAGTGACAGTTGCTAGAAGCATGAGAATCGCCACATTTGACACACTTAGGAGTTTTTGTGCAGTAATTTTTGGTATGACCAAAATCTTGACAGCGAGTACACTGAGGAAGGCTAGGAATTTTTTTAGGAATTTCTACGGAGACACGACAATGGCAGAGAGTCTGTATATCAAATAATTCGCGGTTATTTGAACTAGTTTTAACTTCCACTTTAAATAATGGCAGTTTAATAACAGTTGTACTATTTTCAACTTTTTTCTTGATATGTACATTAATTATATTAAGTACATGGTGACCTGCTGCTAATAACTCATTAGTGATGTCATTCAAATCTGTTGAATGGTGTAATCCTCTTATGAAAATAGTAAATGGCTTATCCTCGTATAAACGATAGGTATGGAATTTGATAGGACCAAGTTCTTTTTTGTCTAAGTCAGGTAAGCTCGAGATGTTTGTTAATGCATTTCGGAGCTTTCGATAGTCATCAGATGAGATTGTAGTGACTTTAAGCTCACCACTGGCTAGGGCTTTCATTTCAAATGGTGTGATGTCAATGGTAGCTAACAGCTGATTTAAGGCCTTCATAGATAATAATCCTGAGATAAAAAATGGGGGTGGTTTTTTTATTTTTGGGGCTGATACTTTGTCTATTTGTGATACATTAAGGTCTATATTGCTATCAAGATGTTTGACGGAAGACGTATGCGATGCTGGATTCCCTCCAACTCCTAATTTCTGCTTCAAAGCTGTATTTTCCTTTCTGACAGCCTTGAGCTCTTCTTTAAGTGAATTAATCACTTGGAAAAGCTCGTCACTAGTTTTCAAAGTTAGCTCACAATCCTAACATGACATTTCAAATCTATACTTGTAGATTTCCTCAGGATGGAGGAAATGCGATAACTAGAAATCGAATTAATTACCTAATTACTAAACGACGCTTTAGAAACTCTATAAGATGTGCTATGACATAGCCGGGGCCGGATATAATGTCAGATCACAATTAAGTAATAACAATTGCTTCCATTTTGCTAATTTGAAAAGTTAAGGAAACTTTATTTTTTAATAATATTAATTTTATTTTTTAGCATAAAATAAATCGGGTTATGGTCAGAGCTTAGTTTATGCAGAGAATTAGGTTTTGTTATATTAGGTACGTTTTTTTTTGCAACAACAATGTCAATGACAGTGGGTTTTGCTGTAAGTTGGTAATATTTGGAGCTCGAATATTAAGGTTAAGTTTTAAAGAAATTTCGTACAATTGAGTTCCAGCTCTATTGTTATTATAGCAATTCCAGATTAAATTTTTAGCATTCAAATCATCAAATAGAAGGACTCTAGGATTAGATTTAAATAAGTATGTAATATCTGCTGAAAGAAATTTTGAAACACTCGGTGGGCGATAAACTGAGTAAATGTGTATATATTCCGTTACATTTGTTGCAAGAGCAACACCCACCGCTTGGATCTCACGTAATTTGGGGATAGGAAGTGTATAATGTTTGAAATTGTTATTAATTAATATTGCGACTCCGCCGCTATTTGCTCTACGATCATTTCTATAGACAGTATAACCCGGACAGTTTAACGAGTATTGAGAATCAAGTTTACGTTTAATATGTCAATCTTAATTTCATGAACTAGGTGAACAAGTTCCGGCAATTTCGCAAGTTTATCTTTAATAGAGTTGGCATTCCAGGATAGGAATTTTACCTCATCTATAGTTTTGATTATAAGTTAGGGAAAAGGATATTTAGATAAAAGTATCAGCAATGCATTATATAACTGTCATAACTATAGTCGGTATATCAGAATCTTTATTTGATTTTAAACTATAGAATATATTTTTAAAGCATTCTAATATTTTACTTAAGTCTATTGATTTTAATGCTGTTAATATATTACGTTTAAGCTATTGTCTTCTTTATTTTTGTTACTGTACTTGTTATTTTTGAATAACGTTTCAGCAAACGTTTTTTTAATGGTTCTATTACTATTATTATCCATTACGGTTTCTGTTGTGTTCTGTAAAATTAGTACTATTATACGTGTTACTTTAATGTTAGGATTGCTATTTTTTAAGGTCTGATTAGGTCTAATTATATTCATTCGTTCTTGAACGTTTGCTACAGATCTTTTGTTAGATATAGAATCAATTACACGATTATATACTATACAGCTTTTTGAGTTAGCTAAATGATCACCATTACAATTTGAACACTTTAATATGGTGTCATTGGTGCAATTTTTAATAGAATATGGTCCGTCGCATTTTAAACATTTCATATTTTTGAAACAATTATATGCTACATGGCCAAAAGATTGACACTTATAGCATTGAATAATTGAATTTTTAGATTTAAATTTTTCCCAATTCACTAAACAATAGCAGAGTTGTTTTATTCGAATAATATCGTTTACGTTAGTATTAGGAGGAAAAATAACGCTATAAATCGGTAAATTTTCTATTGTATTGTTTATTAAATTTTTTTTTAGTAAATTGTTTAATATTAATTATGTTAATTTTTTCTTCTAAGCTAAATTTAACTTCTTCAAAAGTTATATTATTTGGTAGGCCCTTAAGTACCATTTTAACGGCTTCCTTATTTTTGGTGTGTGTTGTAATGTTCAATTTTCTTTTCTTTAAGAATACTTAATAATACGTCATAATCGTTAATATTATTTGTGTAAAGTATGTACATATTTCTGTTGGATTTTATTTTAATGTTGGCTGTTAATTTACTATTAATATATTTTACGAACGCAATGTCGGATTCTTTAAGCGGACCACGAAATATTACCGGCGGTATTTTAATTTTATCGTTATTATTATTATTATTAAGTCTAACCATCGTTGTTATCACGATGAATGACATTATGAACTTCGTCTTTGATGCTGCTGCTGTTATCTTGCATCTTTTGCAAGGGGGTAAATCGGTTTTTCGTCAAAATATCCGTGTTAACGACTATTATTTTCCTTTTCAGAGTACTTTTTCCTATGCGTTCCGAAGCAGCGGCACAATTTAAATCTGGTAAACCATTTAATTCGTCGACGCTATCGGAATCATCTGTATCGATATCATACCTGCTTTAGTTAGGTTTCCTCATATTCCATTTCGTTATTATTATAATGATGGGAGGGGCCGGCAGTAGCACCATCCATCGCACAAGGTTGATTAAAAATGTTACCCTGCTCTCCGACCGTAGTAATGCGGTCAAGAGGAGGGGAGCGGCTTATAGGTATAAGTCTTACTAATTATGCGTAGCGTGTACATACAAATACTAACAAAAACAAAAAGAACGCTAGTATACACAACAGGCAAGAATCCCGTACATGAACTGTAGACAGTTCCTCAGACTGCCCATCCGCTTTCTCTTGTACATTGCTCCGTCATTACTGGAATCGCCTGTATGAGGTTTTTCGCCAGTAGCCACTTTTGGTCCGCGACTGCTTATTTGACCAACGTCTTATTCCCAGTTAACCTACATATCTGCAGGCCATTACACTATCCGTCAGCTATGGACGCGCCCCATTCCGGTTAAAGCTCCAGCCCTGAAGGTACAGAGTACCCCCAGTGGAGATATATACATGTGTGTGTGTGTTTGTGTATATATATTTGTGTATATGTATATATACGTTCATGTATATATGTATATGTATATATAAAATATGTATATATATATCGTCTGTTATTTCACACTCCCCATATATAACGCGCCAATAGAAGTTTCACTTCAAAAATCACAATCATAATAAAATAACAGTGAAAAAGTACGCTTCATGGAGTGAATTTTAAATATTTTTTATATTTCTTATCGTATTCGATTAAATTACTTTAAAAATCGGTTAAGAAGCGAGTGCTAATTTACATATTTATAAAATTAAAACTTTAACTTAGATAATAATGTCTTTCTAACAGGTTTTCGTAAGTTTAATATCGGTGTTGGACTTTCTTAACGTTTGTAAGAAATCTGTAAAACGAGAAATTGTGTTCTTCATGCTGTCTAACGCCGGCCTTCTCTATTTCCTTAGATTGTGGAAAAGAAACTTGCCCAAAAAACCATTGCCAGAATTTTGGTAAATAATTATTTTTATTATGATTATTATTATTGTTTTTCTTCAAGAGAGGAGATTCATATCGCGTTCTATAAACGATAATGATGAGAGCCGAAGGATGTAAAGTGGAGAGAGGGAGAAAAATGATTTCTCGACTCTAAAATGCAGGGAGAAGTTGGGATTTGTTTCGTGAAATAATTGAATCTCACTGAAACTTGTTTAAGCTACATCCGAATTGGGTTTATCCTATTTATTTCTGAAACACATTACTTCAATTAGACCTAGTGTTACTCCTACAAACAAAAACTCTCTTTTCAGGTTATGGAATTTTATACTCTTTTTAACGGTCTCAATTCTGTTTTTTCCCTAAAAATAACAAAATGTTTTTAATTACTTCATTTATACATTTTTATGAGATCTTATAATATTTTAAGCAATATCAATACTCAAGGACATTGAAGTAGAAGTTCCTCATCTTTATCTGAACTATATGCCTGCATTGCCGCCGTGGATCTCACTAAATATGGAAGTAAATCTTTCGTTACTCCAAATAGATCTTCGCATTCTAGTATAATAGATCAATACAACAACCACAAATTGCTTTTCACAAATGGTTCAAAGTCAAATTCTGATGTAGGATGTGCAGTAGCATCCTCAAACGAAATAATAATCAGATTTTCACTACCTTCATATTTTTCAATCCTCTCAGTTGAACTTTATGCTATAAAACTAGCTATAATTTATATACAAAATTCTGTTGGTAGAAATTCTAAGCAGTCTGTCATTGCCACCGATTCTCTTTCAGCAATCACTAGCATCAGTAATTATAAGCGAAAAAATCAGCATCCAGTAAGGAAATAATTCCACAGTTATTTTAACAAGTAGTGTTTATTTTTATTTTATACGTATTTTTAAAAAATTATTTTGCTTAGTACGTCGTTCTACGAAAAGGTAATTAATAAGAAAGCTGCATTTGTGGAAATATATATCAACGTGTATCTAAGAAAGCCGAGGATCTCAGAGTCCGATTACTTGGTATGATGCCGGTAGCATAATTAAGAGTCGAAAATTTCGAAACACGACCTGCAGAATGGAAATTTTCGCACGTAATGCTCGTAATCGACTGTACTTACTATATAATTCTGGCGTTAATTTTACAAGCTAGTATACATCAAGATAGTTTTAACCGCGAAGGAAATGTTTAAGAAACTAATTCTCCGACAATGGTACGAGAATACCAATATTCGATATACCACAGATTATTAAACAAAATCCTGAGAATATAATCAATTTTTGTATTCGTTCTTTATGGTTAAAACTTCGATTTCGTAAAGTAAGACAAACGTGATGAACACTTGCACACCGTTGAAACCGCTGAACATTTTTTCTGTCGATCGAGTAACAATAACAGAAACCCGTTAATCACAACCTAAACCGTCTAGTACATCGTAGTAATATGAACATGCGTTTTCTCTCGATTGTTATTTAAAGCTTATAATCGAATTTAAAGGTTGCATTAAAGGTTTTTATATCTGGCGATACAATAATTTCTAAACGCATATGACGCACCGTTAAAAGCTACGAATAAATATTTTAAGAAGTAATAATAATGAGACAAACATCGTGGTAACTTGGTTCTTTAACGTTGTTAAAATTAAATTGAACGATCAATAAACACGAGCTACGCGACAGTGTATAGAGTGGTTCAAAGTAGGGACAGATTTTCGATTATCGAAAGGCACTAAGATTTAAATTTTTATTTTTTATTTTTTACACGTGGCTGTGAATGGCGAACTAAAAATAAATACGAGTTTTCGAGTTACGATGCCCACGGTCACTTTTGAATGTTGAAAATCAAGAAGGTTCGTAATAGGAGAATCATGTAGTTCACTATTGACGTACGATTACGACAATTATATACGAGATAAATCAGTGATGGTCGATTAAGAAAATTTATATCGTAAGCCAAATTATTAATAAGCATAAAGGAAATTAACAGCGAAAGTGGATAGATAAAGTACTAGATATCATGTACCTATTTTAACAGCTTATCTGAAAAGAATATCGTTTAACCAAGTGCTCACGGTAATGATCTATGCCAGTGAAATGTGGAATACATCAGCAGCAAAAGGTTACGGTTGGAATCGAAAATAATTGGAACAACGAGAAAATAAATAGATTAAAGAAACAACATGAATAAAAGGTATCATAATAAACATAAAAAAATCAAAATGGAGATGAATCCGGAACTCCTTGCAAATAACGTTACAACGTGGACACCAGACGGAATCGGTAGAATGGGCAGACCACTGTCACGTTGGATTGATGATATAAATAATAATCGAGCAAATTGGGAAAGTAAAAGTGGCCGACGGGAAAAAATGGAAGCATCCAGCGGTGGATTGAAAATAGCTGATGAAGAAGAAGCAGCACATGAGCGATGAACAGAAATGTTAACTAAGAAAAACGATTCTCGAGATAACATTATCAAGACGTACGCATTTAACTACGTTTTCAAAGTATTTCTGAAGTTATCGATAAGAAAATGATGAATACAAGAATCGAAAGACGTATACGGATGTCTGAAAATGTTGCAAAACTGTGCAGGTTTATCTATAGATAATTTTTATTTTCACATTAAATTTCTCTAGTATTCTACGCCGATCGATTCTGTCTGCTGATTGAAGCTTATTTGCGCGAGACCGTCTTTTTGCGGTTTAGAACGTGTATTTATAGTAGTCTGTACAGAATATTTTAGATTTGGTCGGCTTTAAATTTTATCGCATATTTCCGTCCGTGTGAAATAATTTAAATATTATACTTCGTTTCAGGATCTATTATCCTTCACCCGTTCGAGATATCGACTCAAATTTAATCGTCGAAAAAAAGAACGTCGTTTATGAAGAAACAAAGCAACCTGATCACTGTTGTCCTCATTCGGAACCTTGCCTTATAGATATACTGAAGGTAAATATATATATATATATATATATATATATATATATATATATATATATATATAATTAATATGTCGTATACATATAATATATATGTGCATAAAGGAAATTTTTGAAATTTTCACTCGTAATTTTTACTTTACTAGGTGAAACAAGGTCTGAAATTGGACAATTTTGAACGTGATTCAGTTTTTCGGCCATTTATATTAAAAGTTTACAACTCTCGTAGTTATTATTTAGAATAAACTAAACTTCTGTAGCTGTCGAACGTCATAAAAATTTTCTTAATAAGATTCAAGGAGCCTGCCATTTTTTTCGTTCGGTATTCATAATGACTTCGTGAAGTTTTTATTTTTAATAATTAATAAATTTCGTGTAGATATTTCTTATTATAAATAAATAAATAAATAAAAAGTGTATTTAACACACAATATAAATTACAAAATCAATGTCAAAACAATATTATCACGTATACCGAACAAATTCTTACTACGTATACAAAATAGGAAGTTTAAGAATTATCCTGCAACAATTATTCTAAAGACGTTGTAATCTGGACACATTTGAACGGCTTGTATACGACCATATTGGACATGCATATAGCATAATTGGCCTTAATATAGTTTTATAGATAATTAGTTTATTAACAGGACTAATTTGGCATCGTCTATTAAAGATTGGGTATAGACTAAAAAGAGCTTTATGTGTTTTGTTAGATATGTACTCAACATGTTTGGTGAATGTGAGACCTTTATCTAGAATTACTCCTAAATATTTAACATGCGTTTTCCAATCTAATCTAGTGTTATTTACAATTACAGGATCCTGTGAAGGCGGCCGTCTTTTGGTAAACAGAATCACTTGAGTTTTATCAGCATTTATGTTAATTTTCCATTTACTAAATTATTTATTCAGCTTAGCGAAACCTTAACCGTTTTTGTATTGTATCAGTTCGAAACGAAGAGCAATAAATTGCTGTATCATCTGCATATAGAGCCATCTCTAAATTCGTGATTTTATGTCATTGATAAAAAGGAGAAACAAGAAGGGTCCTAGTATACTTCCCTGAGCTACTCCAGCTAGAACAGACCTTATATCGGAATTTATTCACTTTTACAACAGAAAGTCTGTCACTCAAATAATTTCTAATAAGGTGGATTAGATACGCGGGAAATTTAATTTGAATAATTTTGTAAATTAAACCAAGATGCCATGTAGTATCAAATGCTTTTTCTATATCAAGAAGTAGCAAACCTGTGTGCTTATTTTGATTAAAACCGTCAGTGATGAAGTCAGTAATTCGCGCTAGTTGCATGACAGTTGATAAATTTTTTCTGAACCCGAGTTGTTGTTCTACTATCACATTATTATCATCTGTAAACTTTTTAATTCTACACAATATAATTTTTTCAGCAATTTTACCTAGGTTACTGAGTAACGATACAGGACGTAAATTTTTTGGATCCGATATGTTCTTTCCAATCTTAGGTATAGGTATTATTTTCGCTATTTTCCAGCAGTTGGGAAAGTGTGACAACAGGAATATTGAATTCATTATAATAGTTAGTTTAACAAAACCTTTAAGCGGTAAATTCTTAATCAATATTATGGAGATATTATCTAAACTCGTTGATTTTTTACTTTTAAGGTTTTTTATAACATGATGCACTTCCTTCACGGTAGTTAGATCTTCAGCTAATACTCTATAAGGTAACTTAAAATACTTTTTGACGATAGATGTGATTTTATTTTGGTGGTAGTTCGATGCCGTATGGCAATTTTGATTATGGATGTCATAATAAATGTTAGCTAGCAGATTATTTTTATCTTTGTCCGAATATGCTGTGTTACTATTATGCGTGAGTGGTGGTAAGTGTGTGTGAGAATTCTTGAAATGCGCCACCATCTTCCACAGACTTTTATCTTTTACAGCAAGATTACAAAGTTTGAAATTCCAGCTAGTGTTTTTATCTTCATTTTATTTATTTTTCACTTGACAGGTTAAATAATATAACAATAATCTAGTTGTTGGATTACGAGATTTTTGGTACCTACGTCTAACGTAATTTTTAAATTTAATCAACGCAATAACAGGAGGGGAAATTTTATAATAACGTGTAGTCACGTCACTTTTAGGAATAGCCAAATCAGCCGCTTTCAGTATCAGTTCAGTAAAACATTTAACACTTGTTCGTGAAGTTCTGCCTTAGTTTTGGAAGGGCCTCCTAAAGTAATATTATCGCTTATATAGTTCCGAAAAGCGTTCCAATTAGCCTTTCTAAAGAGGTAAGTAGATGGTACATTATATCACAAGCTTTAGTTATTTTAAAAAGTATGGGATTGTGGTTTGAACTCAGTGATGATATGGACACAGGTTTAGTGACCGTTGTCATATTTTTAACTAATATGAAATCAATAATACTAGGATGAAGTTTATCATTATCTGGATGTAGGCTCATTTGGGGTTAAGATTTGAAAGTTATGTTTAAATGACCCGTTTAGAATGCAGTTACCAGCCATATTATTGGAATTCCAAGATGTATGTCTAGCGTTAAAATCAGCAATTATAATAACACTACTATATGATGATAATAATTTTCTAATATCCTGGTACAAGTTTTTATTCGTTATCTTAAAGCAGAATAAATAAGAATATTATTATTATTCATTTTTAACAAAATACCTGTAGCTTCTATGTTATTTAGAGTGGGGATAGCAACCTGTGAATGAATTAGTTGTTCTTTGACAAATAGCGCTACAACGCTGCCATGCACGTTTCGATCTATTCGAAATTCAACATACCCCGGACATGTTAGTTTATGTGTAGAGTCAAGTTTCGTGTTTCGCTCATGCAAGCAATGATTAAAATTCCTATTAGTGTGTAGATGCTGTAGCAGATACTAAATTTTTCAAGACAGTCTCCAGACGTATAGTTATTCAGAAATTGTTTAGTAACTAAACTAGATAATATTGAACTTTTAATGTAAAAATGTTATATTTTGTAGATTTTATTAATATATAATAAAGAGATTTTAAGAAATTTAATTACTTAAATTTAACATGTAAAAGGGTTAAATTAAAATTTATCAGTGCATGTTAGAAGCAATCAGATGTAAATTGACACCCTAGCCATATTATCTAGTAACGTTTAATATAGGAATCAATTTAGAATTAGTATACAGGATAATAAATTCAATTATCGTTGATTCTTGAAAGAAGGAAAAAGAAGAAAGAAAAATGTATTTTATCAAATTGAAATGTCTACACGTAATTATTTACATAGTAAAGTTTCGGCCCAACCCAGTGTGTTTTTAATGGTTGAAATTATCTATAATTCTCACGATTCGATGAGTAGTAGAATGAGCTGGTCTGAATCCAAATTGTACTTTAGGAATAACATCGTGGCAAATAGCATACTTATTTAGCCTGTTTAAAATTTTATTTAGATTACTAAGTAATAGGTCGTATATTATTGATCTTAGAAGAATTTTTCCCAGGTTTTGGAAGCGCTATAATTTTACCAATTTTCCAAGTACGTGTGAATAGTATCCGTATTTAATCATAGCATTTATAATATCGGTAATCTTAACAATAGCTTTCGCAGGTTAATTCATATAGAGGAAATATTGTCGTTACCTACTGAAGTTTTATTTTTTTTAAAGTTTTATACAAGAACCTCCCTAGGTTTTTGTATAGTTAATACCAGATGAAATTTGATTATCCTTTACAAATTTACAGATTGCACTTCTAACTGTCTTAGAATGATAACTGGTCCCCATGAGTGCGTTCTGGCAATTATTTGTAACAGTATCATAAAGTGAAGGAAAAGCTCCGTATGGTTTGTTGATAGTATCTGCACGCTCTCCACAGACTATTGTTTTCAGTATTTAGTATTTAGTGTAGTTAGAAACTTATTATTATTGTGGTATTTTAATATCACCCGCAACAATCTATTTAAAAAGTTAAGAAATTTATTAATAGTGCTACGGCGATGAATGTTGCGGTTATAAATTCTTCTCACGTAATTTTTAAATTTCATAATGATAACAATGTAATGGCTGCACTGTTGTCATGATATTCAATCATATTTGATCAAATTTTTCTTCAAGGTCTGGAAGAATTATTTTAATTACTATGGGAATGATGGTTATTTTCAGTCTTATTATTTATTTTTAAAATAATTCTATTATCACTCACCGTGTTTATATATTCAAATCTTATCATCGTGGCATCCGATATATTTTAAGCTTCCATCGAATTAGATCTTATTTTGATTATTATTATCATTATTGCAATTATTGCGTTCTACATACCGACGAATGGTTTTCATTAAATCACTCAGACGTTCGCTTCCGTCTTCGTTATTTTCTCTTAAAGTTTTTTTATATTTTTTATTTTTTTACATTTTTAATATTTTCAATCTTTTAGTTTAGTTTATCTTTTATTGTTTGGTTGTTGTTATCACATATCGCATTTCGTTTTTGTTTTATATTATTAATGACGAATAATTTTTTTTTTTTTTTTTTTAAATTGACACAGGATTTTTCACCCAGATTGGTTTAAAATGAATATGTTAAACATTAATATTAGTTGATGCAATATAATTATAAATAGCTAAATATACACGAATGCGATTAATAGTAAATAAGACATATTTATTGGCAATGGTACTTTAAGAGATATAATTTGATTATATAATAAAGATTGTTGTCTAGTAAGAACATTCAAAAAATACACACGATCCGCATCTGCTATTTTGTTGTCATCGAAAGGATGAGGGAAAAAAGGAGAATTTATAAGATTGCATCGGTATCGATGGAAGACGATTTTATCGTGATTTACATAAAGTAGTAATGAAACATCGAAGTATGTTATTTGGTATATCACTAAACCAAGATAACTTATTTATGAACGTTTACTTTTAAACGTGTCTTCGTTTATTTCAAAAAAAAAAAAAAAAATCAATAAAAAGTAAATTATGCGTAATAAATGAAATTTATTAATATATTAATTAATTTAATTAATTAATATATTTCGCTTATTTATTTCAGAGTACGTGTTATTATTTTTCGTGGGGAGTTTCGTTAGGAATTTTACGATCGTTTGTCACGAACCTTACTAAACCCGGATTGTTCGCTAATTATATTTTCCGTCGTTCTAATTTAAATCTCGGCATATTTCTCGGTACTTACGTGCTGTTAGCCAAGGTATGATTTTAATTATTAACACGTGCTTCAATTTGTATATATATATATATACATATATAATGCTTTAATATTTTGCTCGCACGTCCCGAGTTAAAATTTTCTATGGTAAAAAAATCCACTAGTCTACTCAGCGTATCCAGCCAATCGCTCAAACCTTTAGGGGAGGGATGTGTCCAAAGTAACTTCATACAAACCGATTTTTTACTCACAGCGGCTGCTAAATTACTTAAAATGTTATTTCATTCTAGGCTAAACGAAATACTTTCAACTAAGGGAATTATTCCAACTCGTTAGTTCGGCTTTTGAAAGGACTATTCAAACGTCAAATCCATAGAGTAGTTAATACTATATAAGAAAGGGTGGAACAGGGACATTGCAGCAAGATTCGTATGTTACGGTATACATTTGCGGTAGTGGGAATATCTGCCATATAAATTATATAAAATAACGGTCCCAATACTATATAAAATAACAGTCCCAGTACGCTCCATTGAGGGATATCTGATCTTATTGGATAAATCTCAGATTCTTATTCGCCATATTTAACATAAAGGTATCTTTCCTCTAGGTAAGTAATAATTTCAACAATTTATCGGGGAATTAATGTTTAATTTTCTGTATTAGCCCTTCATGCCAAACCCTGTCAAACGCTTGCTATATGTCTGAAAATACCGCATCGCAAACTTATTTCTTCCACGGATTTTCCAATAACCACCGATGTACGACGGTACTATGTTTTTTTCTAAATCCGAATTCATGATCTGATATTCGCTTTTTATACGCCATAGTATTCTTCTTATAATTACTTTTTCATACAACTTGGAAAGCATAGGCCTTAATGAAATAGGGCGATACGAGCTTGCTTCAGGTGCCGGTTTGTGTGTTTTTTTAAATAACAAAATTTCAGTTGGGTTGGAAAGTATGTTAATCTTGAAGATATAAGTTAGGAATCTTTAGTCTTTTCTAGGTAGTTATTTTAGAACTCTTGCTGGTATTAAGTCATAGCATGGTGCTTTTATAGGATTCCGGTGATTTAATTATATTTTGTACTTCACCTGGAAATGAATCTATAAGGAATTAGAAATAGATACGGTTCGCGATAAAATTATCAAACGAACTATGTGCATCAGGCCTTTTTCACGGAAAATGAACTGATCTCTGAACTTTTTTTTTTTTAATAGTGCCGTGTTTAACTACCGAGGGTGATTTAATAGTTAGATGTAGTAACTGAGGTTACAAGAGGAAAGGAACTGTACAACTGAGGGGATAGAACTGTTGGAGAGGAAAGCAGATGGAGTACGCGGATGGATATTGGACCGTTAAGGAAGGAGTGTAGAATAAAATATGGCAGATGAAAGAGGGGTTTGGAGTAAACAAAAGGGGCAAAAAGGCGGGGGTTGGTACGTTGGAGAAGATGGTCATGAGAGAGTGATATTTGACCAAGGCGGACTTTGCTGAGTGCTATGTAGTTGGAACGGGTTAAATTGGCAGGTGGTTCACAGAAGCCTAAGGCAGTTATGGTGGTATGAATTCCACTTCTGTTGCCAGTTGTGGCGGAAGAAGTATTTGAGGTCTGTGTTTAGTACTGGGGACGGCGGGGCTTTATAGGTTGTAGGGGAAATCAGTATAGAATGGGCTGCTCTATCCACTACTTTATTCCCCAAAATCTCCTTATGACCTGGAACCCACAAGAGGCATACCGGATCTGTATCTTGTGATAATTTGTAAATAAGAGATTGTATGTAATTAATTAGATGGTTCTTTGATTTTGTGTTTTGGAGGGCAAATACAGCGGCAAGAGAGTCTGTAACGATTAAAGTTTTGGTGTCACTGAGATTTAGGAGTAAGTGCTGAAGACGGAAAAATATACCGTATAATTCTGCACCATATATAAAGCAAGAAGTCGTATGGGATAGCATAAATTGTTAACGGAGAATGCACATGCTACAGGAACTATAAATAGAATGGGATATGGATTTAGCGCCGTCAGTAAAATGTAACAATGCTGGTAAATAGCTATTTATTAAGTTATTTGCTTTCATAATGAGCTCATGCTTATTCTGTTTCCAAAGGAGAGGAGTTGGATAATATGAGTTAGTCGTATTATAAGCGCTGTAATTTATGTTGAAATCATTTAGAGTGGCTGTAAGGCGAGGGATAGGATCAAATTGGAATTTGGGAGAAGAGTCATGTATAGGGATGGAACGGAGTATTAGTTTAAATGTTAGATATTCTATATGATCATGTAGTGGGAGTTTCCCTAGTAAGGAACACACGCTCATAGCCGGCGATGTGCGGTGAGCGCCAAGAATTAGCCGGAGAGTACTCATCACAGTATGCGAGCGATAGAAAGTGATGTAACTCTCCGCATACGAAAATTTAGAACTCTCGTTTTAATCCCGCATCCGTCCTGTTTGTCCGAATTCCCCTCTTGTCGTTAACCAGCATATATAAGTGTTTAAAATTTCCTTTTTTATAAATTCAATAAAGAACGTTTCGTCCAACAGAAAATTGGCGGAGTAGGTCACTCTGATTTTTATCAACACGGGAATTGATAGCCAACCAACTCAGCGATGCTGCCTAACCGATATTTTAAATTACCATCAAGCTGATGCTTGTTTACCGATTGATTTTCACACGGATAGTTTTATGATAAGTCTTGTCCCTGTTCGGATTCGAACGCATATCGTCTAGGCAGAACTCGAAAGAGTCACACCTTTTCAAATTGAAGCCCCCGTATTTGTGATAAATTATACTAGTTTAAATGTTAATATACCGAATTGACAATTTTCATTATAGGTCGTTATTGATAACGAATTTTATTTCAGGCTACAAATTGTCTATTGTGTCGTCTAAGGGGTGTCGATTCGGAATATTACGCCTTGTTGGCCGGATTACTGTCCGCGTTCTCGTATTATTTCTATCCGAATACAAATGTTTGTTTGACAGCTTTCACTTTACTTATCAGTGTAAGCGATAAAATTTTTTAAAATATTTCTTTCTATTCGAATATATAATATATATACGTCATAATATGCTTCTATCGATCCAACTGAATGTGAACACTACTTGTATGACTTTTATTAATCACTTCAGGATCTTGCAGCTTCCTTCCTCTTTACAGTGCAATCGATTAGTACATAATTAGAAGAATAAGTTTTGTTTTTATGTATATACGCTTCAAACTCAGTCGTTCACCGGTATTATTTGGACAAATCAGAGAGCCAGATGGTACATCAACAAAATCGAGTGCAGGTTTAGATTTAAAAGTTGTTCCATATAACAGCGAAATTCGTTTAAGAAACCGATTGAATTTTCCGGATGATTTTAAAGCATCATGACGATTCAAACATGCAATAAATTGATAATTATAAATTGAAGTAATTTCGAAATTTCAAGAAAATTACTATCTGAAATTGTGTCGAAATTACAGATATTAGTTTTTAATTAATTTCTTTTTTCGAACATTATCTGACGAATTTAATTTTGTCGCATTATATAAAAAGATAATAATTTTAACCTAAGTTAAATTTGATTATTCTAACGTAACATCATTACTATTATTATTATTACTATCATTATTTTATTTACGAATTTTCCACCCGTAGACCATGTAACATTCGATCGCACTGAACTAGGTTTTATTTGGCCCGTATGAAACTTTGAAAAACTTCTAGGCGAAATATTTAAACAGTATAGTTTATAATCGATCGATTTGATTAAAATTAAAATATACTCAAAAGTAATATCAAATTATTATTATAAAAGTATCGTTAAATATCGAAACAGCACGAAATTACGAAACAGGTTATCGTGTTATGCTCATATCAACTTACTGTTACGTATATCTAAGATGAAGTTTTCAATTTTCGAAATTTAATCGCACAAAAACACGTTTTTTCTTGTTAAAATTTAATGAACACCATTGCGGTATATAATTTGTCCACCGTTGTCTCTAGACGGGAACAAGCTTATTTGCGTTGTGTTATTTTGTCTGCTCTTTGATTCAAGTAATTCTTTTTTCATATTTTAGTCTGATATTAAATTCTTTGGTAAGCTATTTGTGTTTTCACGATTTTCACGTTGTTAGTCTCCGTGTTTCGATCCCATATGCTGATTCCGACAAAACTCGTTGGTTCTAAAGCTTAGTGTACACGATGTTTCGTGTAACTTGTACTAGCATAAATACATTAAGTTAAACTTACGTTGGGATAGTAACTATACCGTACCACGAAATGTATCTTCTTCTTATTGTCCTCAATCCGTAGATTGGTGGATAACCTTTATGATTTGCGATCCTGTTTATCTAACTAAGAATTCCCTTATTTCGGCTTTTCTTTTTAAATTTGCGTAACATGATACTCCTGTGTCTTTTATTATCTGTTGGATGTATTCTTAGGTCTTCCTCTGCAGCGTTTGCCTTCCATTTTGCCTTCAATTATTCTGAATCGGCGTTTGATTATGAATGTCCTATCAATTTAATTCTTCTTTTCTTTAGTGTATTTATTAGAATTCTCGTTTATTTCTTTCAATACTTTTCCTTTTTTTATTTTCTCTATCCAACTAATTTGTTGCATCCTAACACCACATTTCGAACGCTTCAACTCTATTGCGCATTTGTTTGTTTAACCCGTATAATAAAATGCTCTATATATATGTTTTCACGAAATGCTTCTTAGTTTCCAATTTTATACTTTTTGATGTAAAGGATTTTTTTTTTATTAAACGCCGTTTTTTTGCTCGGTTGATTCTCGTTATTATTTCTTTATACCATCTTGGGTTATTAAGCTTCTGAGATATCTATGATTATTAACATGTTTTAACTTTTTCCCATTAATTCTTATGTTTGTTGTTCCCGGTTTCTTATCGCATTTCACCACCACCGTCTGTTCTTCTTTTATTGCCATATTATATTTATTGGCTGCTTCTGCTAAACATTGTATCAATTTTCCCAATTCTTTTTCATCGTTCCCCACAATTGCTATATCATCGGCGAATCGGAACATCGACGTTCTTACACCTCCCACTTTGATCCCCCAACTTCCTGAATTATGTTTTCCGTGTATACATTAAATAGGCCTGGTGACATGCAGCACCCTTGCCTTACTCCTTTTTTATATTTTAACTTCTACTTCATTTTCGTTACTTTTTTTTGTTGCTTTCCAGACGCCCTTTTTTCATATGTAGCCGGGTTACCCACTACAGTATGGGTGATTTCACACCACAAGGCCCACCGCGCCTATGGCGCCGGGTGCTAGCCGGATCACATGGGATAGTTCTGCTTTTTAGATCGTGTTTCATAGTAGATTCACGAAATATATATATATATATATATATATATATAAATACTAACGATAGAAATTAATTGAAGCGTTCATTTCGTTTGATTATTAATAATTTTTATGATAATTTCAGATTATGTGGTCGTATTACGATGTTAACAATGCGCTGTTCAAAGGCTTCCCTATTCAAATAATTGTGTTTATGTTTACAACCGGTTTGATGTTTCAATTTATCGGATTTTTTCCTGATCATGTTTCAAAAATTTACTTTAGAACTCTGTGTTGGTGTAGCGACCAACGGTACGCATGATTTTTTTTCTAACGTTGTTTAAATATTAAGACTCAGATATTACCTGTTGTGACGTGTATTCGAGGGGGCGAAATAATTTACGATACTCGAAATTATATATTCTGTAACTATGTAACCGATATTTCTTTTAAATTTCAATAGGGTAATTTGAAACGAATCTAAATGACCTTTGTAGTTAAAAATTTTATTCTATATTTATATATATATATATATATATACACCGATATCGTATATATATATATGTATGTGTGCGTATATGAATGCTATGTCGGGCTACTTCTGCACATAGTTTCCCATATTTTTTCCATTTATTCTGATTCTGAGCTCAATCACTGAATTATATCGTCATACCACCGGACAAGTCAACCAGTGTCTATTGCCAATATATCTTTTCTTATTAAATTTCATTGCTACATTCGTTTTGTATTATTATCCTTTCGTCCGGCTGCGTATCCTGTGTCCAGTTCTGCTCTATCAAGTTACAGAACCGGGTCATTTCTCTCAAACTCTCGTTATATACGATTAATAATTAGACTATTAGACGGGGGGGGAAACCCGGAGAGTATGTGTATTTAATAAACGAGAAAAGTGTAAAATGTAAAAATCCAGATCATACGGGTGAGATTATTTATCTTTCGACATTCGTCGATAAAACGATATGATTCGCTTCTAGTGATCTGCAAATATCAGGTGGTTTAAATATTTTCCATCAATTCTTATATCCACAGAGTCCCATTGTAATTTCCTGAATACGGTGTATCCAATACGGTAATAAACAGTTTTAGATGATAGCGTATCACCTTGTCTTACGCGTCTCCTCATTGGTATTTCTTTTGTGGTCTTCCATAAGTTTATCTTCATCGTTGCAGACTGGTAGATTTTCCTGATCCTTTGTACGTAGTTCTCACTGATTCCGTAGCTACATAACTCTGTTATGGCCCATGTCTCCACTGAAATATATACACGCGCATGTATGTATATTATTTGGTACCGCCGCATGATGTTGGTTCTTCAAAAAAGTCGTCGCTTCCGAAAGTTAATTTCGCAAGAGTGGCGATCCTAAAATTGAATTTTATTCCCTGAAGAATTTTTGAAATGAAATTTTTATTGGGGCATTATGTATGGGGAGTTAAGAGCAAGCGAGCGAGTGGAAATAATGGACGGATATATGTATATATACATATATATCCCGTTCGTCTGGACTACCAACACTCGTCTTTTAAGCCACCGTCTGTAGCGTTAGGCACGTCGACGTATGCGCATAGGTAGGTTTATTCTTTATATATATATATATATATATACGCGTAAAAATTAAAAAAAAAAAAAACTCTATAGTAGCGAATTTAGTTAAAACGTCTTTAACTCCCACTTCTTCCGTTCACTTCGAGGGACAGATATTTTTTGGGGGGGTTTTCGTTAAAATTACTACGAAAATTGTAATCAATATTCGAAGAAATATGTTAAAAACTGAATTCTTAATATTTATAGTTTCGAAATTTCTACGATAAAGTGAACCACTAAGTAAATATTAAACGAATAAATCGTTCAAATGTTGACATCTCATTCATACAATAGTTTTAATATGTGTAATTTTTAGAAAATTTATATTAATTTTAATTGATTATATTTATTTCAAATCATTATTACGTGTTTCAGACTGGCTCATATGATGAGAAACTATAAGGCTGTTATGGAAAGCATTTGAAACCGATGTATTGTAACATAATTTATTTATTTCGACTACCTAATCGGTATCCTTTATTATTTTTCTATCATTATTTACAATTTTCTTTATTATTAAGAATGAATAGCGAAATGTTTAATGGACGTTGGTAATAAGAAAGTTAACAATAGAAAACGAAGACAATCGCAGTGCGTGTACATTTCTTTTTATTATTATACGACTACGCGATAATTTTAATGTTACCTGGCTGAATGTATTATTTATTATGATTATTTAAAATAATGTGCCACATACAGCAACTAATGTCTAGAGGCGCATAAGAGTTAAATTAAACGATATAATCCAGTATCATGTAGGAGGAAGATGAGTCCGGAAAGCGTAGAGACGTTGTCATCGAGGAGTAGCTTCAATGAAGATGAAAGACCATCCCTGTAGGCTGTACTGTGGACATTCTGTTAGTATATGTTAGACAGACAGAACAAAACGTTGTAGGCCGTACACAATGGAGCTTCTAATCTATTAAGAAGATAAGCACGTGTTAGTTTAGCGTGGCCCAATCGGAATCTACTGACATTTGAGCAATGATTATGATTCCAAAACCGGGAAAACCGTTAGAACATATGACATCATATAGGCCAATTTCACTTTTGCCGTCTATATCTAAATTATTTGAAAAACTGCTGTGGAAACGATTAAAGCCCCTTGTTGCTCTTCCGAATCATCAATTTGGATTTAGGGATAAGCACTCTACGATCAATCAGTTACATCGGGTAACTGCGACTATTGAACGTGCTATGGAGGAAAAGAAATATTGTGCAACAGTGTTTCTAGACGTATCGCAAGCCACAAGGTATGACATGAAGGACTAATTTACAAAATTAGTACAATCCTTCCAAGAAATATGTGTCAATTACTCGAATCCTACCTTGCAGAAAGAAGCTTTCAGGTCTCTCTGGCAGAGGCTATATCGTTACCGTATCTAATAAAGGCAGGAGTGCCACAAGGTAGCGTCCTTAGACCTACCTTGTACCTGTTATACACAGCAGATATACCGCCAACTACAGAAACCTGTATTGCCACATTTGCTGATGATACTACTATTATTTCAGTTGGTGATACAATAGAAAGTGCAACAACTAACCTGCAACGAGCCATACACAAAATTAGTAAATGGATGCGTGTTTGGAAAATCTTAGTTAATCACTAGAAATCATCTCATGTCATATTCACTCTCAGACGATATACCTATTTACCAGTATATATTGATGGCATTGCAGTCCCCAAGGCAGATTCAGCCAAGTACCTTGGCATGCATCTAGACTCACGTCTGAACTGGAAGGTGCATGTCAAGATGAAAAGAAAACAAATTTCTCTTAAGTTACGGGAAATAGACAGGGTGTTAGGGCGGTATTCAAAACTCAGTTTATTTAACAAAGTTTTAATATATAACCAGCTGATTAAGCCGATCTGGACATACGGCATCCAGCTATGGGGCTGTACAAAGCAGAGCAATCGTTTGATTATTCAGCGAGCTCAAAACAGCTGTTTGCGGACTATCACAGCGGCTCATTGGTACCAACGAAATCGTGACATACAATCGGACTTAAACATTCCGTGGGTCGACGATATAATTCGCTGCTTCGCAAAGAAACATACAAACCGGCTTCACCAACATCCAAATCCTGAAGCATCAGATTTAATCAATCGGAATTGTGAATTAAGACGCCTTCAACGAACAAAACCACATGATTTATAATAATTAGACTTAATACGCCTTTAGCGAATAATATCGCACGACTTATTATTTTATAGTTCGTATGTTAACTGTACATATATATAAATATCTAAAGTTATGGGTTCTATTTTATAATTAATACTTAGTTATCTCATAGATAAGATTGTATTATATTAACAATTACAATAAAAAAAAAATTATGTGAGAAATATCAGGTAACATTTTTGAGTAGACTTTTACTGCATAAACTTGGTGGAGGTCTAGAGGTTCATTAGTTTTACTTTCATCGAAGGTATTATTGTTTTATCAAATTTACAAGAGAACGGTCCTTGTTAAATTATAAACTAGTTCGTCGTATTTTCAAAATAATGGAGGCAAGTCAAAAAATAAAATCTCCGAGAATACTCTAGAATTTAAGAAGAAAATCACATATAGATTGAGTAGAACCATATTGCCTGGAATATAAAATAATCAGGTGATTCCAGTTATTCCATCACAGAAGCTAATGAAAAAGTTTACAATCATTCTTTTTTATTACTATTTTAATTATATTTTTTTATTTTTTCATAAATTTACATTTGTGTTATTGTTTCAATTTACATATCTACGCAAATCTAACATGTTCTCTATATCAAGTTACGATGCTCTGTGACTGACAGTCCGAATCGTGACTACCCCATTGTAGGTTATTTTTGTGTACAAAATATGTTAGCCTATAAAACTACGTACAACACAAGATCATGTTATACAGAGTGTGTTGTCTCTGCCTTCTCCGTGATAATGAATAATGAAATGATAACGAAAACTTTGTGATCAGCTGACATAGTCGAGCACTCTAGCAACTATGTGACAGTCATGTATATATATATATATATATATATATATATATATATATATATATATATAAATTGGTGTATCAGTTTCTTCCAAGTCCTCCATTTTTTCCGTTCTGCTGTTATCCTTTTCAGTTCAACGTAACGCTTAATATTCACTTCTTTCTGGATTGTGTCCGTCAGTGTATCTGCCTTGATCTTCCTTTTGGCCTGCACATCGTCGGTATTTTTCCTTCTATAATATCTTCCAATAGATCATCATATCTTAACACGAAGTACCGTATCCATTTCATTCTTATTTTTCTAATCGCTTTCAAGAGTGATCTTTCTTCTTTTACTCGGTTAAAAAATTGTTCATTTAGAATTTTATCGACCTACAAAATTTTTAGCATACGTTGCCAGAGCACCACGTTTCAAAGCCTGAATTTGCTGTAAACCACTATATTTCCTCCACCGCGTACAGTGCTACTGTCCATATATACGAACTGACAATACGTCTTCGTAAGATTACAGTTTTCTTTCTTTGCCGGATCTCTTTGCTGCAATATACGTTTTCTGCTGGATTTTTTCCACTGATTGATATATTTAGTGTTTTTTCAATGTTTATTTCCATTCCATATTAGCCTGCTTTGCTATTTAATTTTTCTACCATTATTAATAATCCTTTCTTGTGTCTGACTTGGTCGTCTGCAAACAGGTAAATGAAGAGTTAACTTTTAATTATCATCAAAATGTAAATTGGATCGAGCTTAGAAAATTCATATTTTAAAATATTAATTCGAAATTCTCTAGACGTTGAAAGCCATCTGCATTCACAAATTTGATTAGTGTTTCCGCCGAACGTTTTATACCCGAAAAGTATTTCAGGCCCGTTTTTATACATTGTTTCTCTACGATTTTCCAAAATTGACAAACACGCAAGTTGCTTTATATGCTATGATATAATATTTTGCAGCTCTTACAAACCAACTGCCACTAAAAATCAATTAGAAATCGGTGTACGTCGCGTTTTAAAGTGTTATCGCAGATGGCAAATCGAAATAAATGCATTAAAAACTGAGGTCATCTTTTTCAATCGTCGTCGACCAATTATGTCATCCGAACTTGTAGTCGGTGATACGATAATAAATTGGTCGGATATATTTAGGTTTTTTATTAGATAAACGGTTAACCTTCTCGGCGCATGTAAATCACGCAGCTCTAAAAATAAATAAAACAGTAAGCGCAGTTTTTAATCGTAAATCGTACACCTTATAATGTTACCAATAAGCTCAGCATTTATAAAGCGCTTATTCGTCCTGTGATGACTTATATCTCGAAAGCGAGCTTTAATCAATTACAATACAAACTGTGTGCTTAAGTATTAAACGCCCCAAGGTATACCAAAATACGTGAGATACTAAAATTTACCTTTTATTCGGGATTATATTCTTACACTTATGTTTTGAGATAATGGTATATTGCGTGAAAATCAGTATATCTCAACGATCGGAAATTACAATTCAAATTATACAGTACACAAACTATATAGACGCCTTAAACACAATATACTGTGAATTAATAATATACTATAAAATTTTTGATCGGCTAACATTCTATTTTATGCGTGTGTGTATATATCTATATAGGTGTTATATTATCTATTTTTATTATTGTTATGGACGATCGAAAAATCAATGCTAAATAGATTAAGATCATTTGAAATGTGGCTATACTGTCGGATGCTAAAGATTCCATGGGACGGATAAAGTATTAAATGCGGAAATACTAAAACGACTAAATAAAACGATTAGAGTTAGAAAGAACTATTAAGCAGAGAAAAATAGCTTACTTCGGGCACATCTTGAGGAACAACATATATGAAATGTTACAGCTGATTATTGAAGGAAACATCACTGGAAAACGAGGAAAAGGAAGCAGAAGAAAAGCATGGTTAATGCAAAAGAATGGACAGAACTTAATACGGAAACCTTATTGCGGAAGTTAGCCAACATATTGCAGAGGGATCATTAATGATACGGCACCACATTGTTTTCTATCGAATAATATACTGATTTTTTGTACGCTTAATGTGATACAAAGAGTTTTATGGAGAGGTTTTTTGTTTTAGATGAATTATATTCGTCAGGCTAGTAAATGTGCTAATTTATATTTATAAGAATTATTACATAAAGAATTTGGTGTAAGGATATTATAATTTCGGTGCTCGTAATTTTTATTCTTTGTGTACTTTTGTTTAATTTATGTAATCCGATAAATATTTTATTTTTTTCTTTTATATAATTTTTATTTATACATCGACCTCCTATTTTTATACCTTCTTGAATTTCTTATCAATGCGATAAGTTTTTTCCGGCACGTTTACCAGTTTCAATATTTTGAACAGTTGATTCCATTCTATTTTATCGAATGCTTTAACATAATCACTATAGTATACATAATGTTCTACCGTTTAGATATGTTATTCTTTCACCGAATTAATGCTGCAATTGTATCCTACGTTGATAATGACTTTCTAAATCCATACTAAGCATCTACGATTCGTGTGAATGTAAACTAATTGTTCTCGCTATTCTTCATAACGTTTCGGGTGCAATTTTTTTCGTAATTGGCTTAATTTGCTTTTAAATGAAATTAGTTGACCTAAATATATAAGTTCGGTGACTTGTTCTGTATTGCTATTTCCTATTGGTATAAAGCCTCTTTTTTCTTGACATAAAATTTTAGTTTTTTCGTTATTTATTTTTAATCTCGATTTATCCCCCCCCCCCTAGCTGCAGAGAGAGAAACATTTGCTCCGATTGGTTGAAGGAGGCTACGATTAGCGACACATCATCTGTAAACGTAAGTTGTTCAATAATTCTCCATTTAAATTAATGCCCATGTCCGACAAATCTAGCGCTTTGAAAACCTCCTCCAAAATGCAGTTGAACAAAATTGGAGATAACGGATCTCCTTGCCTCGCGCTAACGGGAAATATTCTCCATCCTGATCTGTTACTATTCTAGCTTCGACGTTGTTATACATTTTCATTATTAATCTTATTAGCTTTCTTTGACAACCTTGATTCTTTAGTGCTATATATTCCAAAATAACCGAATAAATAGGTCGTTTTCTGAAATTTAAAAAAAAATCTGTTTATTAATTTAAGCAATTGATCAAAAATATTATTCTTTCTCGATATTTACACATACATATAAATCCTGTAAAGATATTATTTTGTCAATATAAGTAAATTTAATGTTTTATTTAACTTGTACATCATAAGAAGTGTGTGATGTGCTTTAGAATAAAAAACCGACCACTTTGAAATTGTATAATGTAAATCCGATTGAATTTAGTTGCATTTCGACTAATATTTGTTAGTAGGTTCTACTATTCGATTATTTCGGTTCGATCGAAATTGAGTATTTCGACTGAAATATTCTATTACGTGTTTTTTTTTTAATTTGTTTATCAAAGTTAACTTAGTTTAACAGTAGATAATTCTAATTCGATTTAACTAATTTAAAAATATGGAACGCGGAAAATATCGATATTAGTAGGTTTTGTTAGAGCCGATTGAAAAGTAGTCGGATTTATATATCGATAAAAATTTAGTCGGATTTTGAAAACGGTGATTCCTACTTTAATTTTTACTAGAACAAATTGTTGATTTTGTAAAACACCAATTACAACACATATTCATGTTGTATTAAAATCTATTTCATTTATTAACAAGATTCTAAAATTTGTACGATTACACGATTAATTTCGCAAAGTTTCAAAAAATTCTAGATTACCTTATACCAGTAGATTTTGTTAAACCGACCGGAATGTCTGAATGTATATCGATATTAGTAGGTTTTACTAGAACCGATTGAAAATTAGTCGGATTTCGAAACGGTCCGATTCTTAGTTTTATTTTTACTAGAACGAATTATAAATTTTGTAAAACACCAATTACATATATTCATGTTTATTAAAATGTATTTAATTTATTAACGAAGTTCTAAAATTTGTACGATTACGTAATTTAATTCGTAACGTTTGTACAATTCTAGATTATCTGTTGGTTATTCTTCAGCTGAAATATATTTTTTAACTTTATTTTAAACATTTAGTTTATTTTATATCCGTCATACGTTATATAACTTACTATCATTTAGGGATGTGTTCATTTACTATGCCTTGTTTACGTTGTAGTAAGAAAACATTAAAGTAAATCTGATTAAATAAAAAAACGAATAATTGGTCGTTTTTTTTGGGGGGGGGGAATTGAGTTACTAATTAGTCGCTAACGTGAAGTAGTCGGTTACGCCCATTACTAATTACACATACATACATATATATATAATAAATGAAGAAATATAATGAATAAAAAATTAAAGTCGATTGATTACACAGTCGAAAATTTCTTATAGCGAAATATTAACATGACAAACGAGCATAAATAACGTGAGAAAAGAAAAAGAAAATTTATGAACCGTGTAAACATACAAATACGCATTATATAACGTACATATATATATATATATATATGTTTGTGTGTGTGTATGTGTGGACACGCAAATGTGAAAATAAAATTCCGTCAGGAACACATTCGTAAATAAACAAATTCAGAAAAAATAAACACACTCGTCGTGGTGAATTACTTTACCGGTTAAATAGTCAAAATTGATCGTAGTGTTAGTTAGTCATTTCGGGTGGTTGTAAATTTTATTTTAGTCGACCTCTTCGACAGTTGGACCTTTGCCACCTGCTTGATGTAATTTCGTCATAACCGGTGTACACTCTGTTTGTAGTTCTTTCAATTTCGCTTCGAATTCTTCTTTTTCGGCTAAACTGTTCGTATCCAACCACGTGAGCACGGTAGAACATTTTTCGGTTACCGTCTTTTTGTCTACTTCGCTCAATTTAGCGCCGGCATCTTCGACAGCTTGCTTGACCGAGAACAGATAACTTTCCAATTGATTACGAGCCGTTACTCGTTCTTTCTGTTTGTCGTCTTCGTTCTTATATCGTTCGGCTTCGGCTAACATACGATCTATCTCGTCTTTCGATAAACGACCTTTATCATTTTGAATTGTAATCTTCTCGGATTTACCGGTACTAATATCCTTGGCCGATACGTTCAAGATTCCGTTAGCGTCTAAATCGAACGTAACTTCAATTTTCGGTACACCTCGCGGTGCCGGCGGTATTCCGGTCAAATTGAAAGTTCCCAACAGGTTATTATCTTTCGTCATGGCCCGTTCTCCTTCGAATACCTGAAGGAGCAAAATTTAAGACAATTTTATTCTTATTTAAAATTCGGAAATTATATATATACATATATATATATATATATATCGCACGCCTTGAACATATTCCTGAGAATAGAATACATAAACGGCGCGCGAAGAACGAATAAGCAACACACAATTCGAATTCCAAATGGAATGAGTACTGGCGAAGCCTTATTGCGGTTCGTATACTCGCTCAGAGCTGCTGTGACTTGAACAAAGACGTATATACATGCGCTGTTGATTACCATATAGCTTTCGAATGTGTGGACCGTAGTAAAAAACTAATTGATTAAAGATGATTCCTATCGACAGAAATGACTTATATGCATTATAAGTTAACTGTATCGGAGACAAACGGCTGGAGTCGAAGAAATTGAATCTGGAAGAAGTTCGCCAAGGGTGCACACTTGCTGTTTAATTTATACGCGTAATCAATCTTTAAGAAAGCCTTCGATGGAAATAAAATTAAGGTGAGCGTCTGTACGATTAATAACATACGGTACGCAGAAGAGAGTTTTATTATAGCAAATAACGAGGACGAGTTACAGAAAATGTAGGATAAACTTGCTAGCCACGGCAAAACTTTCGGACTCTCGATCAACAAATTTTGAAACAAAAGCGGTAGTATTTTCGAAGAAACCAAGAAAATGCTCGATGCGGTTCAATGATACAGAGCAGGATCGAGTTTGAAATATGAAATACTTAGACACCAACCTTGAGGATAACTGTGTAAATCTAAAAATAAAGTATGATCGAGAAAGAGTAGACAAGACAAATGGTCACAAAAATTAAGAACTTTCCGACTAGAAAAGTACTCAAATTAGAACTACGATTAAGAATATGTCTTTTCAGTTTTTTACTATACGGCCGCGAATGAAAAGCGCATCGAAGCTTTCGGGATGTATATAGGCGGATATTAAAAATACATTGGATACAAAAAGTCAGTAATAAATAAATTCCTAATGAAGTGAATAAAAAACGTACAGAATTATTAAACTGTATTCAAGGAAGGAAGCGCCGATACTTAGGAGACACATTGTGAGAAGACCAAAGTATGAAATATTGCTTATTATTATTATTATTATAGAAGGCGAAATCGCGGGCCATCCACAAAATTCACGGATAGCGGACCTACGACGCTAGTTTGGCTGTTCGTTAAATACTGCGGACTAGTATGTCGAAAGAGATTGTAGCCAAGTTGATCGCCGACCTTCGTAATAATGATGATGAAGAAGAAGATGATATTTATACTAGATTTAACCGATAACCATCGTGAAGTTCGAAATAATATTAACGTAATTAATTTATTACTCACGTTGTTCATTAATAAGTCATTACGTGGAAGGCGTTTGTGTGGAAAAAAGTGTTAAAAATATAGAAATAAATAAGAATTTGTGTGGAAAAAAGTGTTAAAAATATAGAAATAAATAAGAATTGTAAAATAATTTATAAAATATAATTATAATGCGAAATTTAGGTTAAGTTGTGATTGTGTTTTAACTTTAATTTCTTCAATAGCTTCCAATCGTAATCAGAGACGTTCATAAAGAATAGAGTGATAGGTAATTTTTAAACTATAACGCAAATCAGAAATTCCGGTACATATTATTTTTAAAAATAATATTAACAAACTGAAAAATATATATCATACAACCAAAATAATAGTTTTTAACCGACAATATAAAAACGATTTTAATAAGTTTCGATATTTCGTCTAAGGATAATGATAATATGCAAAAAATATAACACGAAAATTGTAATGCAATTAATCGCTACTTGTTATTTAATTTTTCAAGACCCTTTCAAGTCACTATGAACTGTAAATTACTAATTACTTCAGCGCGGAACAGATTCAATTTTCTAAACTTAGCGCTACATTTGGATATTTGTTTTAATTGAAATAATTTTAAGTTAGTTCGATAGTTTAACGCAGCAGATTTGATAATCAGCTATATCGTGTTTTATTCTTCAACCCGCTAAATGGCTAGTTTATTAAATTATGATCATTATTTTTTTATATATATATATATATTTATATATATATATATATTTTTTAAAGTCATTTATCGATGGTTTTTAATTTCGAGCGTTTAAATGAAGTAAAGTAAGAAATCATCTTACCTGTATGGTAACCGCGGCTTGATTATCAGAATATGTGGTAAATGTCTGAGTTTGTTTGCACGGTATTCTAGAATTTCGTTCGACCAATTTCGTCATTACTCCGCCAGCTGTTTCTATACCCAACGATAAAGGTGCTACGTCTACCAGTAATACGTCTTGAATCGAAGAACTCGTATCGCCGCTTAAAATTGCCGCCTGTACAGAGGCACCGTATGCTACAGCTTCGTCGGGATTAATGGAAAGGTTTAACGTTTTTCCGTTGAAGAAATCCTTTAAAAATATATTCAAATGAAATACTATCGATACTAAAGATAAAGACACGTTAAGCGTCTCGATGAATATTACAAAATATATATAAAAATTAACTCGAAAGTTGGTAAAGAACGTCGCATGATGGTTCGTTATCAATCTAAAAATTAATAGAGGTCTAGTCAAGAAAGGAATAATTTATCGATTGATTATTCATCGATAAAGTCATTACAAAGTGTTAATAACGTAATTATAAAATAAATATTAAATAAAATGACGCGGGGAAAAACCTGTATCACACAATCAAGTAAATCGCAAAATCTCACTATAGACAAATAACAATTGTAAATAGTAATATGGCGTAAAATTATTGAATAACAATAATACAATAACAAATAAAAATTAAGACGGCGATGTGTGTAACGCGTATGTATAGCGAATCTTGCCACGTATGCTAGTCGCTAATTGAGTTAATTATCGTGAAATTTAAAATTATAATAACTTTTTCCTAAAACATTCTTAAACGAATGAATGTGGAAAGTTTAATTTTCTATGCATCCGTCGATTTCAGGTTTTTTTTTGTACCTAAGAATATTGATTCAATATCACAAATATATATATATATATATATATATATATATATATATATATATATATATATATATATATCTATATATATATATATATATATATATCGATTAAGTATTGAAATAATTCACTTTTTTTTTAATTTTTTTTTTTTTTTATATTTTTTTAAAACTAACTTTGTTTAACATGTAAATAATTACATTGTCGTTAAATTATTAAATGTGCGTTTACTTACATAGATGGTTTGTTGTAACAAAATGTATTAAATTTTCAATTACTTCAATAGTGAAGTTTACACATTCTATATAGATAATATAGAGATAAAATTTTGCGCAAGGTGTAAGTGCAGAACGGATAAATATCCGGCTGAAGAAATGCGCAATTCGGAAATTAATTTTTAATTATAAATTCGTAATTAAACAAATATTTATTAATAAACAAATTTCTTGCCAACTAAGAATATATAAAATGGCATCGGAATAGATAGTATCCAATTGGTCCGTTTGTTATTGATAATTGATATTGTTTTATATTGTTTAACATCTATTCTGGTCATCACAAATATTTTTACGATGATACGCGCAAAACTCGTTAATTCGTTTTTCTTTATCGTAAGAATATTCATATATATATATTTTAATAATTTACATCGATGTATTTCGTTTGTGGAAAAACTTAATCATCCGAAAATTACTTTCAGTCATAAAGTCCGCTGTATATGGTAGGTTAAATATGAAAAAAAATATTATAATAATGATGATGAACGGATCTGGCGAAGAAAACGATAACGACTTTCTCAAAAAGTTTGAAGTGGTAGATCACTATACATACTCGGGGTTCAATAATCGAGTCAAAGGGAGGTTCATCGAAGGAAATAAAGCGACCAATAGCCCTTGGAAGAAACGCCGTGGTGCGATTGAAACCGATATTAGCCAGTACAGAAATACCCTCGGATACGAGGAAAAAGTTACTGAAGACGTTGGTTCCCCAAATGCCGCAGACACATGGACAATGAAACAAACGGATAAAAGACGAATCAATGCTTTCGAATTATGGACGTGGAGGAGGATGGATAAATGCCGCCATCATAGACGAGATAAAGGAACCAAACGGGCTCAGTGCGACTTATGAGAAACGAGCCCTTCAATTGTTTGGAAAAAAACGCAAGAGATGGAGATAACAGAATAGAAAAGACGGTATTGTTATGAAAAATTCTAAACAAGAGAATAAAAGGACGACTACCATTACGGTGGATAGACACCATAAAAGATCGACTGGGTGCAATAAAAATAACTTTTTATCTGTGGCACAGGACACAATGGAGATGTATTTGTCACGGGTCACAACAGTCATACTGACTAGGACAAAGAAGAATATGATACGTGAAATTTTAACACGCTAAACAAATAGTTTGTTTTCTGGTTGACGTGAAATGCCTCAATTTAAAAAAATATTTAAACATAAAATTATCTACAGTTCATTTCGCTATTGTATAATAAACACCTGTATAAAATTTATAATTTTGTTTCGACATTTTATAATGTATAAGCGAACGTGTTAAAGTTGTATATTCATATGGATGTTTCTCATAATAATGCAAGCTAAATTATAGGAAAACTTTAATACGACACAACGTAATAGTCGCGAAATATCCCTTTGAAATGTTGACAGAATATTATAAATCTTATACAGGTTGTTTATCATATAAAACTGCTCTTTTAGATAACTCTCGATGATTTTCAATATTTTTACATTATACATAAATATAATTCGAATTGAGACATCTCATGGTCAACCGGGAAATATATAATTTTTTTAATATTAAAATGTGATATACCATATAGTGGATACGGTGACCGAAAGGGATATAGAAATATATTAGAGATACGATGCACAAAAATATATTAGTCGTGTAATATAGTAATAAAATATGCGAAAAATTAACCTCGTTCTACTTTTATAGCAACATTTTTCGTGATAATTATAATATTCAAACCAAGATACGAGTTTTAAATGAATTAAAGTAAATTAATTAAGACGCGATGTAAGAAATGTAAGCTGTTTGTTTTTATAATATTTTTTTATCGAAATTCCGTATATTATTCTAATTGGAGTGACCAAAATATGTTTCGTATGACTTGACAGATGCGGGCGTAACGCCAAATATCATTTACATCGATTCAAAAATACGGTGTCCAATTTACCAGCAACATGAATATATATATATATATATATATATATATATGTGTATATATATATATATATGTGTGTATATATACATATAATACATTGTATCATTTATTTAAAATTGTAATTTCGTCCAAGGCTGATTTAGTAAAATTAGGTCACAATATATAATTCCTAAATTCACTTGCAAAAATATTAAGGACAATTTGTAAAAAATAACATTTTTGGTTATAGCCTCGGAAATTTATGAAACGAAATTCTACACGATTAAAGTTCTTACCATTATCACATATATGTAATGGTTTTCAATATAGTACGTTATGCAAATAAGTTTTCCGAAAAAACACAATTTTGCAAAAAAAAATCTAGGTAAAAAAAATTTATATATATGGTTGTATATTGCATATCTAAAGGATTACTAATAATATTTTATTTCATATATATCTATGTTTGTTTGTTTGTGTACATGTGTTAGCAGTCGTACATGCAGATAAATATGATTGCCTCGGGAAAGGAGGAATTGAAAAGTAAATATTTTTTTATTTTTTTGGTAACATACTTAAACAAAAATGGATATCTCCTGTGTGTAATTATTTTTTCTAATACAATATTGATGTTACTTTCAATAATATGTATATTTATTTATATATTTATATATATATATATATATATATATATATATATATATATATATATAATGTTGATGTATTGGATAGTAGTGATTTTATGAATTTAGCAAAACAAAATAAAATCGAAGTTAATCACTAAAAAATTTATTACACAAACACGAACACGAAGCTTTTTGACTATGAAGTCATTTTAATAGCTTGAAAATGACTTCATAGTCGAAAAGCTTCGTGTTCGTGTTTGTGTAATAAATTTTTTAGTGATTAACTTCGATTTTATTTTGTTTGGCCAAATATATATATATATATATATATATATATATATATATATATATATATATATATGTATATACAGTGAAATTCGACTATAACGATTCCGCATATAGCGATATTCCGGATATAACGATGTAAAACAGGTGGCTAGTTTGGTTTGCTATGTAAAAGTGAATAAATAAATCCGGTTGTAGCGATGTTGGATATAACGGTATTGTGTCTATAACGATATAAACTAGCGTTTTTATTCCTTTTGTAACGATTTAACACAACAAAGAATTCGTGGAATTCCTAGTTATATTTTTAAACGTAAATAAGTCTTGTTTCTTTCCCGTCGTTACTCGTTGAATATGACTCATTGTTTTTTTCACCGAATGTTATCCTACTGTTCTCCTCAATTTTCTTCGAACACTCTTCGTCCAATTTACTGTGTAATATTCTTTCAAAATGCCGGTTTTAATTCAGTCTTCATTTTTTCTTTGTGCGGTATGGCGTCGAATAAACGTCGCGCGTTTTCAATTGAAGAAAAAGTCAAGATTATTCAAAGGATAGAGAAAGGAGAAACTATTAACAGTTTAGTTTCCGAGCTCAACATTTCACAATCAACAGTCTCAACAATTTGGAAATCAAAGGAAAAAATAAAAGAAATTTTTGAAAAAGACGTCAAATCGAAGAAAAAGCTTCGGAACAGCCAACACGAAGAGATTGAAGCAGCTCTTTTGGAGTGGTTTAAGATCCAACGAAGAAAAAACATTCCGATTAATGGGCCTATTTTACAAGCAAAAGGAAATGAGTTCGCTAGAATCATGGGTAAAGAAGATTTTCATTGCTCCATGTCTTGGATTACGCGGTTCAGAGCAAGACACAACATTGTGTTTGGTGTGTTTGGTAAGATCAGCGGAGAATCTTCTAGTGTACCAGCCGGAGCGTCTGAAAACTGGCTACAGAACATCTGGCCTACAACTCGGGAGAATTTCGCTGAGGAAGACATTTACAATGCCGACGAGACCGGATTGTTTTACCGATTGACGCCGGACAAGACCTTTCGATTTAAAGGAGAATCGTGCCATGGTGGCAAGCACTCAAAAGAGAGAGTTACAGTCCTAGTCGCAAGCAACATGACGGGAACTGATAAGAAGAAATTATTAATCATCGGAAAATCGAAATCTCCTCGTTGCTTCAAAAATGTTCGAAAACTTCCGGTTGATTATACTCACAATAAAAAAGCGTGGATGACGAGCGAAATTTTTTCCGGCTGGCTTCGCAAATGGGACGAAGAGCTAAAAAAGAAGAAACGAAAAATTCTTCTCAGTGTTGATAATTGTCCTTCTCACCCGGCAGTCCCAAACCTGAAAAACATCGAACTTCATTTTTTACCAGCCAATACGACATCTGTGCTTCAACCCATGGACCAAGGCATAATCAAAAACCTCAAAGTAAAGTTTCGTCAACGTTTGGTATTAAAAATGTTGGACCAGCCAGAAAACTTTAAGGTGTCTGTACTTGATGCAATCCTAATGATTTCCGATTCCTGGGATGACGTCAATCAAAAAACCATTCAAAATTGTTTTAGACATGGTTTTGGAAAAGACGAAACGAGAATCGACCATGAAGACGACTCGAGGAATTTTAATGAATGGGCTCAAAAGCTGGATTTCAATTTTCACGGCGATGCAGAATCATACGCAGAAGTCGATGACAACGTCATTACATCAGAGGAACCGACCGAAGAATCAATCGTGGATTCTTTAAATAAGAATAAAGGGGAAGATGATGAAGATATCGATGAGACTGAAGATTTCCTTTTCCGTACACCGACTCTATCACAAGTCTACAGCGCTCTTGGTGTCATTAGGACATTCGTCGCCCTAAATGATGACGTAAATAAACCTCAAACTACAGCATCTTTAAAAGAACTTGACGAGTATGTAAGAGCAAACTAAAATTACAGATTTTTTTATCAAAAATTAAAGAATGTACAGAATATAAAATTACATAGCAACTAATGCCGATTATTAGTTATTAGGTACGTTATGTGATTTTTTTATATGTGTGTACATATATTCATAATAATATGTATAAGGCATGTTTTTAACCGTTAAAAATTGAATTAGGTATGTACCTATGTACATGCATATTAAAACAATAAATATGTATAATATAAAACTGTTTTTTTTCCGTCGCCCCCTCTCATTCCGGATATAACGATTTCCGGATATAACGATCAATTTTGTCTGGTCCCTTCAATATCGTTATAACCGGATTTCACTGTATGTATATATCCGTTCGTTATTTCGGTCACGCCCCTAACGCTACAAAACGTAGTTTATATTGCGTATGTCATTAGTGAAGGTACATTCAAAACCGTAAAACGTGTTAAATTTTAAACTATTTGACAGAGATATCGCTGTCTCTTACTTTTTTAAAATATTAAATTAATGTAATTTCTGTCCTATTTATGATATCAATGTGAAGCAAAGCTTAAAACGAATCTTGTAATATAAGCTGTAAGCTGTAAGCTGTGCGAATTTCATCATTATATCGCTTTGATAGGTTTTGAGTTGAATCGGACAGATAGATTGAGAGACAAAATTTTAAAAATAGATTTTCTGTTTACGTGCGATAAAAATAGCACGATGCGGTGATTATAATGAAAATTACAGTTTTATTATATATTAGTATAATAATATTTTTTTTAAACTATAGTATAATTGGTGTGCTTCATATTAGTGCTATGTTTCACCTTCAAAGTTTCCAACTGCAACGGCTATTATATCTTATTATATATTAAAATCTGTTGAAAGAAGTGTAATACACCTTTGACAGCGTTCGCATCGTCGCATAAGACTTCTGCAACTATTCCGTTCAGTACGTTAGCCTTAACCGATGTATTACAAATGTCGCATACCGATCTATCGGGGCCATCGGTAATTATATATCCGTGCGTTTACGTTGCACGACCTAATTCTTAGCCTCATCACGATCAGCTGTTTCTTTCTTTGTTTTGTTATTTGAAGTTGACTATGCACTCGTGTCTTTTCTAATATTTTTCGAATAAAACTGTTTTCACAATCGCAAGTTCATCAGATGTTGGTATCGCTTTTTAAAATCTTCCGTCGTGTTTATTATCGATAAAAGTACTACGGTTCAACACATACATTTACCATATTTATAACTTAGATATATACGTACGGTTATTTGTGATAATTCATTCGAAATATTATATTCAGACATATATATATCTTATTTTGAGCAATTCATATGTATATATATACTCTGCCATCTCGAAAACGGCTCTACCGGTTTCGTTGAAATTTTGTATATTATGCGGTAGTTGAAAATGGCCTGTATCCAAATTACAAATTTTGATACTTTCGATCTTGAGTACACTCTCTCATAAAATTCTCGAATCTTATCTAGATTTACGTTGAAAATCTCGATCGCATTAACCGTTCGAACGTTATAAACCTATACATTTGTTTTTTATCGCATATGCCTTGGCAAATACAATTAAAATACTACCTACAATCAGATTTTCCGTAAATATTTTCTAATCTACGAAAGAATTATCTTAAGTATAAAATCTCATCGAAATATTCCTAAACTCGTTTAAAAATAAATAAATAAATAAACAAATAATTAAACATTAACAATGGTCTTCTTCTGATACCAAAGAACCGGCGTATTCTGTTATAATTCCGGCAATTTGTGAAACGAAATTTTGCGCGATTAAGGTAGAGTTATAATATACTTAAAGGTTTTTAATGGTACGCGATTAGTATGTAAATATATTTTCGAGAAAAAAAAAACGATTTTACAATAAAAAAGTAAAGCTTTGTCACTCACAGATACCAACATATGAGAATACATATACGAGAATAGATATATGAGAATACATATATATATATAGTCATCACCAGATTGCGCCAGCCGATCCTACAACGCTTTTAGCATAGGCAATGATAATTATATGTCTATATATCAAAGGTGATGTACATGTCAAAAAATTTAGCCTAAATTGGAGGAAGTAAGGTTGTAGCAAAACATCCGAAAATTTATACATACATACGCATGAAGTGAGTAGTAATTTTCGAATTTGATTAAAAACGTTGGATATATTTGTATACGGGGTGGAACAATCTCACGGATATGACGTCATTTTCGCGATTTTTTATATATATGGGGCACTGCGATTTTGTCTATTACAACGTATACAGCTTATATGACGTCATTTTTAAGATGGTAGTTTCATCCTATGAAAAATCTATAAGAAAATGGTTCATTGGATAGGAAAGTACATAAAAATTTGTAAAATTTATTTATATATATATATATATATAACTGTAAAATATTTTTTTTTTTTAAATATACAGACTTTCCACTTGCGTAGCCCGTTAGATAATCTATTTTACTTAATCGGTAGCCCCTAGTTTAATTTAATATTATTAAAATATATGTTGTTAAAATATTTAAAATCGTACCTGTAACATTTTTTGTACTTTCGGTATTCTAGTAGAGCCGCCGACTAGGACTACATCGTCGATACTAGCCTTATCGAGTTTAGCGTCGTTCAAAGCTCTTTCTACCGGTGTCAGCGTAGATCTGAATAAATCCATACACAATTCTTCGAAACGGGCTCGACTAATTTTCGAGTAAAAATCTAATCCTTCGTGTAAAGCGTCAATTTCTAACGACGCTTCCGTACTAGAGGATAGCGTACGTTTAGCTCGTTCGCACGCCGTTCTAAGTCGTCTTAAAGCTCGCGTATTATTACTGATGTCTTTTTTATATTTACGTTGAAATTCCTGCACGAAATGGTCCACTAAACGATTATCGAAATCTTCGCCTCCTAAATGAGTATCGCCTGCCGTCGATTTCACCTGAAATAACGAACCTTCGTCGATGGCCAATACCGACACGTCGAAAGTGCCGCCTCCTAAGTCGAAGATCAAGACGTTTTTTTCGCCTTTCAAATTTTTATCTAAACCGTACGCCAGCGCTGCCGCTGTCGGTTCGTTAATTATGCGTAAAACGTTCAAACCGGAAATGACGCCGGCGTCTTTAGTCGCCTGACGTTGCGAATCGTTGAAATAAGCCGGTACGGTAATTACCGCGTCCGTAATTTTACCGCCCAGATATACTTCGGCCACTTCTTTCATTTTCGTCAAAATCATCGAACTAACTTCTTCCGGCGAGAATTTTTTCGTCTCGCCTTTATATTCGACCACGATTTTCGGTTTACCGAGGTCGTTCGTGACGGTAAACGGCCAATGTTTCATGTCCGTTTGAATTTTCGGATCGTCGAATTTACGACCTATTAAACGTTTAGCGTCGAATACGGTGTTCTTCGGATTCATCGCTACCTGTGCAAACAGCAACGATCGGATTAAATTTAATTCCCGAAAATAATCGCCGCCTAAATAAATATCTACGATATGGCGTTTGTTTTTTTTGTTTTTAAATCTATACGTAATCTAGATATTAAACGATTTCATCTCGGGAGTCCTTTCATATGGAAGAAAAAATTAGGAATTTAAAAATTATTACGTCGACATATATATATATATATACATACGTATGAAAATACTTTTAAAAAATTTATTAATATAAACGAAATTAATACTATCGAAAAATATAAGAATTTATTTTTATTTATTTCGATAAAATTAAAATACGTCTAATAGGTAATACATACCGACAAATAATACAAAAACTTATATATAGGGAATTAAATAAAAAAATATTTTCATTTTTTATAATCTCATTAATGTGTTTATTTCTCGTAATATATCACGTTACTTACTGGTGAATATCGAATAGTTTAAACGATCTGTATTCATGTTCTTAATACATCCCGATAAATAATTTACAGAATGATCTTTCACGTGTTGCTACTCGTTTAAATATATCCGTTAGTCCGTTTCAACATTCGGAAAAAAGTGTCTCGAATTCCGTTAACTAGAATTATATATCGCTTACTGTTTATATATTAAAAAAAAAAAAATCAATAATTCTATTATTTTTGTTGGCGGACCCGCGCCAGAAGCTATCTAGATGATTCAACGGTCACGAGAAACTCCGAAGAATCATAGACAAGCTTCATAGTGAAGAGCTTACGATTATCGGAGGGACAAAATCTTAAAATGGGCTGCAAAATGATCAAATAGTGATAATACGAAACTGGAATACGCGACTTGAAATATTTGAGTACTATTCTAGACGACAGCTCTTTGAAGAAAAATGTCGCAAACGAATAACGAATTTATTAAATCTAGTCAAAGAACGGAAATACTAACGTTAATGAAAGGACCCCAATGATAATCGTGCGAGGAAAGATAAACAGATCGAAATTCGATATTTGCCGAAACACGACTTTTTTGGACGTGGTTTAAAAGTTGTTTCGAACATACGGAGAGATAAAAATCATGATAGAGTAGTATCAGACGCGGCGATAACATGGCAACGAAACCTGGATGCGGACATCTAAGCCGAAAACACACGATATCATCATCATCATCCATGTTGATCGTTAACGTTCGGAACGGAGTCGGTGAATGAAGAAGAGGGAAACATCTAGCAAAGGGTATTGCGTCGAGAGTAATTATGATGCCGTTTATATATTAATAATATCAATACTGTACCTAATTATGAAATTAATTAAAATCCAGGCTTATCTAGGAAGCGGTGTGAATTAATCACTATTTGAATGCCCCTCGCAAATTGCGACGTTTATCTTTATGCTTATAGGTAAAGACCTAGACAGCTTTCCAGCCAAATGATCTAGTGGCCCAATTGAGAAGTTGCGCAGGGCTGTCAACTGTTCAAACTATACACCTAACCGATCTGATAATTAACGACAATTGTCACTCAACGAATGCCCCAACAAGGAGCATTAATGCGACTTGTCGTCGGGTATTGTATGATATCATCTCGGGTGACGAGTTTATGCAGTGCAAAATCTTCGCTTTTAGAATTATTCCTATACAGAAAGCGCAGAAGATCTCGGCCGATTGACCAGCTAGATTTCTGACGGAAGAAATCTGTCCACCTCTAAGCAAGCGGTATTGTGTAATAATTTCAAGTCGAAATTTCGTAATGTATGACAGGAAGAGTTCATTTCGTCCGGCCATATAGATCGTCAAAACATCGTCATTAGTTGACCTTGACTGTTAGATAATAACTTGATCGGCCACGAGGCATTAATCGATTCGTCGTTTATGGAATACTAAAAAGGCCCCGCCTTATTAACGCGTTAAGACCATATTTTTTCCTAGTATAGTCGTGTATGAGAGAGACTAACAAGAAGACACAGAAAGAACAAGAAGAAAAACGAGGATTGCATCGAAAGCGACTAAATTAAATTACCATCTCACAGACACAGTCTATATTAGGAAATACTACCGGTAATTCGGTTAAACGCTCGTCACGATGTAAATCAATTTATTTTATTTATTTTTTTTTATTTTATTTTTTTTTTTTTGAAACATTATTACAAATTTTAATTGTAATGCCAAAAAGAAAATTGTATATACATATAAACGATTTTATATCACTTTTTAAAGCATTACTTCGTGAAACTTATACGCTATTTTCCACAATAGCCGTTATTCCGTCAATTGCAACATTGGCCTCGTTAATTGGGACCTATCCTTTAGCACAGTAGCCGCTTGTACATAAAGGTTGCATCACAACCACCAGAAATACCCGGAACAGCGTAAAAATTGACGATGTAATAAAATAGTTAAAAATATTCAATTTATAGAGATTAAACGAAATTTTTAATTATATATTTTTCAAGAATACATTATAGAAATATAAAAATCTTTTAAAAAGTGCTTTGAAATGTCTAGTTACAAATGTTTATACGCTCCCCTCGATGCAAGAAGGCATCGGAAAGCCGTATATAGCGATAAATGGACATTTTACGCCTAATGCTACTGTGTGTATACATAAGACTATATTTTGCAACCAGAGTCAAGTAAACACACTTGAATGGGTTTTCTTCGTTATGTCGTTCATAAGACGCGGGTGCGGTTGCATACCGACAAACGAACGAACGAGTCTACGACTTAAAATTTATTTCCGAGATTAAGTTTTTTCCTCTTCTTGGATTTTCTATTGATGTTTCTTTTACTGCGTACATTTCCGCGTGTGAATTGCTTCATTGCCTCTCTATACTTTTATCTTGTTCATATTATAGTTGACATATTAATTAGCAGTCAGCAGTAGTCACCTTGACGCTACGAATAAACTCCAACGTAGACTCGATCGAATTAGAAAGTAGACTACGGATTGGAAAATACAAATAAATGAACAAAAATCTGTTCACGTTTTGTTCACGCTACGCTATGCCGACAACATGTACCCGGTATACTTGGGAAACCAACCTGTTTCGCAGGCTAACTCGGCCAAGTATCTTGGCATGCATTTGGACTCTCGGTTATCCTGGAAAGTCCATGTAAAAATGAAAGCTCAGCAGATCAAGCACAGAACAAGACAGCTATACTGATTAATGGGAAGACAATCCGAGCTGGATGTGTCGTGCAAACTTCTGCTATACAAGCAAATTATTAAGCCGATCTGGACATACGGTCTTGCTATGTGGGGCTGTACTGCCACAACTAATCGAAACGTGGTACAACGTCGTCAAAATGTCATCTTATACGTGCAATAGTCGACGCATATACTCGTGTAACGACGATATTCACTCCGATCTCCATGTGCCGATTCTTAATGATGTCATTAAGGAGTTCGCGAAATAGCACAGGCAGCGACTGCACATGTTAACGTGGAAGCAAGACAACTGCTCGACACCAAACATGAAACTCGGCGACTTCGGCGTCGTCAACCTCTAGATTTAGTCATGTAAATATATAAATACCGTTATGCGGATAATGGATGCGTAGCCAATGGGTTACGTACTCCACACCCGTTCGTACTTAATAGTTAGTTATTAAGTAACCATGTCATAAACATAGATAATTCTTTAGCTAACCAGCTAAGATTGTATCATAGTTATAGTCCTACGGGCTGTTTAAAAAAAAAAAAAAAAAGATGTTAATATGCGTAGAATTTTTTCCTTACTGAAGCTTTATTTTATTTATACGACAATTGATCATTTCATTTTCGGAGCACTGTTTTGTTGTGAACAATTAAACTATTGTACGTAGAGTTTATCGAATTGTTTCGTTTTAGTATTTTAAAAATGTTTATACGTTTCTAATTGTATAAAAGTTGTACTTATTCAGGCGGAAATAAATTTTTACAACCGCAGCTGCAGTGAATAGCGTCCACACAGCGTTCGATTTAACTTTGAAAGAATTACAAACACTTCGAGATCTATGCGACGGCAGTTTGATGGATATTAAACAACGCCGTATGCCAGAATTTCGGCAAAAAGAATCGGCGTGATGATTAATGAAGTATGAAGAAAATGCGGACGGACAGGAATGAAAATCAAGAAAATGTGCGCGTAGAACTAGAGAAAATTAATCGCAGAGAATTTTAACGGGATTCAGAAACGGAGAAAGAAATCGAGTGAAATCATTCTCAGTTCCGACGAATATATCTAATGAGTTTTGAAAAAACACGTGTGAAGACGAACTTGAGCATCATGCCGCTTGGGGTGTCAGAAGGCATCTCTAGAAGATGGTTGGTGGAACGAAAGCAGGTCCTAGCTACGGAGTGGCTAAAAAAAAAACTTCGTGTTCATGGTGTATATAATAAGTACGTTGGTTAAGAGTCACGTCTAGAAGATATACGTGTAGGTACGAATAAATACAATTTAAGTTTGTTGTTGTTAACAACGGTGAAATTCTATTTTTAAAGTAATTTAAATTTGTTGTATATATTTGTTAAAGACGAATTGTATAAAATAAATATATATATATATATATATATATATATATATATATATATATATATGTGTGTGTCTATATCGTACAATCTGACGGTACGTTATAATAATAATATATGTAGAACTCTCTTTAATTATATGTATATATAGTAGCGCACCCAGGATATGTATGTGGGCTCAAACATCCCCCTCTCAAAAAAAAAAAAGTGAAAAAATCGTAATAAAATGAATAAAATATACACGGTCGAATTTGTAAGAAAATTTGACAGACAAAACAAACTATAAACGATCACGAACAACAACGAAACGAGTAACAACAAAAAACGTACTGATCACGACCTGGGTCAGATTTGAATACTGAAAGGTCCAATCAATGGCTATTTTTTTCTCTTTGTCTTTCACAGTGTCACCTGGGTTTTCGATGTCATTAGCAGACAGCATGTAAGGAATATTTTCTAACAGTACTTTTTGCAATCTAGGCTGTTTTGCACACTCTTCAAGATGAGGTTCTATTATTAGTGATAACGCGAGCTGTTCCAAATATTCTCCTCTGTTTCAACTATCATTTTAGTTGTGAAATTGTTTCGAGCTTACAAGTATATGTATTTTATACTTTTCTAAGCCCTCTGACGGCTTAAGCCCGATACCGCCCCCGTGAGTGCGTCACTGTATATATATATATATATATATATATATATATATATATATATATATATATATATATATATATAGTGGTATGAAATAATGAAGCGATCCGGACAAACTGCCATGTGTCTTCATACATTTTTTTTCTCTCTTAACACGAAGAGATTACATGATACGTCGTTATTTCTGAAAATCGTCCATTATTAAATTGTTCTATAGTATCATCGGAAGAATTTAAGGCAGTAGATGATGACAATGTGTGTACAGCCTCAATTATGAAAGGCAAAGAGATTTTAGAGATTGTTCGAAGCTCGACTAATATCGTTAATATAGATTCCGACGAGGAATTAGATAAGGAGATGAACAACACACCTTCAGTTTCCACAACATCCGAAATGGTAACATCGTGAAAAGCGTGCGCAGTGATTTAGATGCACGTACCAATGGTGAAATAAATAACGAAATAGATTATATCGAACTTATTTAAAAATTTAATGTTAACAAATAAAATTCAAAAACCAAATATCAGATTATTTTCCAAAAAATCAATAAATGTTTTATATATATTATATATATATATGCGACGAATGTTGCGAATCTCGTGGACGGAAAAACGAACCAACCTCTCTATTTTGAACGATATAGGATCGGATCTACGCTTACGAGATATAGTAATACAGCGCATAATGAGGTATTTTAGACACGTGGTACGTCGGAACGGAATAGAAAAATTAATTCTTGAAGGGACAGTAGCAGGCAAAAGGATACGCGGAAGGACAGAAACCAGGTACACAGATAGAATAAAACAATTAACTGCGGCCTCATCGCTCCACCAGCAAGTTATAAGACTCGCGGAAAATAGGGACACATGGCGAACAAGTTTGAAAGGAATTGGAACTCATAATTTCACGATGCTCGGACCGAGCCAAAGAATATGATGATGATGTTGATATATATTTCATAAAATTAAACATTACTTATATATTAAGTTTTCTAAACCTCACGTTAATAATATTGTTATTTTATGGATTTTTGTTAAATGGACGCATACACACATATCTATTTGATGTAAAATGTACTGTAATAAACGTAATTTTGTTGAGTATATGTACCTTTTTTTACACGAAAAAATATTTCAGTCCCCTACTATTTCGTATTCAACAATTTTTCACTAAATATATATATATATATATATATATATATATATATATATATATATTTATAAAATATGTGTGTGTGCGTGTATATATATATAAAATCTCACATTTCTTATGTTTTTAAATTTATGTACTTCGTAATTTTATATATATATAATATATATATATATATATATAGAGAGAGAGAGAGAGAGTATGTATGTATATACATGTGTGCTAGTGTGCTATATTTCCAAGTGTTTAATAAATTATTTCGGGACAAGTTGCCAAATATACATATTGCTTACGTAGTATACGCTTTGTTGTAATTAAATACGTGCGTAACAGTCGTACTTCAAGTAACAGCGTTATATTTTTAGAAAATATTCTTAATTTCCACTTTCTGACCACGTCCTACGTATAGCGACCGTTTTCATTCGTTCTTACGTCTTTACTAAATATTCGTGTAAAGTGTTCTATATCGGATGGTTTAAAAAAAACTCGCCGGTAAAAATTATTATCGGGTACATTCTGATAATAATTATCGAGTTTCGAAAAAGGTTTATTTATTTTAAAATCGAAAAATAAAATAAAATTTCGGACAAAATTCGGCTTCGTGCAAAATACGAAATCGATCGAAAATTGTTTCACGTTATAAAAATTACTTAAAACCGATATTTCTTTTATAGACGCTCGATCGATCATTTGCGTCTTAAGGTCGGTTATTTATTAAGTTAGCGTCTGTAAGATACTGTAAAAGATTTTTAACTTTGTTCGGGTTATCTTGGAGCATTGTTTTTATCGTGTCACAGTTTATTTTTTTATACGTTGGCTTTTGTATTTTGCACATTCTAACGGGTTATATTTAATTGCGAATTGCATTTGTCGCAGATGAGTGGGAGTCCCCCGTTGAGTAGGTGTTGTGAAGTAACGTATATCCTGCGCGTAGTCACTGATTTTCTCTCTTCCTGGTCTGCTGTTTTCCAGTTTTCTAATCTCGGGTGGTCAATTTCATACAAGTGTGTATGCGCACATTTGGTCTCGCAGAATTTTTGATATGTTTTAATTGTTTGCGAAAGGACTGTGTGTAAATCGGTAGTGTGCGCGTTGATTTTATCGTTTTTATATTTGCAGGAGACGTTTTAACTATTCTATCAATGTTTTCATTCCCGGCTATTCCTGAATGAGCTGGTGTTCGTAGAAGAATAAGTTCATTATTCTTGAAGATAAGGCTGTTGATTTTTAGGTTGAAAGTATCTGTATTTTTGTATTTTTGAGAGCACTATACGAATCTGTGCGTATTATATATTTATTTGGTTGCGCCTATTTAGATGTGTATTTTAAAGCTTTATAGATTGCGAGAAGTGTTCTACTGGAAAAACTGATGCTAACTCAGGTAAATGATATACTCGGAATTGGTTGGGTGTAAGGCCGATGATAAGGTTCGGTTTATAGACTTAGATGCATCAGCGTATGTGTATATAATGACCGTCATTTGTTGACTTAAGAATATTTGTAGCTATTAAGTGTTTCTTATATTTTTCCAATTCTGTGTTGACTGTGATTGAAACTTTTATCCGAGGTGGTAGTTTTGGAGCGTTGTCGCGCTTCGAAAAAAAATAATACAATAAAATAGAAATAATTTAAACGAATTAGTTGCGAAAAAATGGAGAAAATTATAAATTTTTCGACGCAATTTTCTTCATTTTTTTTTTATAACTTTTAAACCAGAAGTTAATAGATTATTTAGCGGAATTAAACTACGTACATATATTCTTAAATGGTTCGCATCACGGTAATATTCCGATTTTTTATTGTGTTTTTTTTCGAGAAATAATTAAAGGTATATAAAAAAATCGCGCAAACCGAATATTTGCGAAGATATATCTACGATCTATTAGGAGCTTGTACGTAAAAAATGCCATTTTCTAGTAAATCAAAACACGAGCCGGAATTCGTAACAACTAGACTAAAATACCGGGCAAATTAGCCGATAGATGGATAAAAAGCAGTGTGGAAAGGGCGGGTGCCAGAGCGTCCAAATCTCGTCGAAAATTAATATTTTTATTAAACGCTTGTTATACGCGGAAAAAATTTAAATTTTATTACGGACGAAATTAATATTGAGTCTTTAAAAAAAATTTATCGATTAACCTATCGCAAGATCGTCTTTGGACAATTCCGAGAAAAATGAAAGAAATCAAATTTAATTTCTAATAATATAAACTTTTAAAAAATAATAATAATGATAATAATAAAAATAATAATAATAAACTGAGATCGTTCGCTACTGATATATTTGCATTGGACGTTTTTAAATTTTGTTAACTTTTTTTTCTATATAGGCTAATTTTCTGAACATCCTCTTCCAGTGTTCGATCATTGCACCGCTGATGAAAAGTGTATTTACAAAATAAATATATGTCACAAAAATATGACGAGAAATTAATATATAACGCTATCCGGACACAGTTCTTACTACGTATACTAAATTAGAGATCGTCTAACTAAAATGAAAAATATCGGAAAACCGAGACAACATTTTTGCATAAGCTACCTATATATATATATATATATATATATATATATATATATATATATATAAACTCATAAATATTTAAGTTAATAAGGATAAACAATCTTTTTTTAATGTGTATTATACACAAACGTAAATTTCGGACAAAAGATAGCGCCAGCTGTGCATCGTAATAGTGAGTGTTTAATTATTTTGTATTTGTAGCGTTTATATTTTAGTTGTAAACCCGTACGTGTGTAACCTATGTCGTTTATAAATGAATGCCGGCTGCAGGCACAACTATCAAAAACAAAATTTTAATTTTTTTTTATGACATCGTGTGTATATATATAACATACGGTAACTTCAATGTCTTGTGAATGTGGCACATATTTTGTAGTCGTTGTAAATTAGTTACAACGGCTAGTATATATATATATACATATATATATATATATATATATATATATATATATATATATATATATATATATATATATATATATGAGACAAGCATAAAGCATAATTTGAAGAATGTTGAATGTAGTGTTTTTTTCTTAAAATAAACAACAAAAAAGAAATTAAAATCACTAAAATTTTTCTTTATGAGAAATCACAGTTTTTCGGCTGTTATAGGCCATTATCATCCAGTGAACATTAAAAAAATATATATAAAATGAAAAAATATTAATTTAAGATTAGAATTCAGAAAAATCAGAAAAACTAAAAACAGTATTAATAAAACAATCTGACAATTAATGTTGTTTGTTTTATCAACACCGTTTTTCAGTTTGCTGATTTTTGTGAATTGTAATCTTAATTTAATAATTTTTCATTTTATATATATATATATATATATATTTTAAATATTCACTCGATAATGACCTAACGGCCGAAAATTTTATTATAGCGATTTTTAACTTCTTTTTTTTGCTGTTTATTTTAATAAAACATAATTGTTCTTATTACAGTTTTGCAGATTATTAATTTATTTGCCGACCTGACGTAACATCGTTTATTAAATATGGGACAAAGCTTAAACAGAGACGTATGCGTTTTATTGAAGGCATACTCAGCATGTTTAGTAAATGTTAGATCTGGATCCCATATCACACCTAAATACTATCGGTTTTCCAAACCAAATGTGTTGTGTCGCTCACTATCGCAGGTGGTTACGGGCTTCTTTTCGCGAATAGAATAAATTGAATTTTATCGGAATTTATTTTGATTCTCGGTTTATTAAAATACGAAATTAATTTAATAAACCCCCGAGTCAGTATGTCAATTCGGTACGATGCGCAATGTATAACGGTATCATCAGTCTATAATGCCATCTGTAAGTGTTTATAATTTTGGGAATATCATTAATAAAAAAGTAGGAATAAGTAAGATTTATATTTTATGTAGGAATTATCGTGACTCTTTAAGTATTGAAATTTCTGTTACTTAAATAACCTCGAATTAGTAAGACTAAGTAATTGGGGAATTTAAGTTGAACAATTTTATATATATTAAACTAAAATTGGTGTCAACGGTAATGACAATAATCCTGCGTGCTTGTTTTTAGTATACCCATTAGTTAATTCTTGCTAATTGCATGACGGTCGATAAATTACCCCTAAAATTATTGTTCTACATATAAGAATATCGGTATCATTCGTGAATTACTTTTTTAAAAAAAAACGTTTTAGTCTACCTAAAATAATTGTTTTTCCTATTTTACTGAAATTACTAAGTACGGACACGGGGCGCATCTGGAATCAGAAATGTCCATACCTGATTTCGGTATAGGAATAACTGTCGACACATTCCAGCGGTTGGGAAAATGAGAAGGTAATTGAATTTATTATGACTGTTAATTGAACAATCGCTTTTGGCGGTAAGTTTTTAGACGGTTTTGTAGATATATTATCTGGACACCTACACTGGCTAACCGTTACTAAATCAGCGGACAAAATTCTCACAGTCGAATCTTTTAATCGTTTTTTTTTTTCAAGGGAACACATTATCGTCGGACGATATGCGTCAGCAAGTGAAGCCTTAAAACTTTGTTTAAGGTTTACAGATTCTTTCTATCTGTCTATTTATCTATGTACTACGTACGTGCGGATATTACAGTTGTGTTGTCGGTCCAGGTGGCGAGATGATGTCAAATTGGGCGGGAATCAATTGGATCCGAGCCGCACAAGGTAGAAACCGTTAGAAAAGTTTGAGGAATATCGCGATATCGTGACGTATATGAAATATAGTCAGTGCGATAAATTTTACACCTAATGCATCATAATTCAAAAAATAAAATTGGCCGATTTATATATATCGAAATATACGCATGCACATACAATCAGGACCGGATTGTACTTGGAGCACTGGCTCAGGGCCCCACACAACTAGGAGTCCCACAAAAATTAATTGAACTTTTTTTTTTTTTAAATATAAAAAGCAAGCGATGTATTCTTCTAGAAAACGGAGTTCGAGAATCTCGGAATTTAACGTTAACGAGTAGCAACGTAACCGGCTAAAGATCATTCTCTAAACTAAATTATTTATCGCGATTTATGTATTAAATTAAAAACATACGAATGGCTCAGTTTAAATTATTTGACAATCACGAGTACGGAACGAGATATATTACGAGAAATAGACATTATAACAAATTTCGCAGAAAAAAAAACACGAAAATGTTACACCTTTCATTTTCTGTATGAGTATTCCATGTATAGGTATTTTTCGGTATAAATGTATATTAATTTTATCGAAATAAATGAAAATAAACTCTTATATTTTTCGATAGTACTAATAATAATTTCGTTTAATTTAATAAATTTTTCAGAAGTATTTTTACACGTATATTTTTATCGACGTAATAATTTTCAAATTCGCAATATTTTCTTCCTTATAAGAAGGCCCCCGCTATTTGTGCCCATGGGCCTGGAATCATTTAATACGGCGCTGCATATAGCGGCATTTTTCCGGGAGAAGTTGGGAAAGAACAACTTTTCTTAAAATTTAATTTTTTTTCTATATTATTAAATAAAATGAATTCAAATCGACGTAATTAAATTATAATTTAAACAAAAAAAATATTTTTACCGCTGCTAATTTTGAAACGAGCTGTTTTTTTGCTATTCAAACGTAATGGGACTGAAGCTCTATCATTTATTAATAGTTAATTTTATAATTAAACCTACATAAACACACTATATATATATATATATATATATATATATATATATATATATATATATCACAAATAATTATCATATAAATGTCAATTATAAAATTATTTACTACCTGATTTTTGGCCGCATCGCCTATCAATCTTTCGGTATCCGTAAACGCCACATAACTCGGCGTTGTTCGATTTCCTTGATCGTTAGCGATGATTTCCACTTTTCCATTTTGCCAAACACCGACGCACGAGTAAGTCGTACCTAAATCAATTCCTATCGCAGATCGTTTACTCATTTTATTTTATTTTTGATTATTTTTATTTCAATTTTTAAGAAATTTTCCAAACTAAAATGAAAATAAAAATAATTATTTTCAACCGACCAAAAAAAAGTGTTAAGTCTATCGAACGCACAGTGAGCTTCTTGGTCAGGCGGTTTACGAAAAATTAACCGGCTATCTCGTAATATTACGTGGGAGCATTCGTCCAAAAGATACTGGTGAATCCGCCAACTTCACTTATGTATGCATATATATATATATATATATATATATATATATATATATATATATATATATATATATATAATTGTGTGTGTGTGTGTATATATATATAAATGTATAATTATACAAAGTTTGTACACATAGGAAAAACAAGCTCTTATTCCATATTCCGCAAGCGTACGTAATACCAATGTATATACGTACACACACACACATATATATGTATATAAATATATAAACATGTAATAATGATATTGATGATCATGATAAAAATGCTAAAGCTGGAACGCTGATTCATGTTACGAAAAAAACTGATATTTACTCTTCGCACCATGCCTAATCTCTTTCGTCTTATAAAACTATATTCTATTTTAATTTTTTAAAAACAGACGAATGAATATTAGATATTTAGGTCGTTTTTTAGTAACAAACATCGAGGAACGCGTATCGATTCTAAATTTATTACGATGAATGAAACGCGACTATGATACAACGATACAATGATACAATTTCATTTGAATTTTTTTAAAATAAAAATAACTTGAGTATCGGAGTAGTTAGCGTATGTTAATATCGATTAACTCGTCGATTAATATTAAACATAACCGTAAATTCGAACGTTCCAAAAAGTATTATTCATTAGTTAGAGTAAATATACAAAACTGTATTACCTTTCGATGGGTTTTCCTTTTTTTGAATCATAAGCTCACTCCCTTTATACCCATGCTTACTGATGAATCATCATCATATGAGCAGAATATCTTTCCCCGCCAGGTAACCCCTGCATTTTACCTTAATGCCTGAATGCGAACATTACAGCGCGGCAATATTACTTCTTACCTCAATCGGGAGTAGACCGGTCATAACGATAAGAGTCAGGCACAGTGCGTTTTTTACTGGGTCGACTAGTTTAACATTTATAAAACCCGAACCGTATCGTTTTGTACAAAAGTGGCACACGAGCTGTTTGCAACAAATTCCCATAACGTAAATCTCAGATACTTCAAAGAAGTTATTCAGCCTAATGGTGTACTAATGTTACCAACGGTTGACGTTTAAGTTTCCCCCCTTTAAGGGACATATATATATCGTCTTCTCCGGTGAAAAGATCATATCCGAACAGTCAGTCCAATTCGATAATATCGAAGGGACCTGCTGACTCAGCGCTTTCAGCTGCCTACTACCGTCACTGGCAACTAGTAAGGCAACTTCATCAACATACGCTATCACTTTTGTCCACACAGGCCAATTAATTGTGAGGAGAGCGGGTTTATAAAAACTCGCCGAAGCAGGTACTCTGCAACAATTCCTCGGGGCAGGCTTGATTTAAGGTCTTCTCTACTGATATACTAGGTGCCTTAAAAACAGCAGTTCTTTCAACGAATCCCAATGTTTCTATTAAATGACTGGAAACCTGAGCTGCATATAACTCACCGAAGACTTTTTTCGAGGCTAATGCGGTAAAAAGCGCCAACGTTTTATACCGACCTTCTTATATTAGTAAATTATCTAAAAAGTTTCATGGTAGTTGTAGAAAACGTAAAAATAGATTAATTAATTGCGTAAGTGTCTACGATATGCTAAGCGTTATCATGCGTCATACTACAAGCATCGTAAAATTAAGAACAGACCACTTATTTAATTCGGTGTTTATATCAATTCTGTATAGTTAATATGGCAATGTACGTCATTTATTTTTATATTTGCCACATTTTATTTCCTTGCAGACTTGCGTTCTCTCCTGTAGCGTAATATTTGTTTCACCAATTTTCCAGATTTAGTACCATCCAAGTTAACTGTTAAGAAGCTTGTTATGCATGTCTCGTTATGAAATAAAGCTTATTTCTTCTTATATATCCTTTGCCCATAACGTATCAAACGTAACATTCAGTACTTCCGAATTAATCTTTACTTTTGGGCCCCTTTTAATAATTGAACAATCTTTTCCTACGTGTATGCTAGGATCGATTATATATCATCTTCTGAATCTAAATCTTTTGCCAACAGCCGTAGTCATTTTTTTCTACCTGTAGTTATCCCAGCTTTCTCTAATTTTCTTCTTATTTCATCGATTCTTTGAGTGTGTGTGTTTTCGATCACTTTAAATTACGCGTAATCTAGAGTTTAGTTTAATTTTTGTTATATTTTAATTTTTGAAGTTTTATTGGTTTTTGTATTTCTGTTTTAATTTTAGACATTAACATATCTCAGCGTTTCCTTTATTTGAAAAAATAAACGAACTTCATCTATATCTTACTCGGTGAGTGTAAATGTAGTTAGAAAATCCATCATCTATTTCTTATATACGAGTCTCAAAATCAATAACTTGCAATCCTATATAGAAGTATCGCCTTAGCGCTAGTGTCGCTATGAGAAAAACCCTAAACTTATCGTCGACGCTGAAATAGTTTATATATATATATATATATATATATATATATATATATATATATATATATATATATGTAACATCTTTGACATTTCTTTCCATATATAATTCTATTACGTATTTGTTTTGTTAATTCCAAAAATGTTTACACTCTACCGACACCGATTTGTATATATATATATATATATATATATATATATATATATATATATATATATATATATATATATATATATATATATATATAACGTCACCTTCTTCTTGATCGTGTCCGTCAAAAAATAAAAACCTAATTAAATGTTTACACATCAATATGTAAGTTTCGAGCATTGTCATTTGCTAAAATCAGTCTCATTAGAACTTGGGCATTTTTCAAGATGGGCCATATCCTATACTACACGGCATTTCAATGGAGTATCCTTATCTTTGCATCGTCCTACATTAGTCCTTATTCTATTCAAGGTTTTCCACATCTCCCACGAGGTCTGCATCGTTTGCTAGTTTTTCCTGATGGGTATTCTCATTAGTGTTACTAATTATCGCTCGCGCCATTTGTAGTTTTTCTTCTGTTGACATTCTCTATAATCTTTTTCGTGATAAAAATTATATATATATATATATATAGAGAGGGAGAGAGAGAGAGAGAGAGAACACAACGAAATAAACGAATATAAATAGTTTTTAACCATAATTTTTTTTTTAATATTATTATTTTAGCTCTTATTCGTAACTATGGTAACCGATAAATAACCAAATGTTAATTTACGTTCTCAGATTGTTTCTCTTTGCATTACGGTACGCTATAAAATTTTATCTTTTTTCTTTAGTGCCGAGAAAAAAAAAATTCTAATTAAAACCATCGGACTGCGACAGAAATTAGCGATAAAATTAAAAATTTTATAATTAAAATTAATTCTATCACATTAATTTAATTATCTGGTCGATTGCGCGCGAAATGAGTTTCTTTCGTGAACGTTCGAACAATCGAATATAATAAAATAAAAGGTAATTCGTTTTTGTTTCAGTTGGTATTTTAAGTACGAATTTAATCGTTTTTATTACGAAATTATTTTCTCTTATTTATCGTAAATCCGATTTTAATAATAACGCGCATCGTCGTTAATTAATTAATTAATTACATAATTGCAAACGGAAAAAATTAAACATTTTCCTACTGCAGGATAATTTAATTAAATAATTTATATATACATATATAAAATTTATATACATATTATACGGGCGTACGTAGAGGTTTTTTTCAATGGGTGGGGAGCAATTACATTCAAATCGATTTTGACAGAAGTGCGCAAAACGTTGAATAGACCAGATACCACTATGTCGAGATAAACCGGAAAATCTGACTGTTCCTTAAATTTATGGAATATGCAGCGACGCATATCGGAACATATTGCTGGAAGTAATTCTGCAGGAGACATGCTCTATCTGCTTCCTCATTCCTACCATATCTCCTATGTCCAGGAATCCAAAGTACATGGGTCAGCAGACTTATTTAAACAGTCAATGATGCATGCATCCGGAAAAAGTGTCGACCTTATTCTAAACATCGCTGAAAAATTCAAGTACAATTACAATAACAATGCGATGCATCTGAAGACAGATACACACACACATATATATATATATATATATATATATATATATATATATATATATACACATATGAACGACCATACATATTTCTACGTGTACGTACGTAAAAATAAAATTTTAGACATCGTGAATATTACAAATAAAAAATTCTATTTACAAAGAGATCATAGTGATAATAAACTTTTAAGTGAAGACACGAATTTCGTGATCAACTTGAATTAATGAACGACAAAGTAGGAGTTAAATGATAAAATTTTACTTCATGAAAATCAAAAAGCTTTTCGGCTGTTAAGCTATTATCAAGTGAACATAAAAAATAAAATATAAAAATAAATACAATTTACAAAATTATGAAAATATTATTTACTGTTTTTTCACTTTCGCTAATGTTTGTAAATTCTACTCAAAATTAATATCTTTCACATTTTATATATTTACAAACTGTATATATTTTTATATTTTATTTTTATGTTCAGTTGATAATGGCTTAACAGTCGAAAAGTATTATCATTTTCATGAAAATTTTAGTAAACCCGTTTTAGTCACGACCTCACTTGCCGAAAATTTTAGGCTGAAAGTGGAATGCAAAGACGTTACGTGGAAGAAAAAGCGACAAAGTTATACAGAAGGACCAAGTATATGGCTATATATATATATATATATATATATATATATATATATATATATATATATATATATCACAATGCCTTTATCTATCCACTCCTGGATGAAGACTTTCCCTAATTTTTTCCATTCATTTCTGTTCTGTGCCTTTCGCAACCATTGCTTCCCGGCTACCTTCGATATATCGTCGTGCCATCGTGTCCTCGATCTACCCTGGTTTTTTCTTTTATTTATCGGTCACTATTGTATGACCCGCTTACACATCTGTTATCATATCTTCGGGCTACCTGGCTGGCCCATTTCCATTTTATTCTACCAATTCGTTCCTCTGCATTATCCAAGTTCGTTAGTTCCCATATCTGTGTGTTTCTGTACCGATCCGATAATCTGATATTGAGCAAAATTCACTCATGTGCAGTTTGCGTCTTTCTTATTTTTCTTATGTTTTGTTTTTATATATGGCCATGTTTCTGCAGCATGAGTACACATTGATTATACAATCTCCTTTTCAGATTAATTGGAATTCGCTTGTTTCGGGGTATTCCGCTTAACTTCCCGAGCGCAACCCAAGACAAAGATATTATTTCATCATTTCTTTATTTGTTGTTATTTTTGGACCTAAATATATGTAGTTATCTGGCTGTTCTATTTCCTCTAAATTTATTGTTATTTTTATTGTTTTTCCTGTTTTAGTCGTTGTTTTTGTTTTTTGGAGGTTGATCTCTTATCTTGCTGTAATGTAGATTTAGGCCTGCTACCATCGTCTGGTATTCTTTTACGTTTGAACTTATCAATACTATGTCATCAGATATTCACCATAAAATTTGGATACCTTTCGCATTCCAATTTAAATTTTTAACAACATTTTCCAATGTAGAAATTCTTGTCTTACTCCTCTTTTTATCGGAATATTTTTTGTTTCCTTCCATAAGTTTACTTGCATTGTAGCAGAGCTATAAAAGTTCTTAATAATCTTAATATATTTGTTATTAATTCCAATATCATTCAACGAATTTATCACTGACCAGACCTCTGCTTAAATCGAACGATTTTTCATAGTCCATAAAGGTCATGTTATGTCGTATTCATCGAACTTTTGTATCAACATTGTAATCGTTAAAAAGTGTCAATTTGTATTAAACCTTGATCTGAAACCGACCTGTTCTCTCGGCTGACTGAAGTCAATTCGTTTTATTATTCGATTTGTGATTACACGAGTGAACAGCTTATGTATTTTCGATAGTAAGCTAATCGATCTACAGTTCTTCAGATTCTGCATATCGCCTTTTTTATGTATGAGGACTACTTCCGCTCCGTCCATGTAGTTGGGTATTGTAGCTTTATCTAAGCATCGATTGAAAAGTTGACAAATCATATATATATAATCAGGCTTCTACCGTGTCCAATCAACTCTACTAGAATTCCATCTGGTGCCGGTGTTTCGTTATTTTTTGATGATCGGAGTTTACCTCGTCTGTGGTTATTTCAGGAATCTCTTCGGCGTTTTCTTCTTGAGTTTCACTTGCAGACGTTTGCCATTACATCTGGTTGTATTATTTATCTTCGTAAAGTAGTTTTCTACTTCTTCTGTTATTTTATATAATTTCTCCCTTAGCATTTTTATATTCCCGCATGGCAATGATTTTTTTAAATATTTCTGGGGCTTTATTTTTTATTTTTTTTATTTACATACGATCGATTACTAAGATCATTTGCGTCTAAGGGTAGGGTTATACGACATTAATTAATCCAGTGCCAGCAAGAAATTTTAATAATATATCTATTTTTTAAGGGTCATCCTGTAGTATTTCTCCTAGTGAACTGGTTGATATATTGTAAAGGTTTCGATGGTTTGCATATTTTGTACATTTCAGTAGTATGTGATTTATTGTTGTTGGAGTATTACATGTTGGGCATTTTGGAGAAAGTGTATTATTCAGTAGGTATTGTGATATAAGTACAGTGTAGCCTATTCGTAATCTAGCTATAGCTACTTCGTCGCGCCTTTTATTTTGTTCTGTGGTTTTCCAGTATCTTAAGATTAAGTTTGATTTGAAAAAGATGTGTGTGAGCGCAGGGTCTCCCAGCATTCCTGATATAAAGCGTTGACTTTTTGTATTATGATTGAGTAGAGATCATTTGTTTGTGTGGATCTTATCATTTTTATGTTTTTGAATTTTATTCTGGTAGCTTTATCAACTATTTCATTTCCTCTGATTCCCGAGTGCGCTGGAGTCCGAAGGAACACTATTTGATTTTTTTTCTGTATGAGTTTGTGGGCGATTAATTTTATGTTTACAATATGTTAGTATTTTCAATCAATTTCTAAATCTGTTGTAAAGCGGATATGGAGTCGGGGCATATTATAAAGTTATTTTCGTGTTTCTCTTTGTCTATATTTTTTAACGCTTTGTATATAGCTATTAATTCACCTATGTACACAGATGTCCCAGTAGGTAAGTGGTATGTTTTCTGCCCCTTATAAGGTGAGCAGAAGTGGTTTGGTTTAGCTTCTTACGGGCGTCGGTGTATATTTGAGTGTAGTTTTCGCAGTTTCTGCAGACAAATTCGTTAAATTTAGTTTTCAGGATGTGCGGTGATGTTGAATTTTACTATATTTACTTTAGGTCCATATTTATCGTTTCAGTAACTTTGGTCCATAATTTAGGTAGGTTACTTTTTTTAATTATGGGTAAGGTGTATTGAAGTCTATCTAAGAGGTTATGAATGCGGACGGTTGTAGATTTAGAAGCATTAGGTTTATTTTGACACAGGCGGTATAATTTATTTTCTGTTATGTTATTGTAGGGGCCTTTATTATTTTCAATTGTTTTCTGTATTACGTTTATATTAAATTTTCTAATACCGTATTACTTCGAATTTAAGACGCCGCCCTCGAATTTAAGACGCACCCTGGTTTTTGGTTTTCAACGTGAAAAAAAAAATTCATCGAATTTAAGACGCATTAAAATTACAAGGTTTTAGGAAAGGAAGTTTTGGAAGAAATAGAAATAATTAAGATACTAATAGTCAATACCCGTATACTTCTTCAACATAATACGAAATATTATAAACTTTATAGGTACATAGGCTTACTTAGCGCAATTTCATTTGCAATAAAAAAAAAAAAAAAAAACAGGAAAAAACAGGAAAAAACAGTAATTTTTATGACTAAATTACCTATTTATTGCTTTTTCTAATTATGTTTTTAATTGCTATCGTCGGTTGTTGAATCGTCGTCATTGCCGGACGTTGAAGTAGAATCGTTTGCGTCATTTTCGTCACTATGATTCCATGCACAATCATCTTCAGAGCCATCCAATGCATTCGATATACAGCACTTCAAAAAGGATTTGATGATTATACAGGGCGGTAAATCTTTCCAAGCTTTTGAAATCCATCCTACAATCGTACCTGCTGAGGCTCGTTTGATTTTGCCAATTGGTATGAGAGGATGATTATTTTCAGTCAACCATTGATTATATTGCGCATGAATACGATCTTTAAAGGCTTTATTAACACCGACATCAAGAGGTTGTAACTGACTTGTCATTACCTCCAGGAATGACTACTAAATCGCATTTTCCATTTGCCAATCTGGTTTTAACGTCGTCAGATAAATGACCGCGAAACGCATCCATCACTAACATGCTGTCTCGTTTGAGAAGTCCACCTGGTCTTCGCTCCCATACGCACTCCAACCAATCTTGTATAAGTTTACTTGTCATCCAGGCATTTTGTTGGGCTCGAACCATAACCTCATCCGAGAAGATTTCGTTTGGCACAGTTTTTCTGTTCAGGATTACATACGGCGGTAACTTATTGCCATCCGCAGTAGCACTGAGCATAACAGTTACTCTTAATTTTTCGTAGCCGGTTGTTTTCACTGTTACTTGTTTTTGCCCCTTCTCACTGACCGTGTAATTTCTTGGCATGTCAAAGAAAACAGCATGACTAAGATGGTATTGTTTCTTTAACCTTAGTTGTATTACATGACGTTGATATTGCACCAATTTATCCTCATAATCAGATGGTAGTTTCTGGCAAATTGTGGTTCTACGACGTAATGATAGACATTGTCTTTTCATGAATTTTTCACACCATCCACGACTAGCTTTAAATTGAAGAGTTTTATCGCTGGCAATTTATCTGGTTTTTAACATTAATGCTTCTCGCGTTACTGGAAGGCCTTTCGTGCGAAGTTCTTTAAAATAAGTTAAAACGGCAGCATCGATTTCCGGATATCTTCCATGTTTTGGTACCGAAAATGTTTTTTTTGTTCGTTTACACGCGAATAACTTATTTTTCATTTCACGCCAACGGCGAACATTCACTTCGTTAATCGAGAACTGTTTACCGGCGGCACGATTTCCGATATTTTCTGCGCATAAAATAACTTTACGCTTAAATTCCGCTTCGTATGTAAAACGATTTTCCATAATAAAAAGAAAAAGTACCGTATTAACAAAACAACGATGGGTTAGTAACTGCAATGTTTGGGAGAGCGACACTGACTGACGAGCAACGACTGTGACCGGAAATGGGAATAGGTTTACAAGTCACTTTTATAAACATCATTAATCAACCCCTACAGCTAGTGTAATATATCGATAGCGTTAATGCAGCAAATACAATAGGACTACTAATTCCACGTATAACAGGAGATTTTAGTACGTATAATAGGTAGTTTTACTCTTATACATGTGATCAATTTAGAAGGTATCTCGAATTTAAGACGCACCCTTGATTTTAGACCTTGAATTGTGAAAAAAAGTGCATCTTAAATTCGAAGTAATACGGTATATCATTTTTGATTTATCTTCTAATCGTTTTATTTAGCTCTGCCTATTGAATTAAGTTTTTATTTTTATCTACTTTTAAGTATTCTACGCTGCGGCAATAACGTTTTAGTTTCTGCGCTTAACTTATTGTTTACTGTTTTATCTTTCGATGCCGCTTTAATTGCACATTTCTTCGTTGCCTCTGTTAAAAATTTTACTTCTTCCTCGATCGATGCTATAGGATTTTTTAATAACGCAAACTATAAGTCTTCCTGGTACTGCTTTGTGCTCTGTGCCCATTTCCCGGGTCTATTGTTACTAATACCTGTTTCTTTTTATAATGTTTGGTATGCTTGAAATTGATTTTCAACTTGCCTCTTACCAATCTGTGGTCACTACCGATATTAACCGTGCTTAACACTGTAACGTCTTGTATGATGTGTAGGTTATTCCAGATTTTTTATATTTATAATCAGGGCTTTTTCACGTCCATTTTCTTTTCTCTTTCTTTTTAAAGAATGTGTTCATAGCGTGTAGTTGATTTATTTCGAGGAAACTGGCTAATATTTCACCTCTTTCATTTCGGGTCCCTCTTCCGTACGTTCTGATTGCTCTTTCTTTTTCATCGGAGCGAGTTACAATTTTGGCATTCAAGTCCCCAACTGCAGTTGTATATTGGCACTTCTCTTCATTTAAACGATATTGTATTTTATTGTATAAATCATTTATTTCTTTATCTTCATGACTTTCTGTCGGCGCATATACTTGAATAACTTCATTAGTTATTTGCACCATGATGTGTGCGATTCTGTCAGATATTCCAACATACTTTATTACATTGTCACACCACCTCTTGTTTATCAAAAATCCCACTCCGTTTACACGATTATTATCTTGACCCGTGTTTGACAGTATACGCTGCGATTGTAATTTTATTACATTTTCATCAGGTCTTCTTATCTCGCTTAATCCTAATATGTCTCGTTTGATTTTACTTATTTCTTCTTCTAATTCCATTAACTTATCTTCTGTCTATAATATCCGAACATTGTACGTACCTATGTACATCTTACAATAGTTCTGCTTCTTGCCCGTTTTAGATTCATTTAGTTTTTGGTCACTTGGAAATTTGCTCCTTTTATTTGTATTTAAACTAGGCGGCAAAGGAGCTGGTGTCATATCCGGTTGCCCATTATGGCTTTGGCTGCTACGGTCTTTTCTTTTTCTACTGTAATTTTGAGGAAAACGGCTTAATATCCCGTGCTGGCCAGACAAGTTGGGAGATGCATTTTATTCCTTCTGCCAGGTTAGAGTCGTAGTTCCAGAGTTACTATTCTTTGTTATTATTGTATCATAAATTTGCGTTATATTGTTGTTATATATTATTATCTCCAATGTAGTATTCCCTTTATATTGATAGGTATTTATATTTCTCTGATTGAAGTAGGGTGATAAATCTGTAAGATCCTGCTCCAACATTTTCTGTCGGGATTTGTTCCCTTAGCCTATGGATAAACATCCTTACCGCAAGGCAGCGGTTTGCTACTGAGGAGGTAGCGATTTAAGGTTTTTACGGAGACCTTAACCCGCCGAGGAAGAGACAGTCATAGAATTTATGCGGACTTTTAATAGACAGTTCCTCAAGCAGTCCATCCGCATTCTCGTGCCCCTTGCCCTGTCACCACTGGGATCGCCTGCATGAGGCTTCCTACCAGTTGTCGTTTTTGGTCCGCGACTGTTTATTCGACTGACGTCTTATTCACAGTTGACCTACATATCTGTAGGCCGTTCCACTATCCGCCACCTGTGAACGCGCCCTGTTCCGGTTGACATCCGGATCCTTGGCAGTACACGTACAAGTACATGCACCCTCAAGGAAGGATATATATATATATATATATATATATATTATATATATATATATTATATATATTTTTTATTATAATTATTATAATTACTAAATATATACATACCTTAAATACTTCATATATAAATGTTGGAAAATATTCCAATTGGACTATCTCATTGAAAAGCAATGAGCAGTCCATATAATACGTTTATCTTAATTCCTTATATTTAGAACATACATATATAATATGATGGACATTTTCTGTATCATTACTGTAATAGTTACAACATATATTATTATTAATAATCATTAATTTGTTTAATGAAACGCAAGGACGTTACGCGGTAGAAGAAAGCAACAAAGTTATACATAAGGACCAAATATATATCTATATATCTGTTGTTATTATTATTATAATTACTAAATATACACATACCTTAAATAATAAATGTTGGAAAATATTCCAATTGGACTACCTCATTGAAAAACAACGAGCAGTCCTTATAATAGGTTTATCTTAATTCATTATATTTGGAACAAACATATATAAAATAATGAACATCTGTATCATTACTGTAACAGTTACAACAAATATTATTATTAATAATCATCAATTAGTTTAAATAGTATACAATAGAACCATGGCCAGTTAATATCTGAGACATGTAAAAGTTAATATTAAAATTTTTATCTTTAAAATGTGCTAAGATGTCAGGAAAAAACTTTGAATTAATTTACCCTTAGCTTCTGTTTCATATCTAAATTTAAATTCACTAAGAATTAAATTATTGATATATTTGAAATTATACACATCATCCGGAGTATAATTTTTCTTCGTGTCTGGTATCGGTAGCTCGCAGTACGATTTTCTAATAATATAAGATTAATGGTCTTTTATTGATATATATGAGGTACAGAGACTTAATAAGTCCCTTATAAAGGATGACCCTATCCCTATATCATAGGGCGAAAATGTTGAGTTGGAGGCGTCTAAGTTTGGTTATAGACCCAATCACATTTCCGATGGATATACTCTACATGTGGTAGGAAAGTAGGTCTACAATCCAGGATGGGACATAGATATTTCAACTGTATAGCATGAGAAATTGCTTGACCATATACTATCCTAAATTCTTCTATTTTCTTTACTACTCTCTGATCACCAAACGCAATAAATCGACATTTGGGAGCAGTGAAATTAAGACCTAATTTGTTAATAATGGACTGCAGTTGTAGACATACGATTTCAATTAGTTTGAAATCATAATTCCTATCAATACTGAAGGAGATGCATAAGTCGTCTGCGTAAGAAACAAGCTCAATACATTTGTTCGTATAAGAAATTAATTAATCTATTTTAGAATGAACACGGGAATAGAGAATATTCCAGAGTGTGAGTCCTAGAACAGAACCGTGAGGAACACCACGCTGCAATCTCCTGTCGGCGACGAAAGTCATTAATGTTAAGAATCGCATGTTTGTTTTGGAAATAATTAATAATTACGTTAATGATGAAAGGACTAATATTAAATTGTTTTAAAAAAATAAATGATTGCGATGGCCAACAGTCAGTTGTGTTTGATTGGACTATATGCATAGGGGGAGTTGGGATCTTTTCCAAATTTGAAAAGTAACTTAATATTAGTAACTTTCCAACACGTTGGGAAGATCTCGTGTGCACAGCACTTATTAATGATCGAAATAAATAGATTAAGGAACTTAACATTTATAAATACTTTACGATTTTGTTATTTATTTTATCTGAAGAAGGAGCTTTTTTATTATTAAGCCTCTTCACCAGGATAGTTATGTCATTAGAAGTAGTTGAAGGAACAACTGCTCCAGCAATGGAACTGGTGGGAATCCGACCACAACAGACCCGAGGGAAGAAATGGTCGAAAAGGTATTGCATTTTTCAAAATTCTATGTCAAGATAGAATTACTCACGGTAATATCAGGAATTATGGTTAGTCTTATTGAAGATATATTTATAAAGGCGACCCCAGGCAGTGCAATTTTGAATGAATTAAGTTTACTTTTTGTAATGGCATTTTTATATTCTTTATTTTAATGCCATTAAGGTGGCATTCAAAACAAAGGACTTGGAGATGTTTCTACATTTGTTTTTAGTTTTCCTTTTTTTAGTTACTTACATAGTTCGTATTTGATATTATTATAATAATTGTATATGGATACCAACGTTTAGATTTAGTGTATTAAGTGAGGTTCAGGAGAGTTAGAAATTTGCGAAGAATTAGTTAGAGGGGAAAGTTGCCTCTTAAAAGACCGATGCACTGTGGTTGAATTGTCTTAATCGATGTTTGATGAAGGTGGGAGATACATTTGAATGTTGGCATCTTCGGGAGGTAACAATGAGGTGTGGTCATTGGTTGCGTTTTCTTCGTTTGATATAGTGGGCTCTTCCTTTGGATCGGTGTAAGCTATATCGTTATGCTGAAGCACCTTATGTATTGTTCGAGCTGCAGGGAGATGCTTTGTGGTGAAGCAAATTAGATCGTCACAGGTGATGAAAATTTTGTACTCCGGTCTTTATACGAGTGTGAAAAATATGTAGGACATTGTATGTCGTCAAAATTTGAAACATATACTTGACGTTTGCAGCTTATGACCGAATTCTTCATATGAACAAATTGAGATAGACGCCAGTTTGAAGGCGGGTTTTTCAGTAATACGAGGTTGTAAAACGACACTCGGTATGACATCAGAGACGTTAATATAATTTTTTCAGCGGGAGAAAGAAGTTTTTTCGGTTTAATTTTATTATTGTTGATCGTAATGAAGTTAAACTCGTTGACGTTTGTTTGCGAATTTAGGGAGATTAAGATTCTGTTATGATACTCTAAGACGTAATGATGTCCTTAAGTAGAACTATCTGGCGGTTTTAACAAAATTAGTCTTTTACCCGTATTGCCTTGTATAATTAGGCCTCGACGATCCTCATTAGGATATGGAAGTTCATTTAACGGCATTATATTTTATTATCAGTGATAGTGTCGGAAGAACGACGAGTGTTAGTAGAATAGATTTATCAGTAATTAAGATTTATTATCTGATTTTGACGATTCGGTTGATGAGGAATCCGTCCTCGAAATCGTTGTCGGGATTAATTGTACGTATGAACGGAGAACAATATAAGTTTTTATTACTCGAATCACAACGCGCTCTTATTTTACATCGTGTAAAGATTAAAAAGTGTACTAAGCTCATGTTTATAACCGCCTCCGTGTAATTTTGATAAAAAATTAATAATTTTATGCAGGGTGTTTCTTTGTACAATGCTGCTTTTTAAATGATTTTAGATCATTTGTGTTTAAATAAATATTATTATAATTGAGACATTTCACGGTGTAAACTAGAAAATATATAATTGTGTCGGTATTAAAATTTCACGTACCATATAATGGACATGGTGACTGAAAGGGGTTAAACGCTTCCTAATGGTTAGTTTATTATATGATTTTCGTAAATTAATCTTTACAAAAAACTACTTCGCGTTATTTTAAACGTGTTTTTTTTTTGATTTATTTAATAGAAATACGTAGATATCCGGAAGATATTAGAAAAGAAAAATTGATAAAAAGTATAATTGATTAATACGGTAGTAGTTAGGCCAATATGAAACGACAAAACTCGATAAAAGTAGCGGACGTTGATAAAGCGCCGGCTAGTAGCGCAGTTGGTGGTAACGCGGTAAACGATAAATCGAAGAAATCCAAACGAACAACCGGGAAAGTATCGTCTCGAAAAATGAACGCCTGTAAGAGCCGATCGAAAAATCTGGTGGATATTTTCAACGAACACGCCATGCTAAACGCTTATTACACCTGTCACAATGTTCAGGACTTGTTGAAAAATCGCGGTTTTTTTTGGCCGGAATTGATCAAAAAGAAGAAAAAAAATAAAAATCGATAAATTACATATCGATAATGGCGAGTCGGATAAATTTCGATTAGAGCGATATGATATACTAATAATGGCGATTTTAATTTAAAAACAAAACAAAAAATTAAAATTCTATAAGCTCGGTTATACAGAGAAAGCGGCCTGCCTCGCGTATCAATTGAACGGTCGTCGTGGTAATCCGCGATATGTTGACGTCATCATATAGAATGCGATACCTCCGTTTAACCTGTTGCTTTATCCCAATATGTTTGCTAATATTTTAAATTAAAATTATTATTCATTACGAGTTCGTATTAGCTTTAAAAATGCAAAAACTAAATAAATAAATAAATAAATAAATAAATAAAAATTAGGAAATGACGTTAGGTACACGAAATACGTGCATTAGAATCGCTGGAAGATGATTTCTTTTTAAACTATTTCCATATGTCCGGAGAATATTTCGAATCAGTCGCGATTTAAAAGTGCGCTACAAAATGGAAGTAACCGCGATTATTGCGGCAATGAAAATTTATATTTCGAATATTCACTCAGCGAGATAAGTAGAAAATTCGCGAAATTTTTCAGACGTGACCGCACCCGCATAGCTTGAATCGTTATTTGGAATTTAAGGAACGCGTCTGGGTGGAAAAACCGTTAATCGATATTTAAACGTTGATACGTCGTATTACTCGATCAGATCTAACTGCGTCCATTGAGAAGCATACTACAATGAGAACAGTTAATATCAAGGCTGGGGGAAATTTTTAACCGTTCTTTTCAGTCATACTTCGAAATTCAAAAGCTTGTTAAAAGCTAAAAAAATATGCCGCTATTCAAAAAACGATTCCAAGAGAGCCCTAAACACGAGGATTGTGCTTCGTAAAGGTTTTATCTCTGTATTTTTGTTAGATTAGAAGTAGTCCTCATAACCTAGTAATCTTTCCACGTTAAGGATCGTCAGAAGCGGAGTTTAATGTAATATCGAAGATAACGCGGAATATCAAATTTGGTCCCGTCCCAAATAAAAAAATATAGCTTTCTGTTGGAACTGTTATATAATTTGAAGAGCTTATTGCGGATCCCGATTCCTTGCGTGCGCGTAAATTCCTTTATTTTATCCAAGCTAATAATATTAGTAAAAGATATTGTGCTGTCTAAAAATTATTAGACTCGATTGTTGTGGTTTGTCAATATTAGAGCGACGAATTGCGTATGTAGGTATTATTAATTATTTATCGATTAATTACGTAACAGCATACGAGGAAAATAATCTGATATTATTATTATTTTTGGTTACACTTAATTCACTATTATTCGAAATTATAATTCCGATCTATTTTACACTTTTTCAGTTAATCGCATTATTTTATAACAGATGCTATAAAAGATGACCATCGTCCTGTCTTACTTAACGAAATAATCGCAACACGATAATATCTTCCTCGCATAAACACCCCCGGAAATTTCGCCAATTATTGTTAATATATATAATTTTATATATATATTATATTTATATATATATATATATGTGAAAATTCGTATATCATTTATATATCTCTTTAAATATAAAAATGAATTGGGAGTGTTTTTGTTTTATTTTAAATATAATAAACCTAACTGTTCGTATAACAGCCGTGTAATAGACATAACCTTTAATATAATGAAGTTTCATTACCTATACATTTATAAAAAATCAATTGAAAATTAGTTAAATCGCTAATATTTATTTTTCTGCGGAAAAACACAAAGCTTTTCGGTATTTACGCCATTATCAAGTGAACATTTTTTTTTTTAAATCATAATTTTAAAAGTATAAATTAAAAATAATTACTTCGAAATATTTGACGGTGATGGTGAAAATATATTCCATAAAATGTTGTTCTGCTTCTGTTCTGTTTATTTTTTGAATTGTCGAAATTTAACATCAATATATTTTATAATAAGCAAATTACAATCACAACATAAAAGCAAATAACCTCGTTCTTACTGATATAAAGATATAAATGTTACTACGAAAAAGCAAAAAAAAAAAAAAAAAATAATAATAAACAACTACCAATTCCAACACTTTCCCTAGTTCTGAAAATGTAAATCAAAATTTAGTCCCAGCTTTATAACAAGTCTCGGGCGCGATAGCGGCTTTGTCAGAATATCAGCCAACCGTTTTTCTGAGCTCTCGTGTTGAATCATTCCTTCTTGAATACGATCTCGAATGAACAAATATTTGCGCTGTATGTGTTTAGTTCGGTAGTGAAATTCTGAATTTTCGGCGATTCTTTTCGCGTTTTCATTGTCGATTAACAAGATAGGTTACCTCGAATGATCTCGATATCCAGATAATTTCGTTCGAAGCTTCATTCGCAGCTTTTAATTCGGACTCGCAAAAAGCGACTAGCTGTTAACGTCTGCTAAACCACGATATAGCCGCATCTGCGTATTCGATCGTTACACTAGTAGTCGAACGGAGGATTATTAGACACGCTGCGAAGTCTGAATCGCTGTAACATTTAACTGTCTTTTCCTTTTGGTTCACTTCGGTACACCAACCTTAGATTGATAAAGATATCGTATGATTCGTTTCAAGCAGCCAATATCCTTTAACGAAGGATTTTCTAGCGTCTACGATAATACACTAACGGTATACGCGATGTCGAACCGAGTACCTCGCGCTATGTACAATAATACACCAACTGCTGATCGATATGGAAAAATATACGTTCGTTATTTCAGACGATGAGCGTTTTTCAATCGGATTTGTAACTGGATTACACCCAGTCATACTAAAACGATTGATAATCATTGAAATGTAGGACGATTGATCTAAGGCAATATCTCCATTGGGTTTCGTCTAGATCTGTACGCCTAGAAAGTGATCTGCCGGTTTTGATACGATTTTAAATTCAGACTATAATTCGAGAATAAATTCATCCAATATGTCTTCGACGGTTGAAATTGCTTACCCATCATCAACGTGCAGGCCGATTATTAGTTTAATCAATTTTTCATCATGACAAGTAGTACAAAAATAAACACACGGATCCTCTCGACTTTGTAAAAGCCTAGATTCCTCATGAATTTGTCAAATCTTTTATTCCAACATCTCGGTGATTGTTTTAGCCCATATAAGCTACTTTTCAGCAAATAAACGCGATCAGTTCCATCTAAGTATCCATCTGGTTGCCACATGTACATTTCTCCATCTATATCTCCATACGGTAATGCGCTGTGGAAACATCGAACTGTCGTACTGTCATTTTTCGTGCTGCTGTAATCGCGATCAGCGAACAGTATCTAGACGGATCACTGGAGCGAACGTTTCGTCGTAGTCGATGCCTGGTCTTTCAGTACAGCCTTTTACTACCAATCTTGCTCGATATTTTTCAATACTACCGTTTGCGTTTAACGCAGAAAACCCATCGATTTTTCAAAATTGGCCTTCTCGGCAGACGTTTTACTATAATCCAATCAGTTTTATCATCGTTTTCCTGTGCGTCATCCAATTTCATCTTCGTTATCGACGTCATCTATGATGATAGGCAGCTTTACGCGTTCTTCGCTACCTCGAATTTTTTCATTAAAAATAAACGTCTCATTTATCAGGAACATAAACACGCAAGCGTTCATTTCCATCATACCCGACTAGATACCCAACCGTTGCATTTGGAATCATTTTTCTACATTTCTAAGCCGGAATGCGAACGTAACATTTTGAACTTATTATTCGGAAATGTTTGATTCTGGGTTTTTTACCGATCCAAATTTCGTATTGATTCTTGATAGATGATTTTTCTAATTTATTCAGTATGTAACCAGCAGTCATGACGAGCTCAGCTCAGGTCGCTGCCGGAAAACTGAAATCTGAATTGAATGTGCGAGCTACCTCTACGATTAGACGACTTTTAAGCTACGCTGCGCCGTTGTGTACTGTTGAAACACCAAATTCTTTCAAGCTTGCTCGTACTTCGTCATTGTCGAATTCTGCTCCATTGTTGATTAGGAATTCCGTACGTGCTTTTGAGAGAACCTCACGTACACAATGAGATACAACTGCTGCTGTCTTTTCTTTTTTCGACGAACGCGTAACGGTAATGCGAGTAGTGAGATATCTACAACCACCAAATGAAGGATCGAAAGGACCACAGACATCGGCTAATTACAATTCGTTAGAATTAGTCGGTCTTACTGTTCCAAATTTTAGCCTATGTGCTTTCCCGAATTGACAAGGTTCACACACTTCAGCATTTGGTTTCAACTTCATTCGTGATTCAGCAAGTTTTGAGCGACGTGGTTTTTATATGTCCCCCCCCCATCGTTCAGGATAATATTGAACTAGATGATCACTTTCAACGACATTCGCACACGCTTGTGGTATTATTGTCTCGAAAGAAGCTTCATATAGAGTACCGATTTTCCGCAAATTACACGACCACCTGCTTCGGATTTGCGTGTCAGTTGATCAGGCAAAAATTTACTTTTAAACAGCTTTACGCGAGCAGCTAATACCGAAAATAAATTCTTCTGCACCATAGGAACATGTCGTACATCCTTTATGGTAAACTTCTTTGTGCGGCCATCCACATAGCTTGCCACTTCGACTGTACCACGTCCTGTGGAGATTATTTCCGGCTGCGTTAACGGTTAAATTTTTCGGCAAAAATTCATAACTTACGAACCAGTCTCGATTAGGCGTAATATGTCTAATAGCGCCATTATCATTCTCGACCGTGTCTATTTTTCGATTTTGTAAACCAGCTTCTTCGTTTTCTTCCCAAACTTGTACTGCAAAAGTTTAAACATTCTCTAAATACCTGGTATTTGGCTTTGCCATCGAATTCATGAAGCAAAATTTGCCAAGCTTCACACGAGCTCAATCTGCCGGCTGTGCGACCGTACATCTGAAACGCATTGAGAAATTATTATTTTTGCTTGGGATGACGATTAATGCCAAGCTCCGAATTTCTCCTTTTCAGCTTTAGTTGCTGTATTGGTAATAATAGGACATTTGCTTATACCTTCGACGATTTCGACAGCGTTATATAGGGCTAGTACGTTCATTACGTTATCTCTCCATGACGGCCAGTCTGCAGCACCAGTGAGTGGTATTTTATACCTTTAATCAAATTCATTTCGAACCGCTAATTAACAAAAAGGAAATAACGAACAAACTAGACCGAACACTTTTAACGAATAGATTTACCTGTTGTATTTTAAATATAATAAACGTATACACATATACATTTATAATTATTAAATTAATTACAATCACATCGTAAAAGCAAATAACCTCGTTTTTTGTTTGTTTTTTTTTTTAAATATATGGCTGCTGTAATCTGGCCACCGAAGGAACAAAAATAAATCATAAATAAATATAAATATAACGAATGAATTAGATTAAACTAAAAGAAGAGAAAAAACTATAAACATATAAAAAGAGGAAAAGCAAAACAAAAATCAACTGTTAAAGAGTATGATTAATACTAGTAAATTTAAATAATACTATTAAAACACAAACATCCAAACATAACAAGGATAGGATACAGTCAGGAGGGAAAACGCCGAGAGAGAATAACTTATCGAGCAAATCCATATATGTTCGAACCAGCCACAGCTGAAAAATAAATGGTTAATATCTAAAATTAACGCTACTATGATTGGTACAATGAATATAGGGAGGATTTACAAGATTGAAGTTCAAAACTACTCTAGAATGACCAGAACGTAGCCTACATATGACAGTGATAAATCGGCGGAGAGTTGTGATCGGAATAACAGAAGGGAGGTTTTTGAACCACGGTACATGGGGAAATTCAGTTTGAACAATAGGTTTTACCTTTTATTGAAGAATTATGTATACTTTCAATCCAGTCAGTTTTAATGGTTCTCCTAATCATGTCATATAGGTCCGCTAGAGGGAATATATGGAAAACGATCTCCTGAATTAATAGCACTTTTCGCCAAAGTATCAACTCCGCCGTTCATAGAGATGCCACAATGACTAAAATAACCTCGTTGTTACTCATATAAGATATAAAAGTAAACAAACCGCAGATAAGAAGTTAAAGAACTACCAATTCTAACAGTTTTAAATACCATAACTCGAGAACGGCTCAACCGACTTTGCTAATTTTTTTGTTGTGTTCATAATGTATATAGAAAAAAATTTCCAAATTCTGAAAAGTACGTGTGTTAGTTACCGTACTCCTTCTAAACGGCTGCACCAATTCTCGTGGAATGTTGTGTGCTTTGGTGAGTAAATCCAGTAAAGGTTTAGATTTACAATTGAACCCAGTAGATGTTTTTTTCGGGGTGTGGCCTTTTTGAATTTCGAGTTTTATAAAATTTTGTAGTAATCGATTTAATCGATAACGATACGTTATATGCGATTTAATAAACCGCGTGTAAATACAATCGATAGTTTTCGAACCACGAATTTTTTAAAATTGCCGAGTTGTCACCTTTGGCAGGGCATATATATATATATATATATATATATATATATATATATATATATAAATATGTTAATTTAATTTTGCGTTCTGTTGTGCGTGCTAAGTAACCGCGCGCGTTATAGCTGCAAACTGTTGAGTATACTATGACCGTATTATTTAAGATTTTCTTTGTTTATGTCTTAATCTGCAAATAGTAAACAACACAACGTTCGAACGAGACAAAGTTTTCCAGGTGCGCTAGTGTATATATATAATTACTAAAACAACATTTAATGCACGTACACGAATATGTGTGAAATCCTTTTTTAAAACCGAACTCGCAGAATTTAATAGAGAAACGAAAACAATAACTTTAAAGCACGTTGAAATAAACACACAAAAACGTATATAAATAAACCGAGAGAGAACGATAGAGAGATTAATATAGAAATTAACTAATAACACTAGTTAAAAAACCTTTTAATTAATAAAATACCAATTGTACATTAAACTTTATACACGCGAATTAGTCTACAGGCACTAAATACTGAATTACTAGACGAACATATTTATGTATTAACAAACGTAATAATAAAAAAAAAAAAAAAAAAAGAGGGAGAATATAATGGCTACTAATTATTACCAACAATTATTTAGCTCTTCGGGTTTTATATATATATATATATATATTCGTTTTCGGAAACATTCAATTCGCCTTATAATTAATACGTCTTCGAAATATTTATAAACTTTCAAACACGAATACATACACACACAATATATCAATATATACATACATATATATTTGTGGCATCGTTTAACAACTACAGCTAACTAATTAATATTTTACAACATAAAACTAAAAGTAATAAAATAATCACATAAGGACCCATTCATGTCATAAGTATCAATTTTCTTGGAAAATGATGCGTTTATCTTTCTAAATTAAATCGTACACACGCATACATATACACTAACGAATGCAAGAAAATATTAGCTAATTTTATAAAATCTAATGCCGCAAACTATATATATATATATATATATATATATATATATATATATATATATATATAAAATATAAATTAAATATACACGATTAAAACATATACGTAGGGTATAAAAATGTAAAATTAAAAAATTCTAATAAACATTAATGGTAACATCATTTATCTTGAAGAATATCGTCGCGGACGTTTTAAAATAATTCGTTTTTTTATCATTAGATAGACACCAGTATAAGATTTATTTTTAATATAAATAATTAATTATACACGCGATTAATAATAATAGTAGTAATAATAATAATAATAATAATAATAAAAACGAAGCAGCGGGTTTACAACAAAATTTTGTATATTTTTTTTTAAATAATGCATAAAATTAAAAATGAGATAACGTTAATAATAACCGAGAAGTTGTTCGGATTAAAAATTCAATACATATTCGATATATTAAAAAATAATGCACGAAAAGAAATTTTATACGCTCGCAAGAGAAGAAAAAAATGTCGCATATATTTTACGTATAGTTTTTTTTTTTTTTTTTAAAAAAAAGGAAAATTGTAACATTTTTGTTAATATCGACATTTTTTTAATAGGCGCAATATCTCGAATTAAGTAGTAAACATTGGGCGTGGAGATTAGCAAAAACATCGCAGAAAATATTGAGCAATCGTAATCACTATAAAATAGACGTAAATTATTAAAGATAAATTAAACGTATAAGATAATTAACACGCACGCGCTTATATATATATATATATATATATATATATATATATATATATATATAATTAGATAAATTTAATTACAAAAATTTAAATAGTATATAGATGCAAAATTATAAATTTAAAGACTTAATACGTACGAATTAGTTCCTGGCACAGCCCGAATCACAATTAATTAAATAAGTTAATATAAAATATTTATTATGTTTAATCGTCAGGTTTATTATATATATATATATATATATATATATATATATATATGTATATGTATGTATGTATAAACGATCAAAAACTTGTTAAAATCAATAAATTTTTAAATACAAAAAGACCACAAGGCTTAAATAAAAATTTAGTGATCTTAACTACATTTTCGTTATTTTTTAAAAGTCACTATATTCCACACTGATACACACACACACATATATAAAATAAGCTTACTAATTTTCCGAGAAAGTTTAAAGGCACCAAGAGATTTTTTTTCTCAGAAAAACTTATTTCTTATATCAGACAAAAATATCGTTAGATCAATATACCACGCTAAAATATATATATATATAAATTTTATAAATACGATAAATGAATGAAAATGTTTACAATCGTATGTATTGTTTCAATTTTCGGAAAAAGAAATATCGTATAGTCGAATTTATTTCTAGAAATTAATTTTAAGGAAAATAGAAAAAATACGGTTGCCCGCGAGAATTATTAATTTGAAAAATAGGTTTTTATTCCCGAATATCGAAGTAAAATTTAAAAAAATAATATCGACATTGAAGTTCTCGTTTAAAATTTTTAAACTACCATCACACTCGAAGTTCGATCGAAAATATATATATATATATCGATTTAATAAGTAACAACAATTACGCATACAAGAAAATGGAAACAAATTTTTCGGACATACGAATGATATTATTTGAACGGTCGACTATTCGGAATAGTCGATAAAAACCGTCAACAAAAGTACATCAAACAACCGCTATGCGAGAAATATATATACACGTCCACTCGGTATACGACGGAAACACAAAAAGCCAATTTGAAGTAGTTTTTTTTTTTTTAATATATTACAAAGATCGATAATGTAGCTGAAATTGCGCGTGAACTAGACAAGATGAGGCCCGCCATCATCGGTATCCATACAAGTACCGTATACTACACGCGATATCGATGGCAAGGCAAAAACTAAGACAATAGACATAGGTAGTATTGCCGCTAAAACGGGAAACAAACAACTGTAAGATATTATTACATGGAAATGGAAAGAACTTTAATAAATAAAAAACGATTATTTCGATATATATATATATATATATATATATATATATATATATATATATATATATATATATATAATTTTTCTAATTTTCTGTATAGGATGATTGTTATACCTCAGGAGGACCACGGAATTTTATTCTATCTTTCTATAGTCATCACTCTAGGTAGAGTATCGTGATTTTAATCTACTAGTGATTTTGGCCATTTTCCACGATCCTCTGATTGACGTACGCATTCCAAAAATAGATAACTCCATTAACCCCATTGTATCCGGTGCAATACCCGTCTATTTCACAGGTGTACCTGCCCGATGGTCGTTTTCTATTAATTTTACCCATGACTATTCATACACCCGAGACAAATTGGATCAATATTACGGAAGCGAACAGTAAAAAATAAATATTCATATCCAAATAAAAAATTGCGAACAAATTAAAAATTATACGAAAATATTTCTGTTTAATATATATTTAAAAATATTATGAAAACATTGAATAGAAATAGAGTAAAATATTTTTATCGCGCAACGCAGTTGTTTTAAAAATTAATTACATTAAGTGTTAGCACACTCATATAAATAAAAACAATTAGAGAACGGATTTATATATATATATATATATTTAATTTCGAAATAACAGTAAGAAATGCATTAGGTTTTGCGATTGCTCCCATAATTAATCGGCGAGGCCTTTACTACGGTAGTCGCAAATGTAAATTTAAACTGAGGTTTTTAAACATTATACATTCGTTAAGTATTTATTAATTAATCGATAAATCGTTATATTAGCATCGTACGATTTTACTTTTTAAGTATAAAAATTATCGTTAACTTAGTCTTAAGTTCGTCATTTATAATATCACGTTTATTACGCGTTTTATTATTATTATTATTATTATTATTATTATTATTATTATATAAGAATACTGTCTGATATCAGTACGGCTCAATATAGGTCCGTCAAATTCGCTTATTCCAAAAAATAATATCGTCGAGTTCGAAGAAAAAATAAAGACGCCATCCTTTACAACTCGCTTAGTGACGGCAACTACCTTTACAGATCTAAAATCAATTTACCTTTCTTCTTTGAAAAATTGTCATCCTGATTGATTATTTCCTCACTCTGTTGTTCTTTCCTTTAACGTTCTCGCATTATCTCGATATTACTAAGTTATAAATTTATCTGTATTACGTATTCTACCAGCTCGTGTATTCGGATGTATTATTTCCGAGTCACCATTTTGTTCCAGTCCTACTAACGATCAAGCCGTTGATGATCAAAATCGCATATCTGTCAATTGTCACCTCTATATGAACCTGAACAATTTTCTGTTCTTATTTACTTAATTTCGAACCGTCAATAACGCTCTTTTCTCTATTGTTTTATTAATCCGCTGCCATCATGATGTTTTCCTCTTATGATATAAATTCCTGACTGTTATATTATATTATCGTATAAAATCGCATTAATCTAATCGGGTCCTAATTGTTGTTCTCAACGAGAATATATATATATATATACATATATATATATATATATATATATATATATATATATATATATATATATATATATATATATTGCATTCAGGATACAAACGCTCGGATTTTGACGATTTTCTACAAAAGTGAAAATTGACTGAATCTTTACTTATACCTAACTGGAATAACATATTAACACGCACGTTAAATTATATAATATATATCTTCTTTGAGTGCCATCTCCGTTAACAAAGGTTGGCTACAACTTTTGAATATTTCCTTCTGTCCCTAGCTAAATGTATTAGTTCAAGTGCCGATTTTCCTGTCCATTGCTCTAAGTTTTTTATCCACCACATCCATCTTCTACTTCTACCTCTATCTTCCCTCCAATATTGTTTGTAATATCTTGTATTTCTGATTACACATAATATGTCCTAAGTATGCTGTTTTTCTCTTTTTTATAATTATCAGCAACTCTTGGTTTTGACCAATTCGTTTTAGGGCATCTGCGATCGATATATGATCAACATAGGCTATTTTTAGCATTCTTCTGAAAATCCACATTTCAAATACCTGGAGCCGTATTAACGTTGCTTTCTTTAGCGTCCATTCTTCCGCTCCATATAGTAGCACTGAGTATACGTAGCATTTTACAATTCTATACCGTGTATGAAGACTCAGGTTTTTATTACTGAATAGGGGCTTCATTTCTAGAAATATTGCTCTTCCCTGTTCGATTCGAGCCCTAATTTCTGTATCTGGATCGACATTTTTTATTATATAATACCCAGGATATTTAAATTTACCTACTTTCTCCACCAATCTTCCATATATTTTTATTTTTGGTTGTATGCCCTTTTTTTTTTGGCTCAGTACCATAATTTTCGTTTTTTGGGTGTTTATTTTCAGTTCTCAACTTGTCATAATATATATACTAACGTTATTTAATAAAACAAAATAAAAACAAATTTAATCGCTATAAAAAAATGTTTTAACGTTTATTGGATATGCTTGATAATGACGTGATTGTCGAAAAGCTTTTCGTTAATAAAATAAATAAATCATACCCATTAAATTTTGTTTCATTAATTCATAAAATCACTAGTCCCGCTATATCACACTGATTTCGCGACAGAAACTGTTATAAAAAGATAACATTCATATATAAATGTGAAAAATAATGTTCAGCTAGAATTAGATTTGTAGATCAACCGAGAATTCAAAAGTAACGGTGTCCACATACTTGATAGGGAGAGGGCTAATGAAAAATGAATGAAATTATATATATATATATATATATATATATATATATATATATATATATATATATATATATATACATATTGATTAATTCCAAAAAAAGGAAAAAGTTAAAATTTGAAACAGTTATACGATTAAATTAAAATTTAAACCGATTTGTTTTTTCAAAGAGGTCTGCAAATAATGTTTGATTCCTCACTATAATTATCTATATCGTATATAATTACGTTGGTAATTTGGTTTACAAGCGAGACAGAACGGATGCCGGTCGATACGTTCCTAAATTAATAAGTTAACGTTTTAGTATTAGCTAAAATAAACACGGCAAAAAATAGTTCTTCTAAATTACGCACACATATGTAGGGTTTTGACGTGCCTACTATTACGCCTATTTTGATTGAAATCTAAAAAAGAATATGTATATATATATATATGTAAAAATTTGTTATTACAATCATATTTTCATTCAAAATAAACATTAATTAGGAACCTTTTGTTTTACACACACTCACTCACACACACATATATATATATATTTATTTATTATGTTATTAATAACTGCACACAGATAAACATTTTTTTTTTAATATTTTGGTCAAAATATCAATATTAAGCGATAGTAAAGCTTTCAAAAGCTTTATAAAATTAGTTTTGTTCCTCCGTAATCTGCTGGTAATTTTTTTTCTTTAATCAATCTTCATTTGATGAAGATGTATTTAAGAAACATTAAAAAATATCAATCAGCACATATGTACGTATACGATCGTACGCCGACGTATGTATAATATGTATAAACATATATTATACATATCCACAAATACGTACATACATACATATAGAGACGGACACGTATATATATATAAAAATTAAGTAACGTATTTTGTTACCTTACGTTTCGTCACAGCTATATGAATTAAAAAGGAAAAAAGACAAAATATTGGAAGAAACGTGGAAAGGAAAAGAATAAGGACACGACAACGGCGATGAAAAAAAAAAACAAAGACGGAAAAAACGGTAGAGAGAGAGAGAGAGAGAGAGAGAGAGAGAAAACCTTTTCTGCGGTCAAACGTAGACGGCGCCTTGGTTATCGTTATCGTCTAAATTAATTCTAGCCGGAAACGGTACACCACCGCCGTCGTCGAAAAATCGTCTAAATGTAAATTCGAAGAAACCGTGAAACGGTTTATTCTCGTCGGTTAATTCGTCGGATTTACCCGAATCGGACGATACGGAATTTCGTAATTTATCCGGATCAATCGGATCGAAATTAGACGTATCGGTCGAGTATTGAATTCGCGGTATATGCGGCGGCGCATGTCGTCTAACGCCTTCTTTAAAGTCGATGCTGCTGAAAAATTTATGTTCTTTCACTTCGTTCGCATTTTTACCTAAACGTTTATCGGCGCTCGTGCATAATTTCAATATTAAATCGGTACCTTCTACCGATATATTAGCCGACGACGGTATATATAACGTATTCTCCCAATTAATCACCTGCGTACAAAAACCAAATTATTATTACCGTTCAATTTTTCGATTTATTTCTTTTTTTTCAATATACGTACATATATAATATAATGTCGATGCGGTCGAATAGTTATTGAGGACTATCAACCGGGTGGTCGATGGTTCGAAACCAACTCGAAACTCATCAGTTAATTAGGGTATCGTGATTAGTCGGTCGCTGAAGCAAAAGTGTACGCCAATTACACCGATCTGCCGACAGTCGTACACATTCCACAATTGAAAATCCTGTCCTTTGTCGAACAACATCTGTCCATCGTTTCGGTACACGTCCCGGCGGTCGTTTACTATGAACAATCCCCATGATCATCAATTTCTGTAATACTTCTGGTTTCCGCATGACATGTCCAAAGAATTTCATCACTCTCGTAGAAACAATGGTTGACAGTCTTTACGTGGTGCCAATTTCCTGTAAAATAGACTCATTTGTCCGTTTTGCTGTCCACGGTATCCTGAGAAGCCGTCTCCAACACCACAATTACAATTCGAAGGAGTCAATTATCTTTTTATCAGACTTTTCATTGTCCACGTTTCTGTAGAATTGAAAATATGAGCGTTTGACTATCATTACGTAATTCTTAATTATCACGGAGAAAGCGGTGGCATGCCACCACTCCGTATATCATAAAAAAATTCTGTGCCTCAGGGCGCAATGAAGTGAAACTTAAAGACGTTTTCCAAAAAATGCACAATAAACTCGCGATTTCGTGCAAATTTCACAAAAAAAAAAGAACGCTATGCTTAACTTGATGATGACTACGTTGTCGTTCTCAAGTCTACGTCGCACATACATCCTTTGTGCATCGAAGATTTGAACGATGCGCGCATGAGCAAGAGAAAAATATAATACCACGCAAAAAAATATTTCATAATTTTATATTACGATATAGAAATAAACTCCAAAAATGGGATTAGCTAAGCTTAACAAAAAGAACGAAATATATTACGACAAAAGCCAACACCGTTAAAACCGCGTAAACGTATTTTTAAAACTTACGTGTGGCTTGTAGCGTTTTACTGTGCTGAAACGTGGAAAATTAAGACAAGGAATGAAGCTACAGACTTTTGAAATGCGGTGTTGGAAAGTTGGACTGAAAAAGTTACAAATGAAGAAGTTATCCGAAAAATTGACGAAAAACGGACCTTAGTACATTATCCCCTCATTAGAAAATAAAATAAAATCCAATAGCAACTCCACAGCACTTTATGATTTAGTGCTTAACAATGACTTGGCAATTATGAATGGAAACAGTTCTACCTTTCAAAATCACAACGGCAGTAGTATAATTGATTTTACTTAATTGCTTCTCATAGAATTCTAAATAGGGTCAGCTTTTAGATAGAGCATACTGATCTCACGATTGGTGGACGTTTGAACTGGAAAAATTAACCAACTTAGGAAAAAAAGCAAGACCAAGAACTCATTGAGACTCTTAATAATAAATCAGATAATTAAGTTTTTAAATTTTAACTATAAAACATTAATTATTAAAACTAAAATAAATTGTTGGAAGAGATTCATCGTTGAGTCAAATGACTCGGGTAAACCCTATACATTTCTTTTTAAGAAACGCGAAAATTTTAACATTCCAGATATCACTTATCTCAATAAAGTGCATCGCACTGATGAAGAAAAATGTAACTTATTTCTAGAACACTTCTTTCCAAACAAAATTGATAGTATCATTAATTCCTTTAATATAATTAAAACAAGTACAGAATTAATTGGCAGTATTATTAGAAAACTAAACAGTAGGAAAGCTGGAGGTACAGAATATCTAATAAAATTATTAAGAAAGTAAATCTTCTAAATCTTTTTTATACAATTATCAACAAATGCCTTCAATTGGAAACTTTTCCTTCCATTTGGAAAACTGCTGATGTAGTCTTAATTCCAATATCAGGGAAGTGCTTTACTGAAATAACTTCCTTCAGATCGATTTCTCTACTTAATAATTGCGGAAAAATTCATGAAAAAGTTATCAACCATTACCCAATACATGAAATAGATAAAAAAAACATTCTACACCCTAATCAGTTTGGATTTAGAAGAGCTTACTCTGCAGAGGGTGCTGCATACAATCTCATTTCTTCTATTAAAAATAACCTTGATAATAAATCTTCCATACTTGTAATCTCTTTTGACATAAAAGGTGCCTTTGATAATTGCTTGCATTCTGCAATTATTAAAATTCGCCAAAACCAGTCTGTTAACCCATCCCTCATAAACATTATCATTAGCTACTTTAAAAACAGGTTTTCGCGCCCGGAGATTAATAAATCATGTAGCTTTAAACAAACCAACTGTGGAGTCCCACAAGACTCCTGCTTGGGATCACACTGTGGAATGTATTATATTTAAAAGTACACCATGACATGGAAGACTTCTGTAATTCACTAAATATCCACACGCACTTGATTTCATATGCTGATGATCTGTGCGTGTCTTTTAAAATCACTAAATATACTAATCTAAATAAGAATAAAATAATATGTGAAAAACTTGAGGAGAACATTGCTGAACTAAGCCTGTCTTTCTCTACTAAAAAATGCAAATCTATTCTATTTGGGAACCAAAATCATCTTGAAAATATCAAACTACTTAAAATTATTTCTGGCCAAGCAATACAAACAACTACTAAACTTAAATATCTTGGGTTAACTATTGATTATAAACTTACATTCCTTGCCCATCTTGAAGAGGTAAATACAAAATGCATCAAATTATATGTCAAACTAATTAGAATTACTCCCAATAATTATGGGCTTGGGTTTAAAGAAAGAGTTATACTATATAAGGGCCTTATCCAAGCCATTTATGTCCACTTATATAAATAATAAAATCTTAAAAAGAGTTAATAAACAGAAAAGAAAGTTCATACTACACATATCCTCACTATACAAGACTGCTCCATCATCTGCTGCCTGTGTGCTAGCCAATATCCTACCTCTTGTCCTATTTCTAATTGACATGGTCATTATTTCTGAATTTAGAATCACTGGTAGCTTAAACAAAGTTAAGTCAATAACCTGCTTTATAAATTTAGTATTTCTGATACTGACTCTTGTTTGCCCATTAAAAGTAGTTACAAAAATTGTTAGAAACAAAATATACAATATTTGGCAATCGCGCTGGGATTTAGGCAAACACTGAAGAATCATTTCCCTGATATCCTGAGTAAGATCAGTTATAAAAATATGCATATAACCCATTTTAATTCACAAATTTTAACTGGACATGGTAACTTCGGTGAATATCTGAATAAATTCAATTTAACTAACACACCAAGCTGTCAGTACTGCAAGAAAAATGCTCCTGATACAATTCACCATACTACATATCAGTGATGTTATTTTAAATAATATAGAGATAAATTTAAAATAGATATAAATTCCCGACTTGTCAAAAATAAAAAAAAACTACTCACATTGGCTTCAGTACTTACACTTAATAATGCAGAAAAATTTGTTTCTAAAATAAGTGATCAATCCTCTTCAGATAATGTCAGCTAATACATATGTTATTCCAATATCGTTTTCTTTGTGTAACAATATATATATATATATATATAAGTGCATACATGTACGTTTTTCTTTTAATAATAATAGCAATAATAATGCGTCTTTATCAATAGTTCAATAACGATTATACTAATAGTAGTAACAATATAATAATTAAATAATTACTCACCGGCAATCATTGTAACAATCTAGGTTAAGGATATTTTCTAAATTTTTATTCAATTTTTTGTACATATTGTGTATTAAACGTAATAGGTTTTTAAATTTTACTGTTCTATTATCGTTAATAATATCTTTAATTTTCCTAAATTCCTTATACATAGCATTTCATTTACTCTTGATTTCAATGCATTTATATTATTTTTTTTCCTTTATTATTTTTGTACATATTTCATTATTATAATATTATTCTTAAAGCACAAACTCTTTCATATACATATTGATGGCTTAAGGGACTATGTTTCTCATCCCTTAATCATCATATATATTAAGTTACACACTGCAGGGAACTAACCTGGATGGGACATGTTACTTCGACACGGTGGTTACGCGATGTAATAGGGCAGATTCCAGGGAAAAGAGGTCGTGGTAGACCGAGAAACACTTTCGTGACAACATTGTTGCATGATGCAGGCACAAATCAATGCTGTAAAATTAAAAGAGTTGCAGAAAATCGGATGGACTGGAAGTTACTTGCCATAGAAAATCAGTCCTAAAACTGATAAACTTACGATGATGATGAATTTCTGTACGTGTTTGTACGTACGTATGTAAACTGAATATAAACGTACACATGCGGGGAAGAGTGGAGGAGCCGACTATTGAGAATAAGCCTTTCTACGTGCACAATATGTGTATAAGCCCGTTGGTTCGTTCGTAAACTCCCCACATACAACGCGCCAATAGAAGTTTCACTTTAAAAAAGATTAGCGCGTTTGAAGTGTATCGCTATCGAAGAATACATCGACGTACTGAACAAACTAGGAGCTTTGAAGTAAGAAAATCCGTCCAATATTTCTTAACATATCGCGAGAGGATCGGAATGTACTACTCGAGAGTTAAAAAAAGGAGATCGAATAACTTGTAATTATCACCGAGAAGGCGGTAGCATCCCGCCAATCCGTATATGCGTGCTCGTATGAGTTGCATATAATTTAGTGCATCGAATGCTAGCTCATTTTGCACGTAAAAATAAACTAATACCGGAATAACTATGACGTTCGATAACGAACAATACGACCACGATGATTTTATATATAATGTATGTATACTATATACGTATGTATCAAACTCGTATATATTATTATTAAAAACGAAAAAATTTATTAACCTTGTACTGCGTTTCGGCTGGTGTAGCGGCCAAAAATGGCGGCGAACCGACTAACATTTCGTACAGTATAACTCCGACGCTCCACCAATCGCAAAGTTGAGTATATCCGGTCCTCAATAAAACTTCTGGAGCGATATAATTCGGCGTACCGACCAGCGAATGAGCTAAACAACGCTGATGCTGTTCCCTTCTACGTCGTCGTTCTAACGGTTTCAATTGGTAACATTTACACTCATTTCCGTTCGTCCATTCTTCGTTCGGATCTAACGAATCTTGTCTACCGTGCTCTAAAATTAATACGTTCTGATGGTTTTTCAAAAATTTCTTATACACGTAAACAATTTATTAAAAATAAACGATTTTATTATTACCTTTTCGTAATATTCGTAATATTCGATAGAGTACATATTTCGTAAATTACAACTATAATTCGTGCCGATTTATTAGGCGGAAAGCTTTGAAATTTTTTAATTTGTCTTTTTCAAAACAGTAAATTTTAAAATTATAATTGCAGCAATAAAAAAAAAATGAAAATTGTTTATACTTTATCATAATACTGGAAGGAAGAATATGAAAGCATGAAGATTGAACATGACGATAAACGCAAATACGATGCGGTAGAAGATAAGTTACCATCTTCACGATGCATCGTCGAAACCAATACAAATGGAATTTCGACAAAGATAAAACCGTCTAATAATTTATTTGCTTCGTCTGTTACAGTCCACTACGACTAATAACAGTTATTAAAAAAATTGTTTGAAGTTTTTATATTCGAAGCGCGGTTGAAAATAAAATAAAAAAAATTGAATTGTTCAATAGTTGCATTTGTCGTTGACGTATTCACGTTTTTTAACACACGTTGCAACAACATCGGTCACGTGTATTTCAATTTGTATCGTTTTTAAATATATATATACATATATATATATATACATAGAGAGACAGAGAGAAATATCGATCATTTTCAGAATAATAACATACTGAACTACATAAACATATACAACGTAATGATACATTCACACATACGTTATATATATATATATATATATATATATATATATATATATATATATATATATATGTAATTATAAAACAAGATAAGATTACGTGTGTTAATTAAATAATGAAATTACGCATGTGTGTGGGTGTATGTGTGTGTATGTGTGTGTAGTTAATATTGATAAGTATAAGAATTACAAAACGATATTCATCTATTGAATAACTAACTAATGTATTCTAAAGTTTTCTTTTTCTACTTTTTGACGTAATGAATTAAGCGAAAATAGAAACAAATTATCGATTCGTAATAAAGTGCATCGTGACAATTACGTAAGTAGTATCAACTGTGATAAGCTCCCTTTTATCATCATCATTATCAATTACGATGAACATCATTATTGAACGCCCCCCCCCAAAAAAAAACCCTAGCTTTTAAAAAATTGATCTAGTCGTCAATTTGGCAAAGTTCGAAACTAACTTAACTTAAACCGTAAATTTTCGTTAATAATTTCAATAATTTATTTAATTTTTTGACTCGAATTTATTTTTAAAAACCACATAAACCGAGATTTTCAAAGATTATAAAAAAAATATTTTACTCTAAGGAAATTTAAAAATAAAGAAGAATCAAAATAATTTACGTCAGCTACTTACGCGAGAGTACAAATCGATGCTGTAACCAGTGAAACTGGTAAACTGTTTTAGATTAAATACAGGTATATATAGCTATAAAAGTATTTTTAATTTTTAAATTAAATTAAAAATATGCATCGCCAAGTAAGCACTACAAAAATACTTTGGGATTCGATTTTTAATTTCAAAACGAGAATACTTTTAATATTTACAACGATTTGTTCCACTCCGAAAATATCGCGTATAAGTTGACTGTCAATTCGTTAAATGGCGGTCTCGATATATGCAAATTAAAATGAACTAGGACATTCGATCTGCTTTAAAACCCTAACAGGAGCACTAATAAGAGTTGTCAGTTACTCTGCATCAGGTAAAATTGCAAAACAGCTACAGGATTTCCGACATCAGATGTAACTGGCAATAACGACAACGGACCTCGAGTTCTTATCCAAAAAAAAAAGTGTTATTTCGAACATTTATTTAATTATAAAAGAAGGACACGGAACGTTTTAAATTTTTATTGGGTTTTTTACTCATCGAACATATCTATTAAATAGCCTAACTTATGCTATTTACTCCGGTAGGAGTAGACGAAAATATATGACGAGAAGAATATTGCTCTCAACAGTCAGATAATACTATAAAAGGAGAATTCGGGTATGATATATTAATTGGGAAAGAAAAGCGTAAGGAAATCAGCTGGTTGTAAAACCTGACACATTGAGGACAGTAGTATGAATATGTCGACATCGGATGAAAGCCGATTACTACCGAGCCATGGTCTGCACACATTATTACAATTTAATATTCAGTTTGATCGGAGGATTGAGTTTACAAAACCAAGGTATAGAGGAGGTATATCGAGTTGGATAGATTTAAGGCATCTTACCGCAATTCTTTCCAATATTCTTTACGAGCTTGTTTCGATAATAGGAAGTAGATCGATACAAGGAGAGTACGAACTAAAAGGGATTAAAGGATCAAAGGAACTTGCAATCGTGTCAGCAAGGAAGTTATCCATAATGCATGAAGCGGCCAAGAACCCATGCGAACCCAACTGCTGTACCAATATTATACATCGAAACTACACTATTTGTTGTTCGGAAAAAAGAAGCCGTGTGACGTCAATATCAATAGGCACGTTATTAAATCTAAACTATTAATAATATATATTATCTCGTATTTATCGAATTATTACAGTTATGCATAGTCGTCAGACGATCGTAATAAACAATAATAATAAAATTACTTTCATGAAATACAGCGCCCGGTATCCGAAAAAAATCATAATACACTTTAATAAACGTTATACATTATTCGATTCTCGCGTGATTAAAATGACAGCCGAGTTGAAAATAAGTATTTCGATAAAAAAAAAAAATAATAATAATAATAAAGGAGTTTGGTAAAAACAAACAGAATCATAGAAACCAGGTCACAGAAATACGTTAACTAGGAAGTATAATAACAAAAAAATAATTCTAGAAGTACAACAGCTGGTTAAAAATTAACCCTCTCAGTTATACGGATAATAAAGAACATTTGATCAACATTAAAAGTTTCAATTCTAGAAATGTTTTAAAAATTATTTACCATTACATACGAAGTATTACTTTGAATATTCACCTCTTAGAATGATTTTTTTTAAAACAATTTCAGAGACAAAGATGCATCGTTTTGAATAAAAAAAAAATTAAAAAAAAAATAATACCGTTATTTTGATAATATTTCGAATTATGAGTCCAACGAAAACCGGTGCATAATCCGAAATCGGTTAATTTTATATGGCCATCGCGATCTATCAATATATTATCCGGTTTAATGTCCCGATGGATGAAGCCCATTTTATGGACACTTTCCACGGCGCACGTTAATTCTGCCAAGTAAAACCTATTTAAAATATATATATATGTCATTTTAAATTAATAAAGTCCCATTAATTCGAAAGTTGGTAAGTGGACCTCACCTAACGCGATCCTCATTAGCTTAAAAAAATAACGAAGTATCGAGACGCTACGTTACTTTATGCGACCAATATAGCAGGAATTTTACAGTTTCCACATCGGAATATAATTTATCTGCATCGAAGGAGTCAAATAGGTCGTTGTACTTAGTTCGTGTCACTTCACTCGTTACTATGTTTAGGTTAAAATTAAAATCGTTTCTTGTTGGAAGAGATTCCGTTACATTACTCTAGAGCTCTTTAGGTTTTCAAACTCAGTCAAGTTTTTCCTGCTCTTTCACTCTTTCGTTCTTTTTTTGGTGCTACATCGCGTCCGATACATGCCACTCAATTTGTACAACTAGCGCTGTTTTTTTTAAGCAGTCTGAAATTATTCTACATGTTTCGTTCAGAGCAACATTTACTTTCTTCGCGTGTGCTCCAAACTGTACACGCATACTCTCCCGCTGAGTAGCAAAGTATACTGACGTTTATGTGTGGTTTTGGTCCCAACTTAGTGTTTATTGATTTCCAATTGATATTATTTTTTATCATTATTTTCATTTTTGTTGCTTTCTTTCTCTCTCTAATGTAACCTCTAAATACTTAGTGTTATCGGTGTGGCTGAGTTTCGTTTCCATGTGATTATACAGTAGACGTTTAGCCTCAAAATTCATATTATAAGAGCAAAACGCGGAAGTATTACGTCGGGAGACCGATTTTTTTTTAAAGTATTACTGATAATTTCCAAATATCTTCCGAAGCTTTCCGTATAAAACCAAAATAACTATATAACAGACGCGAAAAAATTAACTTTTATCATCATTATTATCGCACGGAGTTAATGAATTTTAATTTAAAATACGCGCTTATAAAATAAAAAGAAGAAAAGTGTGTACCTGGCCAACGGTTCTTCGAATATTCCTAGTTTAATAAGCAACGACATGAGATCACCACCCGGTATATAATCCATAACGAAATATAAATTATCTTTATCCTGAAAATTACAACGAAAATTAACTGTAATATCAATAAAACGAAATTTAAAACTATAATTGAAGATTCGATAACAAATAAGGAAAATCATTCACCGCTCGGAATTAATTATCAACGTTATTTATTTATATAAATACGAATATTTATATAAATAAATAGAAGCAAAAATTATAATAATACGGAAAGGAATATAAATAAAGATCTAGTACACACAACACTGAAGAGATAGAAAAGTTAATATAGATAGACAATTACAAGAAATAGTCTACACTTAGGAATTGTAATTACAGATGACGGCAGCGATAAAAGAAAATAATAAAGCAGCGTTTAGAAATTTGAAAAAAAAAAAAAACATGAAACAACAGAATCGACTTTAAAACAAGAATAATCGCGTCGTTATGTTTAGTTCTTACTGCTTTATCAAACGGAAACCTAAACGAAACAAGCAGATTCTGACGAAGAAGAATTAATGCGGTTAAAATGTTATCAACGAGCTGCTGAATAGACGGTTCAAAGCAGACAGGTTATACAATTAACTGATGATATAAAACGAAGAAAAATTAAATATATAGCTCACTTGGCAAGGCAGGGTAACATTCGAGAAAAAGCACTTATTGAGGACAAAAAATGGAACTATACATAAATATTAGAATGAATGATTTTTTTACATTAGTTAAATTAATCAGATGTCGATGTATTATAGTTTTGAAAATTACCGAATGTGAAATTGATAATTATTAAGAATTATGAATAACGAAAATTATTAAAAACGTTACATACAACGGTCTGAATAAAAAAAAAAAAAAAAAAAAACGTATAAAATTGAGATCCCAAAATATATAGATATTTTTATTGGGCTTTTAATATATATATATATATATATATATATATATATATATATATATATGTGTGTGTGTGTTTGATCGGATTTCATAAGAAAAACGAATTATTTCCGACAATTAAAGAAAGAAGGAAATTACAAACATACCTGAAACGAATAATATAATTTCACCACCCATTCGTTATCAGCTTCGGCTAAAATATCACGTTCGGCTTTCACGTGGGCTACTTGGTTCCTCTTTAATACATCGGCTTTTCTTAACGTTTTCATGGCGTACAGGTGATTAGTGTCGATTTTACGCACCAAAGTTACCTCGCCGAATGCGCCTACACCGATCGGTTTTATTTTAGTGAACATAGTTTTATCCATTTTCGCTCGTTTCAATCGAATATAGTTAGATTCTTTTTGCGACAGCATTTTACGCATCTGACATTGAGCTTCCGTACTGAGGCCGATTTTGGCCATTTCAGTTTCTAACTGAACTCGTCTGAATACTCGCTGTTTATGCGATTTAATGACGTTTTCTATATGTTGTTCCATGAAAAATTTGAAAGCTTGCGGAGAATAATTTCGAACTTTACAATCGCGTCTTTCTTCTTCTTTTTCTTTACTCATGTATTTCCTTTCCGGTATAGGCGATTGATGATCAATTTTATACGGTTGCCGTTTATCAGATCCATTATGTACACCGTTAACGGACGACGAATTAGACGGAGGCAATGGCGGAGTTCTAGAATCCGTGGAAGATACCGACGTAGGACTATCAGATCTCGATTCGGAAGGCGAGTATTTCCTTTGCATGCCGTTGCAAACTGAATGATGAATTATGGTGGAAGACAATTTCGACGTAACATTCTCGGACAATATCGTACTGGCCGATTGTACGCTACTGTCATCGTCGTTCGAGTAGGGAGGAAATTGCGGAGGCGGTATACCGCGTTGCGCCGCTAACACTTGCATAGTGCTAACGTAACTCGGAGGTTCCGTAGTCGGTACGGTAGGAGTTCCCGTAGACAATGATGCCTGTTGGGGAGATGCACAAGTTTGAGCGACTGGTTTTTGACAATGCGTATGCTTTTGTTGTATCGAAGAAGCGTACGATGGCGGAGGTGGTGGAGGATTTGACGGTGTAGTAGCCGTTGTCGGAGGCGATGTGGGTGCAATAGCGGTCTGTAATACAGGTTTCGGGACTTGAGTACTTTTGACGGATTTCATGATTACTACGGGTTGCGTTTTAGTTTGTCTGGCACTCCAAGCTTGCAAAGGAGCCGGTCTGGTAACGGAAGGCGCTAATGTAGACGGAGGACTTATAGAAACAGACGTTGGACTAGGAGAACCTGCTGACGTCGTCGAGCCTGCCGAATATATTCCGGACGAGGGCGATTTTCGATAATCAGGTTGAGATTGAGTTGGGCTTTGCCTATTTTGAAGAGAGATTGAATACGATGGCGGTGGTGGTGGAGAAGTAACAGCGACGGATGGAAGAATAGGATACGGTGGAGGAGGTTCGGAATTAGGACCGCAATTTTGGTAGAGACTAAGCGCTTGCATCTGTTGCGTTAACTGTTGTTGCACTTGCGGGCCGTTTTGTACGATCATCGGTTGACGAGTTGAGACAGGACTAGTACCGCGTTGTTGATTCTGAGAACTACCATTTGAGGAAGACGACGTTGCTACTGACGACCTCGAAGGTACGACAGGAGCTGGAGACATTCTTTTCAACAACTGCTGCATCGTAGACGGAACGTTATAAGGCGTTGTATGGGGTGGTGGCGGAGGTGGAGGCGTCGAACTATTTCTTGGTGGCGGTGGAGGAGGAGGAGGATCCGAAAAATTATTAGGCGAATATTGCCTACACAGTTGCGGATGAGCGTTAGTATTGCTACCGTTGCCTAATATATCCGAAAGTTGCCGTGGACTATCGGAACGACTACTTCCAGCACCACTATCCATTGTCGCGGGACTAGCACGATGCAGATTTATTTCTCGTTCTAGACTCGGTTTCCGAATTAATTTACTCCCTAATGGACATAAACCTGCCAAAAAAAATAATAAATTAATAAAACGAAGAAAATTCTCTTAGACAGTAGTTTAAAAATACCTTAAAATATTTATCTTACATAGAATCGCAAACAATACAGAATAATATTTTTCGAAATATTACCCGCAATTATATTATATTTTTATTTTAGGACGCTCGACTATAAAGATCATTTGCGTCCACGGAAATTACAATAAATTAAAAAAAAATTATTTACTACTTATAACGCTATTTGTTTAGTTTATAATAATTTTTTTAATTCGGTTATTTTTAGAAAGTACATTGCTCGCTGCGTATTACATCTTCATTGTCCTGTTAATAAAACACCCAAATAACGTACACTACCCGACTAATTTATAACCGTAGACTAGGTTCAGATGTCAAAATATGTTATAATATACGCGTGTATTAAAGATGTAACATATATAATATATATCATAAATAATAGAAAATATGTGTTTTTTTAATTCCAAATTTGAAGGTCCAAATAAAATCATTTATCTAAACAATTCGGAGAAAAAAACTAAGGGTTAATGGTGTATAATTAGCGAGTAACACACGTTATACAAGTATATATATATATATATATATATATATATATATATATATATATATATATATATACACATATATGTATATATATATAATATATAGGAAGTCGTCGTCGGATACTAATGGAATTCGTGACATTGTCTCTCCGCTTCGAAGTCAATATCGAATCTTCACGAGTAGTCGATCGTGCCATGATCCCATAAATATTATCGCGTTATCTGCATTATGACGAAGTGGAACCGCGGCTTGAAACACGATTCATCGTTAAAGAATGCAAACTGGTAATAAAAACAGCGTGTTCGACGCGGTTATCGACGAGTTCAGTGCCACCGAATAATAAATAAATAATATCTCACCCAAAAGCGTGAATAAAGAGAAATAATTAAAAAAAAAAAATCTTAAAAATGATAAAATTTTAAAAGGAAAAAACCGATAAAGCTAAATTCCATTTATCGAATATTAACGTTCGTCTTGGATGGATTGAAATATTTTTGTATAACTTCGTTGTCACGTTGTGAAACGTAAAATATGGATTATTATTTTTATCGCGTTCGAAAAATTACTAATTCGATATTTAATACATAAAAAATGCATTTTAACCCTTTCTATCGCGGTGCTTTCTCTATATGTAGTGCATGAAATTTTAACGCTAAAAAAAATTCATATTTTCTGGAGGAGCAATGTTTCAATTCGAAATAAGTACATTGAAGAGACATCTAAAAATCAGTACTATATAAGGTCGTTCTCTTTTTTTTTACTTTTATTAAATGATACACCAAAAATTTCATTTATTAAAACTGCTCTCTTTATGCAGACGACATGACCTCGTAATAGGCCCGATACAATTTATAGTAGATTAAAAAATATTGCCTTCGCTTTTTGCAAATATTATAAACGCCGAAAGCTAAAATTGAGCACCAAGAAAACTGCGAGGACGTTTTTTTTTCAATTACCTTTGCTGGAAATTGTAATCAACGGTCAAAATATTAAACGGATTAAATTATCGATAATGCTTACAAAAAGCTATTCGAATTCTTTCACCCATATATTTCGTCGAAGATCACGCCTCATTTGATACAAATAAAAAACTACTATACCCAACTATTATTCGTCCGCGACTAACGTATTGTTCCGTTTGGTTTTCAATTACAAATTTAAATGATGATAAGAAAAGCTCAAACTACACGTGAGATGCTGGATGTAAAATTATCAGATCATAAAAAGTATGCATGGATACGTGAACAAACACGGTTGGATGATGCAGTAGAACGGATGGCTATGACAAAATGGAGTTGGGCTGGCCACATGGCTCAAACAGATGACAATGGATGGTCAAAGCGGACCTTACAGCGGTGACCGATAGACAGAAAGGGAAACAGGGAACACGAATGACGCGGTGGCACAATGATATAGCAAAGATAGATAGGAAAAATTGGTTGAGGGGACAGAAATGGGTGGAGTTGTGGAAAGCATTCATCCAGGAGTGGATAGACAAAGGCGCTTATATACTCAGTAGCAACTTTTTTTTTTTTATGCTTGTATACTGTTCAATGCATAATGTTGCATACAACAACATAGAGCTTTTGAAGCGTCTTAGATATTACATTATATATAAGATTGCATAATTTTGAATGAATGAATTACAAATGGCGGACATCTGAACGATATTGTCTTCCACAAATCATCGTAAGCTAATCTCTAGTTTTCCTATTCATTCGAAAATTTTGGTCGTGTAGTTTTTGAGTTATTCGAAAAACAACAAAATCATCCGTCTTCTCTGGGGCACCGTGTATATGTGTCGCCGAAGCGGCCACCGAGTAGAAGTAAGTTTATTCAAATCTTCCAATTTTTAAAACTAAATCAAGCTTGTACATAACAAATTTTCAGAAGCCTTAAATCAGTCCGGCTGTTTTTTTTTAATTTTTTTAATATATAAAACAACTTTCTAACCTGTGTTCGATTTTCCAAATCCGTTTGTGAGATCTAGCGGTGGCTGAGGTGGCGGTGGTTGCTGCTGCTTCAAGAAATCAATCGCCGTCTCGTACCTTCCATTAGCGAATTTTAACGCTCTCAATGATAATTCCTAAAAATAAAAATCGTTCGTATATGAATATTAATAAAGAATTGAAATAAAAAAATTATCAGGCGGTCGTGTTATTATTATCGAATTATTAACGATAATTTCTAGCGAATATTCAACTATTCTTTCTGTTATCTATCGTTATTCAAATTAGATCCGTTTACGTATAGTTTCAAACTGTTTTAAAATTTTTCAAACCCTCTAACTTTTCTTAATTCCAAATAATGACAGTAATCAGTAACTAGACATTCTAACGGTGATGGCCTTGCATTTTTAACCCTTTCAGTCACGATGTGTTCACTATATGTGGTACGTGAAATTTAAACGCTAACAAAAATCTTTATTTTACGTTTTTTTTTTTTTTTTTAATTGCTATCGTTAACTTACACCTTGCTATTTGGTAAGTTTTGTAATTTTTAAATGCATAATATATCATGAGTAGCATTCCATCCAGCGATGCTAAAACTTAACTGTATATATTAATACGCTTAATATTAGGTCCAGAGGTTTCGTTCTATCCAGTCGACGGTATTCAAGTATCCATTAGGGAGATCGCCATGTGATTAGTGTGTTTTTCCAGACGGTTGACATATTTTTTTGGCAACGATCGCGATTTCCTCTTTTACGGAATTTTACAGTTGACGTGAAATATCGCAATTAAAAAAAATCATTTCAATAAATACACCGAGGTTATATACAGAGTTCACGTAGGAAGCAATGTACAATAAAAAACACCCGTATATAGTTGAGTATGACACAGAAACAAAACATTAAACATTAAACAGAAAACAATCAAATATAAAAATCGAATATTGTCTAACCGCGATGGTTTTTTATAATAAATAATTTTCATAAGTAGGAAAACATCATTCCGTATTATTTTTTTTTTTTTTTTTTTTAAATTAAATATGCATACAATCTATCCTGAACGGATGATAATAAGTAGCGTTGATGTTTAATTTAAATTTACGAGTGTTATTAGAATGCAGCCCTAACGACCGCTATTTTTCCTTACTTAAAACCGGTTAAACAGTTCTACTTGCGTAGGTCTTTAAAGGCGTCGGAACTGTACGCTGTTATCTTTGAAGTCGACAGCTAGAGCATTGCACATGGTGCTCGAGTCGCTGAATATATCTGTGACTATGAAGTCTGATAGTTCCCTTTACAGTCTGGATATGTAAATCTCTATGTAGGTCGTCATTGCAAATATACCACGATGCTCTAACAATACTTCGCAGGACCTTCGACTAGAAACGTTGGATGATTTTCATTCGCGAGTCACCCCAGATTTCAATTCCATAGGTCCATATCCGTTTTAGGATGACTTTATATAATAGAACTTTGTTTTCTATGGACAGCGGTGAGTATTTGTTCACCAGAAAGTTCATAGTTCGCAGTTTGAGGTCTAGTTGTTTCCGTTTGGCTAGAATATGATCTTTCAATATTGAACGTCCATCTAGATGTAGTCCAGGATATTTCACTTTATTTGATAATAGGATCGTTCGTTCATTTAACCGGATCGGTTCATTTACGAATTTTTTTATTTAATAGCCGGTAATTAGACTTTGTAATTTTCCGTAATTTAAACCAATTCTCCAAAGTGGGGATAGTTGAATCGGCAAACATGGATGTAGTAGTATATCTGTTATTCGGAAAATTCGATATATACATCTGATACAATGATAAACCGAGTACGTTGCTCTGCGGCACACCTAAGTTTATGGTGTTATATTAACTTGAAAATATCAGCCAATCAGATATGATTATAATAGCGTATAGTACAGATGCGACAGGTTGAGTTTTGTGCCATACTGTGCCAAATGCTTTCTCTACATCGAGAAACAAAGCGTAACAAAATTTTTTGTTTTCGAAACTACTGATCCCACGTATTTGCTCTAATATGCTATGTCCATTTTTGAAGCCAAATTGCCAAACAGGTGCTATGTTTTTGTGATCGAGGATATATATATATATATATATAATATATATATATATAAATGAAGTAGATAGACGACTATCGCAAGGTAAAAAGGAGAATACCTAGTAAAACGATCTAGTTGTACTGATGCGGCAGGTTGAATTTTAGTTTGTACAATTATTTAAAAGAAAATCGATAATTCTTTCAAAAATCGAATAATCTATCATATTTATCTTTTTTTTTTTAAATAAATAAAAAAAATTATTAGTTTATACATAATTATTTTCTACCTCGAAAATATCACGTTGATACTACTAATTTGTAACGAAAAAATATATATATATATATAATAATGTTTAACGTTTGGGACACGATACACTGCCTTCCTCTCACGAATAACTGGCCGAGTCAGAAGCAAGCAGCTCTATAAATTGTTCTTCCATTTAACTATTTAGGAATTTTTTGTTTAAATAGAAGGATAATTTGTCTCATTCAAGATAATTTTCCATAATTTAAACCAATTTTCCATCTGTTGAAGATGTTTCTGAGATTAGTCGCGACAGTTTAATTAGTACAGTTTGAAAAACGCCGTAAATACTAAAATGCACCGCGAAAATAACGTTAAATCTTTTATATTATAAACGCCGAAAAATGAAAATGTTAAAAAATCAAATGTACTACGAAATATCAAAAACGAAAACATTCTTAACGAAATTCTAGTTTACCGAATACCGTCGAGAAATGTAGAGCCAGAATACGAAATGATCGGCTATAATTCGAATTATAGACGGAAAAGCAAATAAGATTTGATACAGAGGAAGAACCAGTATCGCGATTACAGAGACACGAATGATACGACATTCTCAGAATTAAAAGATACCGATCATTGATCGAGCAGAGAAAACGGACCACCGTAACTGTATTGTAAATAGTTACAATATTTATAAGAGCCGAAAGTATGGCCGACTTCACTCAGTAATTTTCAGGAACAAAATTTTACAATTCTAGGATGAATTAATTTTTTTGCAATTCTTGACAGCATTTACGATATAAATACTGCTTGAGAGTCGATTAAACAATCTAAGCTAAGTCCTGTAGGAGGAACATTTCACCTAATGTAGAAAATATTTTACAACGATCTACAGAAGAAAAAGAAGAAAAAGTTTCTACTTGTGATTTAGCTAATTTAGCGAAATCCGTCATAGGAGGAAGTGACGTCGACGAGGCGAACATTGTTGAGTGGATTAATTGCGATGCCGATGATACAGGCGTTGAATATCTTACTAGTGAACAAATTGTTGATAGAATATTAGGTACGGTTTCAGAGGAGAGTATTAAAAGAGGAATAAAATAAGATTAAGCAATGACGTAACTCTAACACACATCGAAGGACTTATTCGATATCTGGAGAAACAAGCATCGCTCTGTAATAAGATGGTACTAAAAAAACTTCAATCTCCAGTAAAGAAGAGTAGTTTGATTTCGAAGAAATCAAAACTTGCGAAAGATATTTTTTGTGAATTAGGTGTGTAACTTTTAAAACTTCTTTACTTTATAAATTACGTAATATGTATATACATATATGTACGCATGTGCGACATATTTATAAATAAACTTTTGGCGTTCGTTTGAATTGTTTTGTCGACCTTTTGAACATTTTGCGGGTTATCGGCGAAATTGTCTTGCGGTTGCCATACGACGACCCAATTTCACGAATAAACGGCAGTCTACTGTATATGTACAAATAACTATTATATAAATAAAATTAATAATCGAAATATTATTATAAGAATAAATCGACGTTCAATTCTACCGGGTTTTAACTCACAGTAACAGATTGAATATTAAATATGAAAAAGGAACTCTCTAAGAATGTACCAATTTCAGTTGTAAACAAAAACGTCGTTTCATTAAGTCACATTCTTTCTTGATATCATCGCCTCGGCCGGAGGAAGGGGGAATTTGCGAAATCGCTAAAACGCAATAAGCGTAGTTATTTCCGGTCATTTTTTTACTATTATTATTATTTTTGATCTAAGAAGAAGATGTAACAACAAGTAGAGAGTTCTGTAGCAGTGGGAAATGCAGAGGACAAAAAGAAAGAATTCGGCTTGTAAAACACGTGCTATACATCTGGATTCAACACCACCACTACCGCCGTCTACTCAAACCGGGCGCTGTTTTCTAATTGTCATATTTACACGTTCTTTTATACTATTTCGATGTTGTCATCATGTCTTTGTTCATTCCAATGTGTACTGTTGTCCAATACACGGTACACGTTATCATCGTAGTATTAACTTGTCCCATATATATATATATAATCTTTTTTGCCGTGTCGTATTATATGGGCCAAAGTCCAGTACACACACACATATATATATCTGTGTACATATTTTTTTTTCGCTTTCCATTCTATTCTATTTAACGATGGCCAATTCCTTCTTCGTCAATTTCCAACTATGACTGTTGTTTTCGTTTTCTTTTCATTTCATTACATAATTCGACGAACTATTCATCCGCATTTTTTTCCCACTCTACACTCTAAGTCTAAGTAGTATACACGTGTACGAAGATGTTTTACCACCTTTTAATATGCAAACAGAGATAGCCGGTATAATCTATTCGAAATTTCACCTTATCAGTAGTAATAAGAGTTCCTCATTCGCGGCGCATACACCGGACGATATATAAAATACGTACTCGACCGTAATCAGTAGTACGACAGTCACATACCAGATTAAGCACGCGCCCCAAATGACAACGAGAAAATATTCGGTGGTATATAATAATCCGCCAGTCGCGCAAACCGGACCGACAACGTTACTCCATTACTACTATTATTATTATTATTATTATTATTATTACATTATCAGTTATCTCATTTTTTTCGATGTAGAAATTATAATCTTAAATTTTATTTATACCTTTATTTTTCTTTTAAACGCGTTTTTATCGATTGATCAAGTCGAAAACTGCGATTTACTACACGTTCATTTATGAAAGAATCCGTTAAAGATGATATATATATATATATATATATATGTATATAAATTTTTTTACGGTAAAATGGGCTCTAGACAATTCAACTGTCCGCCCAATAGTTCGGTAAATGAACATCATCTGATTGTTAAAGAAGTTAGGAAGTTGATAGCAAACCAACCTCGTATTGGCTTGCCTATGATGAATGCGTCGTTTCGGTTAATCCTCTATTAATCTCCGAGTTAATGAGAATCGCTTAGGCGACATGTCCTACAAACTTACACTTTTATTTTTGTTAACATTACCATTTCGACGGTAAATTAATTCGTAAATATTTCAACATCTCACTTCCGGTTTGCTCTATCATAAAAACGTGTTCAAACTTCATATGGTGCAGAACGCGTTCCATTATTTTCAGCTTATCGGCATAGTTGTCAGAGCGTTCGGCTGTTAGCCGGTGATAGCATAAGGATCTTCTCCTTCTTTTTCGATCGTAATCCCTCGAAGGAATGTCGTAAGCGTTAGCAGTCGCATATTATAAAATTTTAACACAAAGTTCTAAATTTTATACAGGTTGTTTATTATACAATCCTGTTCTTGCAATCGCTCTAGATAATTTTCAATGTACTTCTTCTTCTTATTTACGCCGTCTCCGAACTGAGTTTGGCAACCAGTAATGCCATTTTCATTTTATCCATGACCGCATTGTTTAATTTGACTTATTTACATCGGCACCATCGTTAGAGATCTGCCACCCACCGAAGATTCCTTCTGAGCTATTTCGATATGGTATTATCAAAGGTGTCCCAACAAACATATTAGAAGAAGAAATTAAATCACACTCACATTCTTCAGTTCCTTTATCATCAGTTCGACGGATAAATCGACGAAATGGCTCATCATTAGTTCCTACAAATTCGGTCGAAATCCCCTTTTTAGGAAATGAATTGCCACAATTTATATATACATATATATATAAGCTACGGTTTAGAGTTTCTTTATGCAACCGATATGGTCATATGACTACTCAATGCAGAAGAAGTTGGCCGCGATGTTCCAGATGTGTTGAGGGACATGCTCTCTCCAGTTGTACAGCGACGGAGTTAATCGATATTTGTTTAAACTGCAGGGATGCGCACGCTACTACAGACAGCATTTGTCCATATTACATTAAACAGTTCGAAATGTTTTACAGCAGACCTTAGGTTTCATTAATTCTTTCATGCATAACTCCCACTTTATCTTTATCAACGAGTAAGTCAAGCTGTACGGGTTTCTCCCTCAAACAGCTAAATCTGACTCACATCTCGATTACACTAAACTACGAACCACTCACCTTTGCCTCGAGGAAACGTTTCTGGGGGATTACATCTGACCAAAAATTGTCCGTCAAGTTGACAGTCGAGCACTCTAACAATTATCCGCGACAGATCCCGCTCTATTTAGTACCTTTTTTTTATTAGTGATCCCGTCTATCCACCTGACCTTTATCATTCTTCTCAGACACCACATTTCAAAAGCATTTAGATTTAGCTTATTACCGAAGAGTCCACGTTTCGCAGCCATCCAGCGCGACGCTCCAAACAAAATACTCTAGGAACCTTTTCCTTTTTTCTATTGATATTGATTTCGAGGTTAGTACCGACTTCTTTTTGGTAAACGCTGTTTTTCCCTGGGCTATTCTTGCTTTTATATCCTTAGAGTTTCTTCCGTCTTGAGTATAATACTTCTCAGATACGAAAACTTCTTGAACTCTTCTGGTTTTACTTGATTCGAGTTTTATGCAGATAGGTTGTATTGTTTCCGGTTTTTACTGCATTCCATAATTTTTGTCTTTCTTACATTTAACATATTTTTATAATTGCTTATACTATTATATATATATATATATATATATATATATATATATATATATATATATAGATATATATAAATAACGATCATTTATGAAATTATAGAATGTTAACGGAAACATTCATTCGTGCATGTGTATAAAATTTACACAATGGTTTAAAAGAAAAAACCTGTTTCATTTTGATTTCATAAAATTTAACATACTATTTACATAATATTCTCACTAATAAATTCTAACGTCTCGATCAATTTTCCATATCACGTAAAAATAATATAATTTAATAACATAAAACCTTGCTTCAATTTTTAAATTTCCCGGTATGCAAGTAAATTAAAATAAATAAATACACGAGCATAATATAAATTTTGCGATTAGTTCTGAAATTATGGAATTTTATATTAAGTATACACACGTCCGTATAAAACATCGACAAGAATTATTTATTTACAAAACTTGAGCGCCGTTATACTTTTATTATTCTTATTAAGAAAAAAACTTGATTCTACAAAATCTTCCACTATTTTTATTACGTAACATTTACATTAATGAATTTTAACGACTTAATCACTTTCCTACATCACATAAAATGATATAATTTAATACAAAGAAAAAAAAAAGGGAAAAAGAACACCTGGCTTCATTAATTCATATGTACCTATTCATGATTTTCGATATCTATGGCATATTTGCCTGAATTAATAAATAAATTAATACAAATATATATATATATACACGATTTTGCAATAATTTCTGATGTTGCCGAACGTTAAATTGAATTCACAATTCACGCACATTTATATACAATGTATTAAGTTGTTGAGTACGAGAGCTTGTTTTTTTTTAGAGAAGAACCAGTGAACAGACAGTCGATCGGCGACGATATAAAACAATAATGATGTAGAGACGAGTATTTTTTAAATAACGTATAAATAGGTGGGCGAATGTAGCTAAATTGGCTGTAATGTTTGGCAAAAGCTCCCATTTCTTCATCTTCAGTCGATTCGTGTAGAATTTTCCACTTCCGAGAAATATAGTTTGGTAGAAATTTTTGTTTTTTTGCAATTTGTTTTCGTCTAGAGTTATCGTTTTAAATGTAAATGTTTATAATTTATATATAATTTATACATACATACACACTCTATATATATATATATATATATATATATATATATATATATATATATATATATGTTTCGTAATTATTATATATTAGGTTAGAAAATTAAAATAAATTTAAATATTTCGCCTCGAATAATAACGGAACTAAATGCTTATTGATTCGAAGTTTGTTTTTGGTTTTTCTTTTTTATTTTGATAAACGATAATAATAATAATTTTATTTATTCCGCCAGTAAAAAAAAAAAATATATGAATAGGTATTAAAACGCAATTAAAATTACGGCACTAACTGGTCTAAAAAAAAAATGTGAAGTCGTTATATATTATTAACACTCGTTATATGTAAACTAATGTAACGAAGTATCTTAAATTATGTGCTAAAAAAATTTTAGTTCTAACTAGCGGCCAAAAATTATAAGTTCGTATATATTTATATATATATATATATATATCTGCAGCGAAAAGGCGCATTTCCTTCAGCGAAAAAAAATTTAATTAACACGTGCAAAACTTAGTTCAACGAGTAAACTCCGCTATCTATGCCAGAAAATATAAAATTTAATAGACGAATTTAATGTAGTTAATTTGAATAAGAACGATTATTTGGATAATAGTCGAGTAGTTTCGATATCGGGGCGGTGGTTTTGCAATCGTTTTCTTTGCCGACGGAATCACTTGTTCAACTATCGGAACATGTAAATCTGCATGAATATCTTTTCATTTCATCTCATTAAAATCAAAGAGAATTTGTCAACACTCTTCGTCGAATGACAGCTCTATTTGATTTTGATGCGGGTCCTCTGATCTGCAGTTGTTTCCATTCGATAATTAGCGTCTTCCTCGTTGTCTATTTTCAGACATCATGACCAATCATGTAAGTTTTCCAATTAAATTCCGCCATTGATCTCTATCCTGCTCGGTTTTCTTTTACCTACCGCATTGACAGTCCCGTCATATCTTGGATGTAGTCCACAAAACGGATCGGTATGCTTCTTTTCCCCGCTATTTTACTCCTTATATTATTATCTTTTCCGATTCATCGCGCACGTACGACATGACTAAAGGACGTCGCTGTAAATGCATGTTTAGCTGTTTAAAGCTGTATATAACGTACAAGTATTCGAATAAAATTTTAAAAGAGAAAGCTTTAAACAACTAACAAAAGTTATCGGATAGTTATTTAAATCGTACATTAAACTTGCGCTCGAACAAAAAATAAAAAATACAAAAAAAACAAATTGTCCACGGAATTCAAAAAACCAGATTGTTCCCGAAAATATTTACAATTTAAAACAAATAATCAAAATAACGGGATACATACGACTATTAATATTAGGCGAAATAGGTTGAAGCACCGGTTTGTAGACGACGATTGATAGACTCAACGATTTTCGCATTCGACTTAATGAATCCATAATATGAATACGACATTTGTCGTAAAATATATTTATATTTAATGTGCACATTTTATATATATATATATATATATATATATATATATATATATATGCTGCATAATCAACATTCCAACAAATGAACGAATTCTTATCATTCATTGGAATTCTCTATACAAAATGTGCCGTTTATTTTGATCATACCAGTATACACATATCAGGACACACAAACACACACACGCATATATATATATGTGTGTACACATAAGTTTATATGTTTCCCTTGAATAAAATCATTAGAAGCATGATGCAATAATGAATAAAGAATGCTCATTTCATTTCGGAAGTTTACTCACATATTGCTAAGAGAATACCGAGAACCAGGACCGCTCTTTTATCATCGAATAAGAATTCGACTTCAAGCAGACAACGTCGAAAATGACCAAACAGTAATCCTTAATTACAACGTGTTGCTGCCTATTGCCAGAGATTTTTCTTTTATATAATAAATATCATATACATATGTGTGTGTGTGTGTGCGTGTGAGAGAGAAAATA